>WELA01009966.1:562423-605537 GCA_009602735.1 Mesotaenium endlicherianum | reverse complement strand
CCCCCCCCCCCCCCCGGGGAGATCACTCCCGTGAGGGAACTGACCGCCAAGCTGACGGCCAATCTCGCTGTGCATGTACTGTACTGTCTTCACCAGCTGGCAACACAACTGACGTAAGCTGGCGCGCTAACGCACCCCGCCAGACCCTCCCTCACACCAACGAGTCCCTCCACCAGAGTCGAGTCACAGAGTCCCCCCGCTTCACATCACACACTCTATGCTCGCTCATCGCATCAACTTGAGAGCCCACTGCCCTTCTCATACCTCGTGGGCAACTCGCCTGAGCAGCATATAGCCCGTATCTGCATGGGGAAAAACCCTAAGCCCCCCTGAGACTCCTCGCAGTCTTTGTAGAGCGCTCGCGCACGCGCATCTCAACGCCACCTACGATACAACGATCGGACACGAGGGCTTTTCGGACCCCTTGCATTGGGCTTTGGGGCAGATGCGTTCTTGACGACAGACTGAAGTGGGCTTGGCCAGCGCGCACAGTCGAGGTGGGCACGACGCTGGGGCCAGGGTCAGCACCGGCGTGCACAGTCAAAAGTATGCCGGGTGGCGGAGTCGACCAACACACAGGGCTGGAGTCCGCGGGGCCCGAGGCGTGCCAGGTGGCGCCAACTCACGGGGTCAAAATTGGGCTGGATGACGCCCTTGCTGGGCGACGCCTTCTTGACCTCCGCAATGAGCGCGGGCACGCCCGTCGCCGAGGCGCGCTCCCGCAGCGCGCCCACAAAGTCGCGCGCGGGCGCGACGCCGGCGATGCCCGTCATCAGCGTGTGCAGCGGCATCTTCTCCTTCATCTTCGCCACCTCGCCGTCCTTGTTCCACACGATCTCCTCCAGGATGTTGCGTGGGACGCTGTCGTCGATCACGATCTTGAACTCAAAGGGGCCCACGGCGTGGCTGGAGGGCCCGCTGGGGGGCCTCCGGCGGATGCTCACGCCCTGCCGCGCCTGGATGCTCGCCTGCTTGCGCTTCTCCAGCTCCTCCTCCCACCCGGGGGGCTTGTTGGGCACGCGCTGCTCCATGTTGAAGTCCAGCCAGTCGCTCACCGGGGGGGCGACAGGTGGCGCGCCTGCCTGGCCCTCGGCCGCTCCTGCTGGGCTCGTTGATGAGCTCTCGCCCTGCCGAGGCACGGGCGCGGGCGGGGAGGGGGGGTGATTTGGGGAGAGAGAGGGGGAGAGCGACGGGGTCAGACGAAGCCAGAGACAAACAGATGGAGAGTGACAAGGCAGCAACTCCGAGCTGTGTGAGGTCGTAATATTCCAATGCTCGTGTGTGTTGTTGAGGTGAGGTGCTGGAGTAGGCAAGGTGTGCACGTTCGAGCTGAGGCCAGGGGGTTCTGGACCCAAAGAAGCACAGCACTCGCTCTGTCATGTTTCGGGCTATCAAGTTTGAAAAAGAGAGTGAGAGAAAGAAGAAGGAGAGAGTTGAGGGTGACTGGTTAGGGGGGGGGGGTGTTAGTGTGGGAGCTTGCGATCGTTCAGGGGAAACCCTGGTGCTCTGAGCAGGCGACTGCGAGACAAGAGAGACTGGTGGCCCCAAGGCTTCCCCGGCAGTAGGTTTCTTCGACGAGAGCTGTCAAGCGTATGCATGAGCACAGGCAGGTCCACAGACACCGTCCTCAGGGCTGACCTGGCTGCACGTACTATTGACAGGACAGCGTGGGGGAGGGATGCGTGTGCGCAAAGGCGTGTGTGACGCTCCTGTTCTCAAAGTTGCCACTGACAAGAAGAAGGGGGATTCGACGGAACGGACGTCCTACCCACAGGCTCTCGTGCAGCCGGTGACAGGTGCTTGAGACGAGCAATGGGCCTAGCTTCCCGGAGAATCAACTCCAAAAGTGCAAGAAAGCAGGAGCCACAACTCTCCCAACAGTTCCTACCTCAGCCCCCCTTGCCATTTGAGCATTTGGCTCGGGGCGGCAGCTGAAACCCTCTGCCCAGAGCCCTTCTGCAGCCCGAGGAAGTCTGAGAGGGAGCACTCTGCCCCTGCCCCATGGGACCAGAGCTTCAACTTCCAGATAACTCTCTGGCATACGTGGAGCCGTTCAGGGCGCAGGCTCTCTCTTGCAGGCCTGCTGGTACCTTTCTTCCCCCTCTTCCTCTTCATATATGCGGTCAACGTCTAGACCCGTCGCTTTCGTGCCTAGTAACACTAGACCACCCGCGTGAAACCAGAGGCACACCCAGCCATGAAAGGCTTCTGCAGCCGAGAAGCAGTTGGCAAGGGAGGGTGACACCCCGAGCAGGCTGCAGGCTCCAAGCTGGTCTGTGCTGACAGGGCAGAGAAAAATTGTGGGAACCAAGACACCCCGTAGCTGCCTACTTCCCTCCCCTCTTCTTGCACAGCGTCACACTGACTGCACGCATCATCAGGGACAGTCAGCCCATGGCTGACATGCATTCTTTGTCCCGTGAAGAAGCTACCATGGAGTCTTCGACCCTTCCTCTCCTGCAACGAGCTATGCTTTGTAAAAGCTGACGAGGACCCTAGGTGCAGATCCATAGCAGAAGCACCGGCCCTCTCTGATTGCCGCAATATGTGCCGTTTAGAGTTGGTCATATGTATGGTTATCACATTCAAACGTGTGAATATCAGCACCATGCCTTGTAGCGACGAGCGATATGCTTGCAGTCGTGAGCAGCGGTGAGAGGCACAAACACCCAGTGAGGCGTGGGGACTTGAACAATCTACAGAGCCTCTCCAAGAGCACTGAGGCTCTAGAGCATGACATGCAATTTGATCAAGTACAAAGCCCCACAAGCATCACTATATGGCAACCACTTTCCAAACGAAGCTTCTACGGCAGTTATCCTTCTTTTGTGAACAGAAGCAACAGAAGCTGCTACAGGGCAAGCGAAACTGAGGGTCAGGTGGTGCACTATAAGGGGAGGCATCATCTGCTATGGTGGGCCTACAATCCCTTGTCAGCCCAGTGCCTCTTGCAGCAACAGCAATTGCTGTAGGTTAGCTTCCCTACTACTCCCTACTGCATTCGTGATCAACGGGATGAACACACTGAAATGTGTGTGAACTACGAAGCCCAAGGTTAGTGACCGACCTGAATGCCTAAGATCACCTTGGAAACAGCCCTCCATGCTCCTATCCTGATACGACACATTCACAGAAAGGCCTCGCTCTCAGACACCACCTAGTGCGTACTACTATCCCTCATTGGGCACGACCTTCCTCTGTTGATTATTGCCACATGGAAGTTACATGAGAAGGGCCCTCACCTCCTGGGCCTGGCAGCGGGCGGGTCGACGAACACTGCGGCTTCTGCATGCAGAATGGATGGGCTCAGCCACTAGCTTATGATCCGACTGTGATGAAATCAAGGAGCGAGTCAGCCTCTGATCCAAGGAACTTCTGCATGCAATACTTCTTCTTGACGCAGGGGTCTCTAAGCTGTGAGAAGAAACAGAGGACGACAACCCTGGACTGAGAAGCACCTGAGGCGCAAGAGCAGCGGCCATAACTTTAGCTCCTCAAACAGGAAGTGTTTCTGGACCAGCAAACCTTCTGTCGAAGACGAGTAAATGACAGAGAGAACTCTGAATGAGGCACTGCAGGAGCTCCTTGAATAGAGAGGTGCATATTCCAGAACACCAGCAGCAGCAGGGCACAGGCAGACGCGCACGAACCGTTTGAGGCCAACCAATGCCAACAGAGGTCACGAGAGGCATTATATGAGGGTGCATGAAAGGCTTGCAGCAGCTCACAACTTCCGTACAAAGTAATTTGGATATTTTATCTTCCACGATCTTCCAGGTCAACGACGTTCTTCTTAGGCCTTCCAGTCGTTTCCATTGGCTCAGTAAGAACAACCGACAATCGAAGTGGCACAACGCGTCCAACACCATCCAACACCATCCAACACCATCCAACACCCTCCAACACCAACCATCAGAGCCAACATGCGTATGATCTTCGGCACAGTCGGCCTCTGCTAGCCGGAGTCGGAATCGAACATGCGGATTTGCTCAGATGGAAGCGGAAATTATACAGGGACGATTGTCCCGACTGCATGTCCTGAGAGAGCGCCATTGCATGATACGGCGGTATAGTTTGTAAGGTGCATCGTCTGTACTGCGCATGTCGTCCGCCCTCAGCGCGCTATCTTCCCATTGTTTGTGTAGCAGTGCGGGCGCTAGTGCATCAAAGATCGATTTCTTACATGCAGTGCCCATGATCGGCTTTATAGAGGACTATTTTGGTATGTGATGCTGATCGTGGCCAGGGAGCTGGATTACTTTTTCTTTTGATGTGGGCCTTCCAATATTAAATGATTGTAAGATCCCTTCGCTTTACATCCCTGAACTGCATACAGAAGTCATACTCTACTGCCACCATGGCCTTAGGCAGCGGCGGAGAAGCCACTCGGTCAGCAGGTCCAGAGAGTCCGGACGGCACGCTAGCAAAGAGACAGCGCGTGCCCACTGCGGAGGAGACTGCTGTTGACGAAGCTGCTGCTACAGCCCTAGCATCTCCCCTCCTTGAGAGTGCTTCTATTCCCAGTGTACCTTCCAGCTTGCCAGACAGCAGTCACATAGATGCAGCTTGGGCGTACTTTAGAAAGTTGGGATCGCCAAGGTATCACGTTGCTCCTATGGTAGACCAATCTGAGCTGCCCTTCAGATTACTCTGCAGAAAGTACGGTGCTGAGGCAGCCTACACGCCCATGTTACACAGCAGGCTCTTTGCTGAAAACGTGAAATACCGAACAGAATTCACTACTTGTCCTGTGAGTCTTGCCTTCCTCGCACACTTCCCCCTTTTCCCAACTCACATTTACTGATGTAGAGCAGGAAATTCATGAAGGAACTGCAAGGGAGGCAAATGGTTTCTTACTCCTTCCCCCATCGTTTGAGGAAGCGGTCGTATTTGAGCTTCACTCTGTACCACTGGGGCAGTCATCAGATCCTAAGCTGTCCATTAAATCTTGGATGAATGTCTCCTGTGTGGGCTTGCCTAGCCTTTTTTTTTTGGCTTGGGAGTCGAGTGGGACGAGGAAAGGCTAGGCAGGAGATAGCATGACATGGCAGCTGTTTGTTTGTTAAACATCCTTCATGCGACGCCTAAGGATGTTGATTTACCACTTCATGTTTCTCGCCCATCTACTACCCTGCATTTACTCTGCTTGCTCTACTACTTTCTTGCTCCATAAAGTCATCTCAGGCTTCTTGCATGACAACAAGACTGAGGGCTGATCAGATGGCCAAGGGCTGATCAATGGGGCTGCAAAGAAGCAGAAGCGGAACAAAACCTACGTACGCTTCTTTTTAAACCCAAGCACGCTCAACTTCCTGAGGACCTAGAGAAAACGCAACCTGATAGGCCACCAGCCTCCTCCCAGGCTGAAGGGGGAGCCGAGCAGATGCATTGTTGGTATATTTGCCATGTGTTCTTTTGACATTGGGAGGTCATCCTGGTTGAGTATTTTCCGTTGGAATAGTGGCTGGCATACACTCGGTGCGGTTTTCTTGTTTACTTACGGACGGCAGCATGCCTCAGAGATTGCCGATACGGGTGCGATCCAGTGCGGGTGCATTCAAGTCTGTGCCACCTGGCGAGCTCCCAGGACTCGCAAGTGCTCGCAAGGCCTGCATGGGGGGAGTGCACCTTCGGCACATTGCGTCAGCGTCGCGTCGTGTGCCGAAGGGAGCGAGCAGCCATGGCCGGACTGCGCGGAGGCCCCGGCCCAGGGGCATACTGCCAGTCAGAAGGAGAATGCGAAGGCGGATTTTGATGGGCACGGGAGGCTGGGGTAACCGAGAAGCGCGTCATGGCCTGTCTGTGGGCTCTGCTTCTGCAAGCGCTCCTGTCTGACTAGGATATACCGAGGGCACTGGGCCAGGTGGGGCGAAGGCTAGGCCAAGGGCTCAGGGATTTGGCAGGGCAGGGTGGCACCAAAACGTCGAGGAGGGGGGCTGGAATCCTTGGCACCTGAGCACTGAGAGGGTGTAGCAGGCAGTCTCCAGTTGGGCCCCTGGGTAGAGTGCCGGGAGGTCCTAAGCTCTCCAGACGTGGGCTCCCCTGGGGGTGCAGGAGGATCGGCCCCTGTTTGTGCAGTTCTGTGCCAACAACCCCGAGACGCTCCTGGCGGCGGCCCAGCTGGTGGCCCCCGTCTGCGACTACGTGGACATCAACCTGGGGTGGGCAGCGTGCCCCTCTGCCTTGCACCTCCTTCTCAAACCATACCTCCTTCTTAGTCAACCATGCCCCTACTGCTGGCCCCCACGGCTGGCCTTATTGACTGACACCACCCCCCCCCCTGCCCCCCCCCCTTGCGTTTTAGTTTCAACCTACTGCAGCCCTAAGAGACAGGTGCTCGCTCTCATTTGAGCCCAGCTCCAATCCAGGACGTGTGGGCGCCTTCCTTGCTGTGGGCAGTAGACGGAAGAGAGATGGCGCTGTCATTGATGCGAGGAAGCATCCCGCAGGGTCGTTGCTGTGAAGTGCTTGTGCGCCCTCTCCTCTCCAAGCGGCTTGTACAGCAGGAAATTATTTCCTAAATTTGAGTGCACCCAAGGGAGAGCTCGGAGGAGGGGGGGGGGAGGGCGTGGAGAGGGGAGGGACAGGGGGTAGGGGTAGGGGGAGGGAGAGAGTCAGCGACGAGCATGATGTGCAGGCTTGTTTGCGATTCTTTCCTGTGGGGGGGCACGCTGGCTGTGTTGCTTCTCCGCTCTACTGCTCTTGTGGGGGTGCCAGGAGGGTCACGGTGTGGAACCAGGGGTGTAGCAAGAGGTTTTATTGTGTCGCGTGCGTGCATGCACCCGCTCGATGGCGCATGCACCCGCCTCGGGTAACTTTCACTCTGAGAGATGCGAGCGGGGCCTCATGTGAGCGTCCTGGTTCCCGTTCAAACGTGGATCATGCTCCTTCGGTATCATGGGAGAGTTGGGATACCATTAATGGACACGATGGCCCGGAGGCTCTTGTTGACCAACTGGAGTCTGTGGTGCTGCGCACACACAGGGCGTGTTAGTCTGCACCCGGGGCCAGGCACTTGCACAAGCCACACAGCGCCACGTGTCGCTTGGGCGCCACGCGCCCTGTCCATCTGCAGTAGGCTGTGCCTTCCCTGTGCGCGCGCCATGGGAGGGTGGCTTCTCTTCTTGTGTGTGTTGACTTGCATCAAACCCTCACCCCTCTAATGCCTAGCCTGGACGTATACGTGTACACATCAAGTCGGCAAGTCCCGAGCTTAGCTTGTGACTGTGCACACCTCGTGTGCCAGTCCAATGTAATACGTATGACAGCGAGCTTGTGTAGGAGCTATTACGGTTGTGTTCTGGGCGGCCGTCAAATTACCTGACCCAAAAGGCTGCCTTTGCTTTGGGTGTTTCTTCGTGTACCTGTAAATATTAACTTTACGCACAAAAGTCTGCCTCCCTCTATCTTACTCATGCAGATAAAGGAGTGGCGGGGGAGACCTTTTCTTCTTCTTTGAGCCCCCCGCCTCCTGAAATTTAGATCATAGGAGGTCATCCTACAATAGACCCTGGGAAGTTAGGGAGCAGAATGAAAAGAGAGATTTTGGGGCTCGCAGAGGGGCAGAGAAACAATGTACATTTCATTCCTCCCTCTTCATTCTTGTCAGGGGGGCCATTCCGGGAACAGAACCTATAATTTGCTCTTGGATCAGTGTCTCCATCGCCGTCCTTATCATTGTAAATGGTGAGACATAAAAGTGAAGCTACGTGGACGTCAATACCATCAATGGATGTGGAGACTGACAATCATTTCGGAGCGACCGTGCCCCGCTCTGTCGGCGTGTGTGCCAGGTGTCCGCAGCGGATCGCGCGGCGCGGGAATTACGGCGCGTTCCTGATGGACAACCTGCCGCTCGTGCGCAGCCTCGTCGCCAGCCTGGCCGCCAACCTGGCGGTCCCGGTGTCGTGCAAGATCCGCATGTTCCCCAGCCTGGACGACACGCTGGCGTATGCGCGCATGCTGGAGGGCGCCGGATGCTCCCTGCTGGGCGTGCACGGGCGCACGCGCGACCAGAAGAACGGGCGCGCCATTCGCGCCGACTGGCAGGTCATCCGTGCCGTCAAGCAGGCGGTGCGCATCCCCGTGATCGCCAACGGCAACGTGCGCTGGCGCGAGGACGCGGATGAGTGCATGCGCGTGACGGGTGCCGACGGCGTTATGTCGGCCGAGTCGCTGCTGGGGAACCCCGCGCTGTTTGCGGGCCACCGCATGCCCGGCGAGTGCGACGAGCAGGACGGGGGGGGGGATGTGGAGCAGGCCAGGCCGGCGGAGGAGGAGGGAGGGAGAGCTGCAGGCGGGCATGCACGCGGGGGGCGAGCAGGCCAGCAGGGTGACCATGGACTAGGTGGAGGAGATAGCCGGCGTTGTGGGGACGGAGGTGCTGCTGCTGCTGCTGCTGCACATAGCGTAGCACCTGGCGCGCCGGGGGCCTCCAACGGCCCAAGCGCAGGTGCACTCAAGGAGGAGGCATTGGGCGGAGCTGCAGCGCTGGTAGCTGAACGAGCTGCGGAGGTGGCCCAGGCGCCGCTTGAGGGGCGGGGCCAGGAGCAGGAGCAGGGGGAGAGGCAGGGCCAGGAGCAGGGGCAGGGACAGGTGGCGACGGCAGAGGGAAGCCGCGCGAGCGAGGTGGCCGGGGAGCCGTGTGCCGGCGAAGGGGGGGGCCGGGGGCAGGAGGAGGGGGCGGCGACGGCCCCTGTCGTGGACCAGATAATGCTGATCCTGGAGTACCTGGAGCTGTGCGAGAGGTACCCGGTGCCGCTGCGCATGATCCGCGCGCACGTGCACCGCCAGCTGGGGCCGTGGTTCCGCGTGCACCCGGACCTGCGCGAGCGGCTCAACAAGGAGCCCAAGATCAGCCCCGCGTGGCTCAAGGGGCTCGTGCGCGAGATGGCGCAGCGCAACGCGGCCAACCCCGCCCTGAAGCCGCTCCCCGACACGGGCCACCGGCTGCAGCAGCACATCGCCACCACGGCTGCTCCTGCGCCTGCTGCTGCTGCTGCTGGTGGTGCCGCTGTGACTGCAGCTGCTGCTGGTAGCGGGGAGCTTGCGTCGCCACAGGGGCCTGCAGCGGGCGGGACCGGCCAGAAGGGGGATGGTGACAGGGAGGAGAAGCGTGCGCCCGCAAGCCGAAGGCAGGAAGAGTTGTGCGCTTGAGTTGTCGAGTGTGGTAGTAATGGCTGGGGAGCTTTACGATTGGAGACATCTCATGCAAGGTGTTCACTTCCAAACTGCTCGAGCCGGCCGGAGTCACCGGTTGTTCATTAGTGACATCCTAGAATATGAAAGGTCCTAGTTTATGGAGCTCCCAAATTGTGGACGCGCATGCAGATGTACGTTACCGTAGTTTCTCTAAGAAACTCGTTTCTGTGGCAAACTTGGGGAGGGTGCGGCCAGTCTTGTCCATTATGGACGGTTACTCTTAAGCAAGCCATTCTGAATATGTAACCACGCATTCTTTCTTGTGATCAATATCAGCCATTCAGTACTGCTGCCAGCAGCTGAGCTAGTCAGCAGGACTAGTCACATATAGAACCGGTGCCTGCACAAATAATATCATGACAGTAGCTGCTCCGGCCAAATTAACATTCACGGATCAATAAACTCAATCCTCTCAGCGCATATATCTTGACAATGCCTGCACCTTGCTTAGACAGCTTGCATGGCTTCATAGAAGCAGAACTATGCTCATGCATAGGGCAGAAGTCTTGGTTACCCTGAACGTTTTGTGCGCATGCGTTGAGGTAGTGGAAAGGTGAGTCATAACAGCAGTGAGGTAATATATGAGAAGAATTGAACATCGGTGCATCAAGGCAAGCGCTGAAGATGTGAGCGGTACATGGTCCCGGTCCTCTAGTGATGCACTTGGGACATATTTGTCGTATGCATACCAAGGGGCCAAGTCTACCAGAGAAATCAACATCAAGGTTGTCTAGCACTCACAACACAACACAAAGCCATTTGACAACATTACGAAAAAAAGCAGCAAAATCAAGAAAGCTTGCAGACAATTCGGGGCCAGAACTTAAAGGATGTCCAAAGTGCCTAGCTAGTACCCCTCGTTCCCCAGCCGCCTCTTTTGAAACATTATTTCAGGCACTATAGCAAGACTGAAACCAACTTGACAGCAACTGCCTACCCGGTGCCATGCAAGAATACAAGGGGACAGCTCAGCACTAGTGCATGCTGCTCCATTTCCGTTGCTGCAGCCCCTGATCTCCGACCACTCCACTTCTGCATAGCCTTGACTCTTCCTGGCACCGCAAGACACATCAGGCTGCAACTGCTGCAGCTGCTGCTGCTGTTAGTTGAGCTCCCCAAAAGGGGTTTTGGGCCCAGAGGGAGAAGAGAGAGGAAGGGGGGAAGGGAGGGGGCGTTTTGGTAGCAGAACTCTTTTTTGACGCTAAGGTTGTGTCTTTGAGAGCGCCCAACCTCGAAAGAGGAGGTGGTCCCAGTTTGTGCACAATAGTACATATCTTCCACACGCTGCCACCCTCCACTCCACCCCACCACTCCCCCCGTCCCCACCCCTCCCCCCCGCTCCCCAGACCCTTACATGTAATGGCTCTGCTCTAAGATCAAGCACGCACAAACTCTCAGAGCATCATACGCGCCAACAATTGCCGTAAGGACAGAGAGGGAGCAGCAACAAGGTGGGAGCTTGTTGGGAGAAGGGGACCTTGCACAAATTTGTGCATGTCGAACGTTTGTCTGCAAGGCGAGTGCCTCTGAGCAAGCACATCGAGCTGAGGCAGCCCCCCCCAGCAGGGGGCCTCTTGATGTAGGCCAACACAGGCATGTTGGGGAATCTGCCTCAATATGACGGCATTCGCAATCTGGTCCAGCCTTTCATGGGACGAGAGCGTAGCCCCTTATGGCTAATACTGGGCTCCAAAGTTCATGCTACAGCCAGTTCTTTCCTTGGGAAGAAGTCACATGAGTGGATCTCTTACATGGCCCAGCATCAGCACAAAAACAACCAGTGATCTGCTGTATTTGCGACCATAGAAGCACAAGATGTTTCCTGCACGTACGAGCATGCGTGTACGTGTGTGTGTGTGTGTGTGTGTGTGTGTGTGTGTGTGTGCGCGCGCGCGCGCGCGAAGAGCGCATGAGTGAGAGGGGGAGTCACGTGCTACTCGAGTGACCTGCTGTCACCTCGCACGACGCCAGGTGGCATGACACCACAGGCCCGGCCATGTAAAACTGAGCCCCCGTAAAGAGAGTTGCGGCTCGAGTGACAACCACGGAGCGTTGCTGACCATGTATAAGGCCTGGAAGCGCATTGCCCTTTGCAGGAGCAACCTGAGCACCATCCTACCTCTATCCACTTTACCAAGAGACAAGACCAAGTCTGGAGGTGACCTAAATCCCAAAAAGGTCCACAAACTTCTCGTGGAGACCCTGCGGAGGAAAATGAGGGACGCTGTGTTACCCCATGGTCGGCCGAGTCTGGTGCTGACACCTGGCAGCAGCAGCAGTCTTGCACCAGAGGTGTCGCCAGGACGAGCTCCTGCCGGCGGAGTTTGGCCCAGGATGAGATGGCACTCGGGGATAAGCCGCCCCCCAGCACGGCTGCACGTGCTACCTGCTCGGCAGCAGGGCTCGACACCTGGCAATGGTTGTGTTGCGAGCTGAGCGAAGCAGAGCCTGCTTTGCTTGAGCAAGTGATACGTGTCCCCGACTCGGGTGTCCAGCAAGCCAGCCGGCCGGGCAGCCAGTGGCGCAGCAAAAAGAAGAGATGATTGACCTGGCACAGCCACCAAATCCACGATGGCTCCAATCTGAAAGCAGAGGCCTGATGCTCCAACACGGGACTACCAGAGAGCGTCATCACGAGCAGAAAGCTTGGCCTGGAGCCCTAGATGAAACAAACTCCCAGCAATCTGCTCTATAACCCTAAAAGAAGGAAGAGGGCAGTTTCTCACCGGAGGTACCCGGACTGTGCGTCGGCTCCTGTTACATCTCCCACTCCGCCACTCGGCACGCGTCTGGTGGCGCCACCTGGCGCTCTCCAGGCCCACTCCCCTGGTTGCACCATCCGCCACCAGACAAGTGGAGGGCTGGCAGGAGGGAGGAGCCTCTCCTCCCACGTCAGCGGAGCGCTGTCCCGTCCAGATCTCGGGAAGCAACTGCACGTCGTCAGAAAAGGGGGGGAGAGGAGGGGGGAAGAGGTGACTCACAATCCGATTGTAGCCACCTGCGGACAAGGGCACACTGGTCCTAGCAAACATACAACTCTGGACTTGCTGCTATGCTGACAGGTTGACTGGACACGCTTTCTCGCAGAGACCACTCCATCCACGGGCCATGCACTAACATTCAGAGGCAGATTTGTAGCATGGAAGGATGTTTCATTGAATAAAAAGGCCAATGAAGGAAACAACGACAAAGCTGCAAACTGCAGTTGGGTTGCCGATATGGCAGACTCCTACTTAGCTAGCTCTATGACCCATTGACTAGGCTACTTACAGGACACTATGACCTACCCTAACCCAATACTTCCTCTAGTTCCCCCTTGTGAGAGCGGCAGAAACGTGCCAGCTCCACTACCCTAATCCCTGTTATGTGGGAGATAAAACCTCCCATTCGTTGCTACTTCCAGAATACTATCACCAACCCTAACCTGCTACTTCTTATTGTTCCCTTGTGAGAGTGGGAGAAACGTGCCAGCTCCACCAACTCTAACTCCCATTCGTTGCTACTTTCGGGATACTATCACCCACCTAACCCGACATTTCTTCTCGTTCTCTAATGAGTGGGAGAAATAACCCCCTGAGATGATCAACACATGCTACGTTTGAGAGGTAGAACCTCCCATGTGACAAACCTGCTGCAAGTGCATTCAATGCCATGACAAGCAGGTGCTATGTACTAAGACACTAACTATGAAAGAATAGCGAAGCTACCTATATTGGCACCTATTGAACTACCTGTGCAACTTACCAAATAATGTAAAGAGCTACATCTATCCGCACTTGCCAAGCCTACTCATAAAAAGCTAAATCATGAGCTAACATGTAGAGACGGCAGCAGGTCTTCCAGAGGCCGAGTAATATTGGACGTTCTAAAACATCGTGGGCGTCAGGTCCCGGATGTTTAACCAGAATTCCAATGTTTTGGTCGAATCCTGGGGCCTGGTCCGAACCAGTCGAATGTTGATTTACCACGTGACGAAGCCTGGTGCCACCAAACGCCAAGCTTGTCTTTTGAAGCTTTGACGCGAAGCATCGAGGCCTTTGACCTGAGCTTTCTTGGGTCTTTATTTGGGTTCCCGTATCTTTGAGCATGCGGCTCTCTTCTCCATATGGTCGTTGTTGTAACTTGTAGACTGGTTGCAACTTGCCACGCGTTGCTGCATGCGTCTTCGCAAACGCAGGCTAACGCGTCCACGGCAACTTGCCATGCGTTGCTGCAAGCGTCTTCGCAAACACAGGCTGACGCGTCCACGGCTCGCCCATGGCGGAGACTCGGAGAGCCAATCGAAATGCTCGCCAATAGGCAAAGCAATTCATCCTACTTTTCTTCGATGTGTCTTTTTGCTGACGGGAAACCCGGAAAACCGGGAAAATCTCGTTAGTGCTACATGCGCCGGCAGATTGGCACATGTATATGGCCGTCAAGTTCATGCTTCTGAGACTTCTCGACGCCATTTTCCTGGTCAAAAGGTGTCCTTTAGCGATCAAACTCCATGTGCCATTCCGCGCCTACCAATTCGTCTTATTAGAATTCGTCTTGAGAGCTTCCCTGAGTAGCGCAAGCATGTTCTCCCATCGTCGAATGGCCTCGGCTGGGTGCCGTATAAAGGTCGGGCGCGTCCACGCGGCTGGTCATTTCAATCAGTCACTTGTTTATCGTTGCGAGTTCACGTTCTATCACAGTAGTTCTTCCACAGTCTTTTATGGCAGTATATTCTTGTTTCCACCATGGCAGTGGTGAAAGCTTCAATCAAGCCTCTCCCTTTCTCTGGAGAGAAGCACGTTGAGAGAGTCAGGAGGGCAAGGGAGGCCAAGTCTAATCCTAGAGTCGCATTTTTGCGCTCTGCCCTCCCTGCGGCTGCTCCAGTCAAGGCCTACAAGAAGGTGTCCGCCGCCAAGGTGAGGAGCTACTTCTCCCGTTTTCTGCATCAACTGCACACGAATCCATATGAAGTTTACTTTATTTGGTGAGCGAAAGTGTGCAATCTCTAACTCGCTTCTGTTGGTTCTTTTGCTCATTGCAGGGTGTTCCTCAAGCGTCCCTGGAAGGTCCTCGGATGGTGGCCGTGCCCAAGGAGACACGTCCTGCGGAGCTTCAGTTATTTTCGAGGTCCTTGGAGGCACTGACGACGCAGGCCAAGGGGTCATCCTGGCAGCCAGAGACCAGCTTCATTTCCGAGTGGGCGCTTTCTTTTGCGAGCTTTGGCCGGGAGTCAGTGCTGGTTTCATCCCCATCAACGGCACATGCCACTGAGGAGGTGGTGCACAAAGAGGATGGGGCGGGCAGAAGTTGGGGTGAAGTAGAGGAGCGAGAGGAGCTGAGGGGGGTAGAAGTGCAGCAGCCTGTCATGGCTGACCGTCGGGAGCTTCGGGTGTCGTTTGTGCAATGGCTGGAGGATGACAGCCTCGTGTCAAGGGCTGAGGAGGTGGGGCCATTTGCACCTGAAGTGTCAAGACAGCCACGGGCAGCCCTGCCCGTTCCAAAGTGGCAGTCTGCTGTGGAGGAGATGCTGACCCAGCTCTCCGATTGGGTCTTGGAGGAGGACCTCCCGCGGCCCAGATGTGAGGGGGAGTTTGATGTGCCGTCTTCTTGGGAGATGGTGAGGGCCTCTGGAAGACCTGCTGCCGTCTCTACATGCTAGTTCATGATTTAGCTTTTTATGAGTAGGCTTGGCAAGTGCGGATAGATGTAGCTCTTTACATTATTTGGTAAGTTGCACAGGTAGTTCAATAGGTGCCAATATAGGTAGCTTCGCTATTCTTTCATAGTTAGTGTCTTAGTACATAGCACCTGCTTGTCATGGCATTGAATGCACTTGCAGCAGGTTTGTCACATGGGAGGTTCTACCTCTCAAACGTAGCATGTGTTGATCATCTCAGGGGGTTATTTCTCCCACTCATTAGAGAACGAGAAGAAATGTCGGGTTAGGTGGGTGATAGTATCCCGAAAGTAGCAACGAATGGGAGTTAGAGTTGGTGGAGCTGGCACGTTTCTCCCACTCTCACAAGGGAACAATAAGAAGTAGCAGGTTAGGGTTGGTGATAGTATTCTGGAAGTAGCAACGAATGGGAGGTTTTATCTCCCACATAACAGGGATAAGGGTAGTGGAGCTGGCACGTTTCTGCCGCTCTCACAAGGGGGAACTAGAGGAAGTATTGGGTTAGGGTAGGTCATAGTGTCCTGTAAGTAGCCTAGTCAATGGGTCCTAGAGCTAGCTAAGTAGGAGTCTGCCATATCGGCAACCCAACTGCAGTTTGCAGCTTTGTCGTTGTTTCCTTCATTGGCCTTTTTATTCAATGAAACATCCTTCCATGCTACAAATCTGCCTCTGAATGTTAGTGCATGGCCCGTGGATGGAGTGGTCTCTGCGAGAAAGCGTGTCCAGTCAACCTGTCAGCATAGCAGCAAGTCCAGAGTTGTATGTTTGCTAGGACCAGTGTGCCCTTGTCCGCAGGTGGCTACAATCGGATTGTGAGTCACCTCTTCCCCCCTCCTCTCCCCCCCTTTTCTGACGACGTGCAGTTGCTTCCCGAGATCTGGGCGGGACAGCGCTCCGCTGACGTGGGAGGAGAGGCTCCTCCCTCCTGCCAGCCCTCCACTTGTCTGGTGGCGGATGGTGCAACCAGGGGAGTGGGCCTGGAGAGCGCCAGGTGGCGCCACCAGACGTGTGCCAAGTGGCGGAGTGGTGGGAGATGCGACTCATATACTGAGAGGTCTCCTGAACCGCGACAAGTCTGTTCTGGGCACAGAGTTGGCGTTGACCCTGAGCCTGAGGTCAGGGGCCGGGTGAAGGTCAAGGCTATGGCTGCATGGCTAATTGCTTAGGCATGTCCTCATGAGCAAGGCACTGCATGCTGTCACACATGCACACGATCTTGCCCCAGGCTACAAGCACATATGCATGTCATGCGTGAAAGAGGAATTGCACTACAGGCATAAAGATGATGCAACGACCTGCCCCACCTAAGCGTATCCTGCCGCTGCATGCCCTGCCTGGGCCTAAGGTAAGCGGTCAATTAGATGGAACTGCTCTTGATTGTGCGGAGTGACAGCATTCCCCTGCACAGAGCACACACGTGTTCAAGTGCGTCCACAAAAGGAGGCGTGGGTGTGTGGAGGGACGTCATGTTGACGGCCATTAGCGCGCGGCTCGTGCTGCCTTCGGCTGTCTGCGCGCGCCCGAGGATGGGTTTGGCGCCGCTCCTGTTCTGAGGGTGCTCCCCACCTAGGCTGCCGGTCTGACGCTCCACGCCATGCAAGAGGTAGAGGCCTTTGCGTGCGGCGTGAGGCTGCTGTTCATGGAGCTGCTGCATCAGGCGCGTGGGCGGGCAGCTGCACCTGAACCTTTATGACCTGCAGCCCGTTCTTCAAGAGCTCAGCTCTGTATGCACAGACAACTCTGTAGCACCCCATCATCTGCTGTTGCCCTCGTTCCCTCTCCCCCCCCCCCCCCTCCTCCCCCTCTCACACACAACGACCCCCTCCTCCCTTCTCTTCTCCCCCTGGGAATAGATTTGCCAGCTATTTGGCTTTCTCCAAGTCAAGGGAGGTTTGCTCTGGGAACAACGCTGCGTGCTTGACCTGCCTGCTTCACAAAATGGCTTCCAAGAGTATGTTCTGCACATTTGCATTGTATTAGTTGGTGTCACCGACTCTTGTGACCCATACCTGCTGGGACCTTTTCATCTTCTTGCCACTATGCTGGCTATGATGTCTTCATAGGTCATTATTAGTCATTAGCTGCGAGTTGACTTGCATATATTAGCATGTAGGTTACAACATGGCCCTATTGATGCGATTTCATAGGTACACAGATGTACACATGGATTAAGTGTCACATCTACTTCTGATGTGGGCCTGTCATTGCTTTCTAGATACTTAAGATAATTGTATGGATAAATGTCTTCATTTGTATGTATGTGCGTGTCATTGAGACCTGTTACACAACCCCTCTCGATACTTGCTTGTGGAAGAGCTCTCATTGTTTTAAAAAACTCTCAAGGGTCGTAAGAATTTCATACTGGTGGCATTTGCATGAGGAGGAACCAATACAGCTTGAAGCTAATAATTGTGACTTGTTTACTTTCTCGCTACTGCGCCACTTGGCAGGATGGAGTGCTGCTGAGTGCATCTGAGGGAACAGGTAAGTGAAATCCTGGTCCAGTGACAGGGTACTCTCGGTTGCCAATTCGTATCTTCACGCCAATCCAAGTGGCGCCAGGCTGCTGGATGAGCCCAACATCTCACGCCTTATAATTGTGCACCCTTGTCCAGATGATATTGGTGAGTTTGTGCTGGAAGGCTTACATGCGGCTGTTGAAAACGGAAATAGTGCAGCCTTTTTCTCTTCATAGATTAAGAATCAGCTTTCTCAAAGAGCGGATGCCCTTATCGGCACACTTAAGTTCCTAAAACACAAAATGTTTATTTGTATTACAATCATTTCTTCAAAGCATACAAGGACCTAGACTTGGTAGGCCAGCTTATACTTGAACGAGTACAACAGTACACCAGCAAAGGCATGATTCAGAATACAGATGCTAGCCATGTTCCCTGATCTTTAGTTGTGCTTATCCGGCCCTTGCTACGATTTGTACATGTGCCTATTGTCAAGCTGCAGATTTGTAACATGTGCTTGATGGTGCATGTGGAATGATAATATAAAATCAAAACTAGTTAACCCCTAGATCTAGTATTGTGATGGTACTCATGTCTTGGTGCCTCACGATGATCCCACTCAAAATTACTACTATACTCTTCTGGACGCGCACTGGCTTGAAACCGGGGTACTGTGCTGCTGACATTTATCGTTGACAACCGGCCAAGCTTAAAGAACTCCACAGAAGAATATACCAGTGGACACAAGAAATATAAACAGCAAACAGACATTCAGCAGACTAAAACGAACCATTGTAACTGCACAAGAAAGTCTGCATAGCTTGTTTTCTGAACTTGAATCGTAGCAGGTGGAAGAATGCCAGATTGTGCTAAGGGGCTCACTTGCCATTTTCGCTGAAACAGTCACTGTGAAGCACCTAATCTAATGGACAGTTTGTTTCTTAGTACATGCATGGTACTCTCTTTACTAAATACTCCTCTTACAAGCACGTCACGGTCACCCTGCAGTTACGTATGTTGAGGGCATCAACTATCAACCATTGCAATCACTCTTGTCCCTTCAAGGGGCAAAGTGTCAACAATGCCTTCCCCGTGGTATAAGACTAAACAAAGTGTTTTAGCCACCTGTTACTCTCAAATCCTTCAACACTTCCCGGTAGTCAAATTCTCTGCTTTCCTTGTTGAACGTTTTTACATGGCGATACCTTCCATCATCCAGATAGTAGTCATGTATGTTCTTGAGCAACTCACGGGCCTGCAGACAAAAAGTCAAAGTATTATACAACCGCCATGTTCGCTTCATAACTTACAACCATTCCAGAATCATGCACCAACGCTACTGTAGGCATGCCAAAGCTCTTGTTCCTAAATGTTGTGGCATTGTATGGCCAGTGCACTGTCTTAATGAGAGGACAAGCTGGATGCACACATACCCGTCACATCTCAAAGGAGCATCATGAGGGCCTTTAGTTCATCAGATAGACTACGGTCAGAACTGAAGGCTGGGAAGGCAGCAACAATACCTCATCATCACTGAGGCGACTGGGCAGAACAACATCCCCACGCACAAGCACTATCTCCTTGCTCTCAGCCAGGTCAGGATAATGCGTGACGACAAAAAAGGGCGCAGCCTCAGTGCCCCTCACTTTGTAGTCCTCCAGTCCCGTAAACAGGAGGTGTGGCATCTGTGCTACTCCATGCCCCCCATCCCATGACCCAAGTATACAGCACAACGCCCCCCTTTCCCACCAAATAAGCACTTGCAAACACTGCTAGTCTGCATCATGAGCAGCAATTCACAAGAATAAGAATGAGCTAAGCATTCGTGCTGAGCAGATTATTTTGATGCATAGCCACCGCAAACCTTTGTTGTGATAGCTCTAGGACCAGCACACCAACGAGGTTCCTTAGGACCTGCTTCTGACCAGCGTATGTAGAGGTAACTAGGAGGGTATTACAGGGCCAATTGGCACGCTGCAGGGAAATACGCAATGATAAATGTAGAGTATCACCTTGAGTGAGCATTGACACAAAACCCTTCTCTCGTAAAACTGGCAGCACAAACATAGGACTGCAAAAGAGAACAGTCCACCCCCAAATAACTACAGGTCAGCCGGGCAAAAACGACTGACTCAAGAGCAAGGTCAAAGCTGACTTGGTCACCACCTGGTGTATTTTTGAAGCATTGCCTGATATCTGTATCCAACCAAAAGTTGCTGAAAGATGAACTTATAAGGCTGGCAGTGTTGGAAGTACTAACCAGCTCTGAGCACGAAAGCAAAGACCGTCATACTGCTGACTACTCAGAGTTGTGCTGATATGACTCCTCCCTATGTGTGCCTGCAAGATTCAGAAATAAAGGACAAACAAGGCAAGTTGGTTAACAACGTGGATCCTATTAAAGACCTTTCAGTCAATCAGTAGACAAAGCAAGAGGTACTAAGGAAAGAGATATACATACATCATTCCACGTCTTCTTTATCTCCTCAGGGGTACATGCTTGAAGGCCTTCTACATTCACAATCTCGTTCAGCTTCTTTGGGGTTGGCATAGAGAAGCCACTAGCAAATTGTGACTTCCTGGTGATAATCTGCAAATGCCAACCTGGTGTCGGAGATACTCCATATGTAGCCTTCAATGCAGCTGAAGGGTCCAGCAATCTGCAGCCCGCCTTTCTTAGGGAAGCCCAGGCCATTACTGCCGGCTTTCACAACAAAAAGAAGTGCAGTGATTGTATGAACAAGAAACTTCAAGGAAGACTTGAAACAAGTAGGCTGTCGCTTATTTGCGCAGTCATGTATGCTTCTCGTGGATGACGTAGGAAACCAAATCGATCAAAGAACGTCGTGGACAGCAGCCTTAAGAGACATAGAACATCCAGCTTTCGTGGCTGGAGCTCCCGCTTTCATATTCGAAACAACTTTTAGTAAGAATCGTGAAGCTAAAAGGAAAGGAAAGGTCGACTTATAGTTGTCATATCGTGCGTACGAAATTGTGCAGCAGATCATTGTTAGCGCATGCTAGTCTCGTCTCTATATAACAACTAATTATTTACAATTGACGAGCAGCTGTGAAGGTCCTAAGCATATCATGAGCATGTCGTTGTGCCCTGTCGCGCCTTGTTGTGTCTGCTTGCATAGGATTGCATGTACGTAGAATAGGCTACCCTATGTCCGTTCTGTATCATTCAGACTATGTTTGTGGCATTAGTCCGTGAACGTTAAGAACAGTTTCTTATTGTAACGGAAGGTTGCATTAGTGGTGAAGCAAGAGTTAAAGCGCCTGCAGGCTGCCGCGATAAGATCAGCCATAGTCCGGGAGCTTCAGCAAGTGTTTCTTGCCTTCTTAGCATATGTACGAGAGATTAATTCACACAGCTGCATCTTTGCCTTGCCATGCTTAGCTGTTGCAAGAAGCCCTCATGCCCACCCATGCCCCCTCCACTCTCCCTCTCAAGCTATTGCTCTTGCTTCTGTCGGACCTCGTCTCTCTCACTCCAACTTATTGTCCCTGGACAAGGAACTACACCCTTCTTATAACTTCTACAAAGTTTGAAAAACTACGTTGCAAAGCTGTAATGGAGCCCTCCGTTTTCTCCCGTTTTGCTCGGATATATCTTCACTTTTGTCCATACTAGTTGGGAGGAAATTGATGAATAACATGTTGGATACGTCTTGGAGAGCACACATTAGTGCTGAAGTCTGCTAAGCATGAGCCATGTAAGATTTTGTGTGACAATTCAGCTTATTAAAATAGCAGGACTACGCTTTGCTAGCTTGCATGGGGTGCTGATTTGATGGTTTCGGGGAACTGATCAGATTTGAGGCTATCACATGGCGGAAACACCGCCGCAGACTGTGGAAGAGTTTCTGGCCTCTTTGGAGGACTATGTACCGACGGTGAGTTTGATTATTTGCACCATGTATGAGGGCATAGTGCTGTGCAAACGTATGTAAGGTTCTTGGGGGTCTCATAACCTACTCTCGGCATCAGAGTCAGAGGGGTTTGATTGCTTACAGGTATACTACCAGCTACATCTTAATGGACCCTTTGGAAGTTTTGTTAGAAGTGCTGGTCGCTCTGCTTGGGATTATATTGACATGGAGTAGTTGTCAGCATCAATCTTTGCATGGGATTTGCCACTCGGTAATCACAGCGACTTTCACTCCCACTTTGAGGCCTCCCTGGGCCCTAAGTACTAGCAAATATTGCTACAACCTCCATGGTGGTTACTTCAAATACTCGTGGGATGAACTTCATACTAATAAGGTCATTGACAGAGAGGGGCTTGCAGATACCTGATGAGCTGACAGCGCACCACCTCGCTCGCAGTGGCTTCCAGTGTCCCGACGTGCGAATGTAAGTGTCCTACTCTCTTTCACTTAAGTCTTGGCGGGCGTCCATTTGATGTAATGTATCAGCAATAACTGTTAATGGACCGTAATGTCTATCTATCCCTTATACACAGGACAACTGGGCAAAAACGACGTGTAGGGAGGGAACTTGGCGCTAGTGTTGAGCAAGGAGGTTCATGTTCCCGTTGGGGGGTTGGAGGAGTAAGAGGCAGAAGGAGCCCAAGTGGATATACCATGGGCTTGTAAGTAGTCAGAGGTGTCTCGTCCAATCTTCTCTGGTGATTACTTAGGGTTCCTCATGCCTCTCATACTGTACGAATCACTGAAATTGATATTACAGGAGATGAGTTTTCAGCGGAACCAAAGGCCTGCTAAAAATGGAGCCGCCGTGAGGCAGTCTCAGAGGGGAGTTGCTGTTGTCCCAACAGGTTGAGGCGGTCCTGTCAGTCCAGCTGGCAGTGTCCCAGGTCTCTTGGCAAGGAGTACTGCTCCCACTTCTGCGGAGATTATCCGCAAGGAGGATGTATCCTGGCAGCTTTGTGAGCTGCACATACGCCTTCTCTTTGTTATGGCTTCACTCACTTTTTTGGCGTGGTGGCTGCTTGCAGAGTGAGGCTCGTGTCTGTGGCTGCCCAGAAGTTCATCGGGGAGGTGGCCAGTGACGCCCTCCAGTGAGTACTCCCTTCATCGCTTTGCGTCTTTGTGCTGCCTCTCACACATCTTATATCTGTTTGGACTTCCAATTCTACTCTGGTTGTAGCTATAAGAAATACACACTGTGCGGGCAAAACTTTGGGGTTTAAGCACCCAGTAGCTTTGCTATATCTTTTGGGCTTTTCCCAGATGTTGGCTGGCTGCATCATGATCGTGCCAGCACATGGGACACTTGGTTTTTGGCGCTCAGGGTGTTTGCCCATCCGGTTNCCCCCCTTGGCCCCCTACCGTTTACTTCCCTCCATATCCATGCACCTTTCAGGGGTACACTGACACACCCTGATCGGTAGACTCCTATGGCTTCTGGATGCGAAAATGATCGACTTGTGTGGTTGAGCAACACTCGTTTTCTGCTGTGTCAAGCAGAGGACCCTGTGAACTATGTGCACTACCGTAACGCTGGTAGTCAGAGCTGGACGTGTGATGACCGCTGCTGAAGGCGCTGCTGCTTGTGTTCTCGATGCAGGTACTGCAAGATTCGACAGGCTGCCGCTGCCAAGGAGGCCAGAGGCCGAGGTGTCCCGGCCAAGGTGAGCTCCGCCGTCTTCTTCGAGCTGTGGGTTAGCTACCAAGGATCCTTGGACAAGCTAAGGGATCCGTGCTGCCGCCGTCGGAACCTAACCCCACGGGAAGCTGGGACTTGCTGCTTCTGTTGCTACCTAGCAGTGGAGCTTGTGTGCAGTTGGGAGGTAGTGGCCTTTGGCAGTTGCGGGGAATATTCAGCTCTTTTCTGATGGCCAGGATGGTGTTCAGGATGTGAGGTACTCTGGTACCTTCATGCATTCTGTTCCAGATTTAGGTCTGAACGTTCCCGGTGAAAATACAGTTGTTGCCTTGCTCAGAGCATGGATGTTTTGGTGTTTTGTTGTTCTTGTTTTTTTTTTTTTTGCATTTCTGACGTAGGGGGGCCTACAAGCTCGTGGTCTGTGGCAGGCAAACCTGTGATGTGTCATGATTGGAGTTAAGTATGTACACGCGGGACATGATATGTGAGTGCAGGACAAGCGCCTCGTGCTCACCACTGAAGATCTCGCCTGTGCTCTCAAGGAGGTACGCTTCACTCAAGTGATGTGCTCATGGCAGCGCCTCTGTGTAGACTGTATGCATGCGCTCAGCATATGTACGCGTCCGTGGCTGTCCTGTGAACAATCTGTCATAACTTTGGTAGCAGCTGGTGGGTCGTGTTGTTGCCACTTTGGAATTTGCGCATTCTTGTCATGCCTTTCTCTATGTAGGCCCATTGAGGCCTGTTTGAGGGGGTATGTAGGCAGCAACGTTGCATGGGAAGCCATGTTCACGTCTGGGAGCTATGCTGGAAGAGAGACTTTGATGTCTTAAGCTTTCTTAGTAGAATTTGTTCGTTGTTCCCAGTGAAGCTGCTCATTTTCTTTGTTGTTTCGGCACCTCGTGATGTGACGTAAAATGGTTCCTGCAGTACGGCGTGCACATTAAGCGGCAAGAATACTTTGCCGACACACCAGGTGCAGCTGCTGCCGTCACCGGACCTAAAGATAAAGGACCCAAGTGATTACTAGAAGGTGTTCAAATAGAATGGTGGGCACAGCTTGCCCTGGTTCCGTTAGTTCATTGTACCAACTCAAGTCCAAGGTTTGTGTAGAAAAAATTCGCTCATCTTCTTCCTCCCTTTGTATATCCATCACATACTGGACCGTGTGCTGAGGAGGCGTCTCTATGTCACTTTTGCCACATCATAGTTGTAGTTTTAGGTGCTTTCTGACAGGGTTTTTCTAGGGAACACTTACAACAGTGGATACGTCAAATACTGGTACAGGCTTATATTCCCATTAGCACCTCATGTTTCTTGGTGGACAAAGCACACCTGTATATTTCACAATCTGGTGACTCTAATAATTGCTAGTCAAACATGCAGTATCTAAGCTTGTAGGTGGATGGAATTACTCCAGCTTCCTGTCGCCTGCAGTTGTATCCTTGCGGCCCTTGCCCAGTTTGTTTACACGTGTGCAGCATCAGAGGGCAGTACGAAGATCCCTCTCTGGTCATGTTTTGCACGACATAGATAAGCAATGTCACCTGCATTGATCCTGATAGGCACTTCAAGTCATCCCATCACAATGAATGAAGTATTTCCATATAAGCATTCGAAATACGACTGGCATACATGCACAGCTTAGCATTTTTGAAGCTACTCATGGTATTCTTCCATTGAAAACGCCAGCAAAGGAACAGAGGCACCCATGTGGGTGAAACATGTGAAATGATTAGATGAGTTGAGCTACAAGGGGAACCTGTGGCAACAGCAGGTTGTCTGTTATTCATACATAGTTTCAACATTCTGTGCTCTTGAAGGCTAAGAATGATAATGATGGAAGTACAAAGCCGGAAGCTAGATTGACTACGCTCCACCAGTGCCCTCTGACTAAGTAGAGTTGTCCACTGTAAGCTGAAGATTCTCTACCCAAAAATGGACAAATTGGAGGCCTTCGCTATCACAGAATCAGAAGCCCACCTTGAGCCACTCGCTTCAGAAACTGAAGCAACCACACATGTGGTGACTAAGTATTATACAAACTGAGGATTATTTATACATATTCAGTTTCCTACGAACTGTTATGGGGGGCTGGAGCATCTTTGCTCTCCTTCTCATCTTGAACCACTGCCCTCATTGTCTCAAAGTCAACTCCTTGAAACTTCGGCCTTGAGTCAGTATACCTCGCTCCATACGCAAAGCCGAATCCCCATCCAACTCCGAGTCCAACGCCACAGCCCCCTCCTGAAATGAAACACCGGACAGGGTAAGCCCTCAGCTCAGATATACTTTGACGTTCACCAGTCTCCAGCAAGGGTTGAGAATGTAGCTTTCAGAATACTTCTAACGCACTCAGTCAGTGGAAATTAACATGAGAATATCGCACGCTGTCACAGGCCTCGGGTTTCAGTGAGACAGGAAGCCCTCTAAGATGCATCATCAGAGACCAACATATAGCTGCAGAGTAGATGCAAGTTGGCTTGAGCAAGCACGTGGCATTGGGCCAGCAGATGTGTACGAGAAGAGTGTCTACGTCAATCAGCGGAGAGGCTTACCAACACCAAGGCCCAGCGTCTGCACAGGAGAGCCTGCAAGCACATATACACACATGCACAATAACTGTAAGAAAGCTGGTCTTGTGAGCTATACTACTCCTCGGTACAAGTGGCATCAGACACAACCATTGTTTCCAACGTATCTATCCACTTATTTACATTAATCTACATATCTATGCATTTAAGTAAGCAAGTAACACAAACAGTCGTGGGTATCATACACAAGGACAAGGTACAAGCTATGTGTATCAGGGCATTCTTTACTGATACGATGCCATAGACATGTGACGCACACCAGTATACTCTCCAACTAACAGTTTATTCAACATATCCACGACTATTCTGTCATCAGGGACCAGCTCATCCAACATTTTGATTGACCGTTATGGATTTTAAATGGAAGGCCTCACCTCCGAAGCCCCAGCCAATGCCGAAGCCACAGCCCACTCCGAATCCTGTCATGACAACATCTTCTATTAGCTCATGCAAGATCTCATTAAAGAGGATCTATCTGCTTCATATCAAGAGCATTTCAGTTTATGCTTGATATACCCAGCTAATATGGGCCAACTCTAGAGCACCTTTTACCAACTGGTGACTCTTCACATATAACTGTATAAGGAAGGAACTAAGTACTTCCAGAGAGTTGAGAAACAGCATCGTAACCAAAATGGTGCAGAACCTCAGTCTAACAGGGTCAACCTCGCCTCCTCTATGCAATATGTTTCGCTGACTTGAACGCACAGGAACATATTGAATGTATCACAGCTAGCACATTTGCTTCATAAGATGTACTTGAGAAACAGTACACTCCTGCCTTCTGCCAAAATGAAAACAGCTCAGAAATGCCACATAAGATATACTACCAGCAGCTGATACATATGAAAGAAGAACGATATAGTGTGGGTGGATCCTCACCAGCCCCTACGCCTCTACCCCCAAACATGCCTATTGCCATAATGATTGCTCCGGTTTGAAAAAAGGTCCTCCTTCTGATGTATTCCTGAACTTCCAAGCGTCTCCTGTATGAGCACTGTCTAGTGTAGTAGTAGACTAGTGCCTGTCCACAATGAGAACACTGGTGTCACAAGTTCGTCTTAAACACATATGGCTAGTGAGGTCCCGGGCGCATAGGGGTTTCAAGTACTAACAACAAAATAGAATCGTCAAGACGAAGTAACTGAAATGAAGAAACGCAGAAATGAAGAAGCTCAAAATTGTGCTACATAATCACTACATGTTCACGGTTCTTCCGGAGCTGAAAGTTACACGCGCAAAATGGTTTCACTTATACAGCAAGCCAGCACACTAGACGAGGTGATTGCTAATGCTTCCAAGCTTGCCGCACCTGGTAAAGGCATTTTGGCTAGCGATGAAAGTACTGGAACAGTGGGGAAGCGCTTGCAATCTGTTGGCTTAAAAAACATTGAAGATGTGAGAAGAGCATACAGAGAGGTACGATGGAGATTCATCTAGCCTCTTGGAACATGTTTATGTGCACTGATGATGTGGACCTATCATTTTCTTTTATGCCATCATAATTATGCCAAAAATGTTTCTCCTTGTACTTCAGCTGCCTGTAGACCATAGTGGCAGGGCACATTATTGCCGGCAAGTTGTATATAAAGAAGTGATCCTGGGCACGCTATCCTCCAGTAATTTATCAAGCAAGTAGCTCTATAAGCCGCCCTGAACAATGTAGAGCATTACAGCACGTTCAGATTGGTAAAGCTTCGCATGAGTGGGATCATCTTGACCATTCTCATTCATATCTGGGTGAACTTGACCCACCTCAGTAACCTCAAAACTGTGTCCTGCATAGACAAATTTAGCCGAAGCATACAAGAGTTCTGATCCAACTTCAAGTGTAATATACTGCACGCCGAAAACTGCCGACCTTTGATCATTACCATATTAGAGCCCAGGCGTTCAACTCTTACTCCTACATTCTGGCTCCTGCAAGTGCACAGGTGCTTTATACTGCGCCAGGCATAGGTGAGTATCTCAGTGGAGCCATCCTGTTTGAGGAGACCTTGTACCAGTCCACATCAGCAGGTGTACCCTTTGTGGAGGTCTTATCTAAGCAGGGCATTCTGCCAGGCATCAAAGTGGACAAGGTACACTAGTAGTACAAAGATCTTGGCCGTTGCAACATATGCTGTCTCCCATACACCCTCCCCTGCTTTTCCACTCACTTCAACCAAGTTCTGAGACTCACTGGCAGAGTCATGGTCCACAGTTGCGCTCCATATGCCCACAGAGAGGAAGGCATTGGCATTTAATCTTCTTTGTCTTGTTTGCCCTTCTTCAGTGCTTATCTTACGAAGCTCTCTGCAGACAAAATGCTCAAGGAAGAAGCGTATTGTGCATGCATCAGTAGGAGGGTGTTACTGTGTGAGCCAGACTCGAGCTAGAGCATATGTTGGTCGTTGCAGTATGAGTCAATGAGCCGATTGTCTCCAGCCTTCCTGGGTTGCCCTGACGGCTGATAGTGATTGGCAGGGCTTAGTGATAGTCGCAGGAACAGATGGCGAGTCGGCAACACAGGGCCTTGATGGCCTCTCTCAGCGCTGCCAAGCTTACTACCGCCAGGTGTGCACTCCCCTCCTCATAGGAGATTCTTTCCCTGTGCATGGGGAGAATGTCACCCTTAGGCAGCTATCCGGGCCAAGGGGTGTCCAGAGATGTATGGTGGTGATTCCACCGTCTCATGTATAGAAGGGTCCTATTCATGCATATCACAGCATAGTCCTAGTTATGACCTATCATTCTCTAATTTCATCGAGCATTTTATAAGAACATTACAAGGGGAAATTAATTGTTCGCCTTCATCAATAGCAGGCAATTGGCTGCTTCTTTTAACGATTTTTCGCTTGTCTATGGCTAGTAAAGCCTGCATGGGCGTAGCCTGTTGAAAGGGGCCAATGTGCGGCACCAGTCGTAGGTGTGTGACTTTGCAGCTTGAAATCGCTGCAAAGGCAGCAAGCTTGGAGGCTAGTTGCGTGACAGTAGCTCACAGAGCAGCGGTCCCCAAATCAATAATATATCTTTGGACTTCATTGCGATTTTGGCGTGGGCCAGAACCTTTTCAGGGTCCAACCAGCGGTAGCGTGTGTTCGCAGTTGTGTCATTGATACAAGATGGACAGGCGTACGATTACGTCTTTTCCCTGCTTACATGCAACGCAATCGTGCGTATACGTAAAAGAAGCAGCGTCGCCTGCTGCAACAGAACCTGCTATATTTCTGATGCCAGCTGCCTGGAACGCGCACTTGCCTGCCTGACGCGTGGCAGGGTGCCCGGTTTGCAAAGTGGCGTGCCGTCGTGAAGATCAGCGAGAGCTGCCCGTCCCCGCTGGCGCTGCAGCTGACCGCTGAGGGGCTTGCCCAGTACGCCTCCGTGTGTCAGCAGAATGGCCTCGTCCCCATTGTAAGTCCACGGCCACTTAAACCCAAACATAGAACCGTAAGGCTTTGGTTACTTGTCTCAACCCTAGCCTCCCATACCTGAGCCTCCCTCCCACCCCTGGTCAGGGACTGGCCTGGAAGGAGCCAGACGCCCGCGTATGAAGTATAGCAGGGGTTTTAAGTTGGGGGTCGAAGGGCATGTGTCCTGGGCCAGGCTAGGGACCGGAAGAAACCAAACGATGGCGCAGAAGTAGGGAGACGACATCGAGTGCTGTGAGACTGATGTCTGGCCGCGTTTTAGTGTCGTTCTGAAAGCCGCAGGCAAATGTGCTCCCTAGCTCCTGCGCGAACATCTTGTGTATGAAATAGAATGCTGACACACGCAGATGCACTCGCACATGCACGCGCGCACGTGATTGTGCATTGGCCTGCGTACATGCACTGATGTGCATGAGACCGCCGTAAGGTAGAAACGTGAGAGCCGCCCTGCTGCAGTTCCGAGACCATGGTGGTGGGCGACGGGAAGGTTTGACAAGAGCTTCATGTGGCGCTGCGTTTGGGATGAGAGGAGGGGGGGGGGGGCATGCTGATCGGCGGATGCGGCTGCGGTGCCATGGTGGCGCGGGGATCACGCGCGCTCCCTCTCTGTGTCTTGCCAGGTGGAGGTGAGCACCGTCCTCGTGGCGCGAGAAGCACACACGAGTCAGCCGAGCTGCACTCCTCCTGCACTCTGGCAAGCGTGATGTGACGTTCATGCAGTTCACCCACTCCTTGACTCCAACTAGTTTTGTGTTTTGTAAAATGCTCTTGTAGTGCTCTCCCTCTGCCCAGTCGCTCCTTATACCGGCTCCTGCTCCTGCTGCTGCTCTTGCTCCAGCTCCTGTTGCTGCTCTTGCTCCTGCTCCTGCTTTTCCTACTGCTGCTGCTGCTGCTGCAACCCTAGCCTGGCAACAAATTTTTTGGGGCTGAACAGTAGGAAACATTCAATCTCAGTCATAGATACAGAGTTGTACAGGCACCTTTACCCCTACTACAGTGAGGCGGGGGTGAGCAAGCTTCAAGCTTCTGTCGCGTCCAGGTGTCCCGACCTGACGTCGCCGTGCCATGGATGGCCTTCAGCGTCTGGCCGCAAACTAGAGCCCCCCTGCCTAGGAGCCTCAGATTGCATCGATCACTGGAAGCACCCTTCTCAGCCTCTTGCTCTTTGGTGCCCGATGTGATGCTCCTCAGAATCCAGAGCCGGGAGAGGCTTCCTCACGCACTACCTGAAATCGAGCGGGGGTGGTCAGGGTGCTGCTATGCAACAAAATAGTGCTTGGCCAGAAAATGAGACCGTAGGTGCCGGGAGCTCCTGGCTTCAGGCCCGCTGTGTTGGCGTCCGGGTCTCATCGTCCGGGTTTGGGTTTGGCTTCAAAGTCACAGCGGTGAGGTGCTGAGGAGGAGGCGCAGGAGTGCCTGATTGAGAGGCAGTGGCCCGCTGGGCTTAGTTCGACGGGCTGAGCTGATGTTGACTGGAGGCATAGGTTCTATCTCTTATGTCTGCACCTTCGCCCAGTTGTGGTGCCCTGACCCTGCTTAGTCCCATCCCCAAGAACCTCTGACTCCAAACCCTAACCAGCCTTGAACAACTTTCAAGTGTGGAACTCTGATGCTCCGGCCCCTGGCCCTAGGACCTCGCGGAAAGGTCGAGCCCTAGCCCTAGCCCTAACCTTGGCCGTGGCCCTAGCCCTGGCCCGTAGCCCTTAGCCCTAGCCACATCTGGCTCCGGAAGAGCGCGTACGTCCAGCATCTCACTGCCAAGTATTTGTGTGACGAGTCCCGCGACGAGAGCGGGGCACTGTGCTTACGGCTTGGCATATATTTTTTGTTTGCTTGCCTCATGCGGCGGGCTGCCGGTAGCCAGAGATTCTGATCGACGGCGCGCACACCATCGAGCGCAGCGCTGAGGTGGCGGAGGCGGTGCTGGCGCACGTGGTGGCTGCCCTCCACCGCCACCACGTGTATCTGGAAGGCCTCCTCATCAAGGTGAAGGGTGAAGGCCCCCAGCTAGCCAGCCTCTCTCTCCCCTCACCCTCTGTCCTCTAAGGCAACGCAGCATCCTTCACCGGGTGTCAGCCGCGTGCCCTTCTCCTTAGCTCCCTACTTTTCCCTGCTCTTCCAGGTCCCTACTTAGTTTTGCTCCAACCGTTTCTCAAGTGCGCGGCAGTCGTTTTCCTCGTACCCCTCCCTCCCGCCAGCCTACTCCTACGGGGGGCAGGGCGGGAGAAGGCGACCCTATGTGGCCTCTGCACGATGTCACGCGCGCCAAAGTCAGAGTGTTTTCCTTCTCAAGGGTTTGAGAAGAATGTTAGGGTTTGCATACTTCAGCCTGAAAGCACGCCAGACACTGGAGGGTTGGCAGCGGCTCTTGCTTTTTTCTCTCAATGTATTGCTCAGTGCCTTTTGTTGTTGAATCTGTCATATTTCAGGACCCCGCACTTGATAGCCGACACTTGGCAGGCAAGCCGCGCATGTGCAGGGCTGACACGTGTCACCCCATCGGCCTGCATCTTTATGCTCTCCTGAGTGCGCAGCCCCAGATGGTCATGCCGGGGTTCGACTGCCCCACAAAAGTCACGCAGCAGGAGTGCGCAGCTGTTACCCTGCGCACGCTCCAGAGAACGCTGCCACCTGCCATCCCAGGAGTCATGTTCCTGTCCGGCGGACAGTCTGAGAAGGTGCTAGGTCACTGTTTCCCAGCTGAGCTGTCTGTCAGAATCTTTTTGGCCTCTTTGCGTAACCACTTCTTGTCTGTTACTCGTCTCAAGGCTAGGCGAAAGGGGCATCAGAGGGTGTGGGTATCTATTGCGCTGCTCTTTGCCCTCCCCTTGCTGTCTTTGCACTCTCTTCCCTCTCTCCCTGCCCCTCTCTCGTCCTCCCTCTCTTTCTCTCTTCTCTCTTTGCCTGTCTCTTTTGCACGCACCTCGTAGTTATCAATGCCAATAATTGCACAGGTAGGGATAGTTATGCTATAAAATTTCTCGAAGGATTTACACCAACATCTGCCGGAGCAGCGGCAAATACTTCAGGGTGTTAGCTCATAGGGAGCGGAGTCCATTGCTGTGTTGAACAGGACTGAGCAGTTGGTCGCAGCCCCCCCCGAGCATCTGTTGTTGTGCTTGTTGCTTGTTGTGATTGTTGGCCAGATGTCGTTGGGCCCATGCATGTCTAGTTGGTCGCCTGTGCACGCGTTTCGTAGTCGGATGGGGCCGCGGCATTTACTCTGCTCTGAACTTCTGCCGCCTTGCTGACCCTACACCTCCTCCTGACTTGTTTGTGTGGTGGGGTTGCGTGCGCTCGCTGTGGGAATGTGCCTGCAGGAAGCGACGGAGCATCTGAACGCGCTGAATGTGCTGAAGGCGCAGCAGGGAGCCATGGCACCTTGGGCACTTTCGTTCTCCTTTGGTCGGGCCTTGCAGGTAAAGTCTCTGCCCCTGGTGCTAGTGCTGATGGCAAGGCAAAAGGCATCGGCCGTGCAAAAGGGGGGTGGCATCTCATTCCTAACGCTTCAGCCTCTGTCTGCAAAGAGGGCGTGGTGGGGTGAACGTGGGGTCAGTATTCATAACAAGGATGCTCCTGTTGATTGTTTATGTATGTTGCAACTTTTGCCAAGACTGGCGTCTTGATGGGGGGCACCCTCACGCCCGGGCTCTTCCGCATGGTCACACACTAGGCATGTGCGTTTGCTAGACCACTGGGATTATATGAAAGGAGGATCTTGCGTTGGAGATGAGCATGTGGGTGTGCATGTGTATGCGTTCATGTCTGCACGCGCATGCCTGTGTGTGTGTGTGTGTGTGCGTGCGTGTGTCTGTTGGAGTGCGCACAAGAGTTCCAAGCAGGCGTGTGTCCTTAGATGTAAGCCCGGAGTATGAAGAAGCAAGACATTTCCGCCCTTTGACTGATGCAGGCAAGCGTTCTCAGAATCTGGGGCGGCCAACAGGCACAGGTTGCAGAGGCCCAGAAGATGGGGGCCGCGCTTGCTCAAGTCAATTCGCAAGCCACCCTCGGGCAGTACTCAGGGCCGCACCCTTCCTCGTGCACGGACGAGCTGAGAGAGGGCTTCAGAGGATGGAGCGGAGTCGTCGACACTCCAAGTGGTGGAAAGCCGTAGGTTCTATAGACCTTAATTGACTTGCCATCTGCAATCACGATAGCAAAGAATACCTGCCCGATTCATGAAGGCCCCAGAAGCCTGTTTACATGTGTCCAAAACGGTGAAGGAAAGCCCCTATTCACTTGGATTTTGATAACTTAGGAGGTGTACATATGTGCTGCATGATGTGAGACACTACTGTGGAGCTTTTAGCCCAACACATGCATACTACAAGTTTCAGTGCCATTCTCACCCAAGGCCTGCTTCGCTTCACTAAGGCGTAAGATTACAAGTAATGGCTCACTTCCCAAAGACTGAAAGGATCTTATACATGCACTTATGTTTCCACAACACAAGAATCCAGACAGGCAGGAAAGCAACTGGAATGTGAGACCCTCGGTAGATGTAGGAGCATAAGATGGACAGCATGAATTACGACACCCTGAAACACGTGTGAATGCAGCACTCAAATATCCACGCACGCTTGCATTCACACTGGATAGTCCATGCCGATGCACGGACTATGGATTGCTTGAATGAGGTGAGAAAGAGGTATTATATTTTTTTTTGTTTTTTACAAGAAAGATTGGCAACTACTATCAGGTGACAGCAATAGGCTGCCCTTGATCGTTCGGATCTCCCCCGCTCCAGGGCTCCCCGACCTCCAGCGCCTCCAGCTCCAGCTCCACCTCCACTTTCTTGGGCTCCAGATCAATGAACTCGTTGGACTTGCTCGCCAGGTGGGCGATGCTGACGCGCCCAGAGCGCCGGATGTAGTCGGCGACGGCCTGCATCTCCTCGGGGGAGATGTAGATGAACTTCCCGCGGTCGTCCATCACGCCCGAGATGCGACCTGCGACAGAAGCCAGAGGTAGCGTCACAGCAACCGGCAGAAGCTAGGGTTGGGGTCACCGCAATCAGCAGAAGCCAGATATGGGGCCACAGCGACTAGCAGAAGCGGGGGGTAGGGTGACAGCAACCAGCAGAAGCCACAGCAGAAGCTAGAGTTAGGGTGACAACAAAGGGGGGGGTGGGCTCGCAGCGATCAGCAAGGGTCAGGGTTAGGGTTGCAGCTATCAGCGTGCTGGCTTGGGGTTTGAGAGTTAATATCAGTAGGCGTTGTGCACAGCAGGAGGTCAAAAGGCTCCACATGGGATTGGCTTTAAAGGAACTGGTTGATCCGCGTCGGTTGCAGACAAGAGCAGAGGGATTTAGAGCAGAGTTGCTAAGGTGTTATAGAAACGAGCTCGCAGGGAGCCTTCTGGTGGATGCAAGCAAAACTTTCCAGTCCATCAGGACCATCAGGACCTGCCAAAGGAATACCCTTGCAGACTTTTGAATTTGCAGAATGGAAGAGTATCACACAGGAAAAGGAAACTGGAACGCGCACACGCACACACACACAGTTGGTACAGCTGCCACTCACCCATCTGCTCGAGGGCGACAACCCGGTTCACCACGTCCTGCACAGAACACAAGCGGAAGACGAAGCAGGTGAAGAAGCGGAAGCGGAGATCAACAGACACACACGGGGCGGAGGAGGAGGAGGAGGGGGAGGCGTTAGCTGTAGTGGCTTGCGGCACGAGCAAGCGGACACAATTGCAGCAATTATAGCGCCAACTCACTAGCTCAAAATGGCCGGGCATGCCATGCAACAGCTGTCCCGCAGAGACAGGCCCTGCAGGTGCCTCGCCCGTCCCGTCACCAGGAATCGCCATTGAGAGGCGGCCACACGGCGCAGCGCTGTCAACAACAAAATGGCCTACGAGCCGGCTGCGACAAGCCTCCCAATTGCCGGCCACAAACGCGCGCCACACGGCAGGCGGCAGCACAGCCCCCTAGGAGCGCACGGATTATAAGGAGCAACTTGGGCCCGGCACTGCCCTCAGTGGCTGCTCTCCTGGGCAAAGGAACATGCTTGGCTCTAGCCGTGTGGGGGCCTCGCACCAATGCGTTATGCACTCAGCCCTTGCGGAACGTCCATCTGATTGCAAATGCTGCTCCCTTATCAGCACACTCCAGGACTATAAGATAAGCTATTCATCACCGAACCAATCCCACACCTATCCCAGAGCAGCCTCCAGACCACAAAAAACCACAACCTAAGCCGCGGACCAGCTGTAGAGGCAGCTGCTGCCAGCACAACATGCGCAGACAGTAGGCAGCGGCCTCGGTGAGAGCGCGCGCACGTGCCCGCGCGCTCGTGCCAACAAGTACATGCACGCACGCTGAGCGGCTGAGCGCACGTGTGCAGAGACGCCAGTGGCTGGGAAGCACAGCTGTCGGCAACCGTGTGTCTTCTCCCTGAATAGTTTCTGTCCTTGCTCTGTAAATAGACGAGGACCTCCCTCCAGGCAAGAGGTGTCATGCCCAAGGCCGGGGAGCATCCACGCGTAGAACTCATACACCATTGCACCAAGCGGCTCCCTCCCTTTCTCTCTCTCTCCCTCCCTCCCTCCCCGCCTTCATGTCTCCCTCTCTCCCTCCCTCCCTCTGTCCCTTCCCCTCCCTCGCTTGCTGCTTCTCACTCTCTTGTCTTCTGGGGTAGTTCCTCCACTGAAGGCACCAGATGGCAGCCACCGAAGGGTGCACTATGTTACATAGATGCTCACAGACACGGTCACACACGCGCAGACAGTGTTCAACAAAATCTGAAATTTTGGACGTATAAAAAATGCCCGCGTGCGTGTGCAAGTATGCGTGTCTGTGCCCGCGTGGTAGCCTGTACGAGAACGGGCATGCAAATGTGACCGGCAGGGATGGGTGCGCCGAGATGAGGACGCGGGCGGCGCGGGTGGCAAGAGAAGAGAGCGAGGCCACACACACAAAAGGCACGCACCTGGGTGCGCAGCTCGAACTCCGCCGCCAGCTCCTCCAGCACCACACACTTGTGCTTCTGCTTCCCCCCCGCCCGCACTTTGCCTTCCATTAGCCCAGAAAGAGCGACCAAAGTCACCCTGCTGCCTGGCACAAGCAGCCGGCCGAGATCAATGGGGCCGGGAGCTTGGGGAACAGGGCCATCCATCATCGTCTCAAAAGACGAACCTCTCTCAGAGAAGTCAAGCCCACTATAAAGAGGAGCAGCTCCAGCCACCTCCGGCTCCGTCTAGGTCCCAACGTCACATCAGGCAACCACGCACTCTTGCACGCATGCACGCAGCCGCCGAAGCCCACACCCCAGCCAGACCCCCTTTCCCAATGCCTGACGCAAAGAAGGGTGGCTCCTAGCAGCCGCCCTTGGGGACGACGCCCTTGGGGAGACGGTAGAGACCAGGGACGGGGAACACTCAATCCCAAGAGCTGGGCACTGCGGACACGGAACTGGGAACTGGGGCACTGAAAACACTGTGTGCTTGGGACACTGGGGACACTGGAGACACTGGAGGCACTGGGGGCACAGCAGCGACACCAGGGACACTGCGAAGACTGGTTACACTGGTAAGCGTGCGCCGAAGTACAGACCGAGCGAGCAAGCGAGCCAGCCAGCCAGCCAGCCAGCCAACCAGCCAGCCAGCCAGCTGGCAGCGCAATCACCCCGCCCCATGCACGCCATGCACAAACCCGCCCCTGCCCCCCCCCCCCAAGAAAGAGTGCCAACCTGGATGTAGTGCACGAAGTCGAGCAGCAGGCCCTGGCTCTCCTGCTGAACGTCCGCCTCCACCGTGCCCTCCGTCTCCACGCTGAACATGCCCTTCCACTGCTCCAGCTCCGCCAGCCCCTCCGCCTCGCGCTTCGCCTCCTCCTCCCGCTGCTCCTCTGCCTGCAACGCCGGGGGCAGGCCAGAACGCGCCAGGCAGCAGCACGCGGGAGCAGGCGGGCCGGCGTGCGCGCGCGCGAGCGGGCGGCGGCGGCAACAGTAACGAGAAGATTTGGTCAGTGCCAGGTCGCGGATTCGAAAGCCTGGGTGGACTGAGACATGCAGAGGAGACAGGCCCGATGCCAGGGCATGTGTCGTTCAACTATGAACAGTCCTCGCTGGATGTCCCAGCACTGGTTGCTTCTGGCAACTGCGCTTGTTGTCGGTATAATCTGCACGGGTGCTCCTCCTCACCCGTTTCTGGCATGCGCTGAGCTCGAGCAGCAGCAGCAGAGCAGCAGAGCAGCAGCAGCAGCAGCAGCGATCGTTCCCAATGCTGGAGAGGAAGAGCACTGCGCCTCTTGAGGGGATCGAGATGATGACAGCAACCTCAACATTGCACACCACCCACAACTTGCAGGCACTGAGGCAGGGGCAGGGGCAGGGGGAAACAAAGGGCAGAGCAGGCGCAGGAGCCAGTCTGGGAGCCAGAGGCTCCAGTCTGCTCTCCAGTGGAGGCAGGGAGGGGGCTGCACTCCTCAGGCTCACGGGGGGGGCTCCTGTGTGGGCCCACTGGAGAGTGACAGAAGATGGAGATGGAAAGGCACAGGCTCATTGCAAACCCCTCAACCCCCAGGTCGACCCCAAACCTGAAGCACAGGCTGACTCCAGATCCCTGAGAGCCCAGGCTGACCCCGACCCCTGGGCCAAGGGGGGGGGGTGGGGTTGCAGGGAGCGTTCAGGGTTTCGGATATCGGGTATCGAGTTAGGGTTTAGGGCCCCTACCTTCAGAGCCTCCTCAGCCTCGCGCGCCTGCTCTCGCTCGCGCTGCTTGTCCGAGTACTTTGCCGACTTTTCCGCCCTCGCCTCGCGTGCCTCTACCTCCGCCTGCACCCAATCCCCCGACCCCTCGGCCCCGGGCGGGGTGTGGCTCGGTCAGAACACACCCGTGCTTGGGGGAGCTGCTTGCCTCGCCAGGGCGCCACCCACCCACCCGCACGAGGCCCGGCGGCCCCCCTGCTACACTGAGGGACTCATTGGAGAACATGAGAGTCAATACGGGTGTTCAACAGCTGGAGTGCGATTTCAGGTCTTGACGTGCGCCCACCTTCTTCCTCCAGGCTTCGGATTTTCGGCTTATACTAAAATACTGCTGGAGGATGGAGTAGTGTTTCATCAAACGAGGTGTCCTCGGCAGGAGGGCGTGCACTCAAGGAGCCACAACGGCAGCTATGACTTTGCATTGCATAAGGAATTTCTAATTTGCGAATTTGCATGCAGAAATGGGCGCCGGACTGACGGCGGGTTGCAGCGCAGACACCCTTCTAGACTTGATCCTGCTTGACTTGGCCCCTCCCTTGCCCCTGCACAGCACTGCCTGGAGGGAGGGGGAAACCTGCTGCAAGTGCCTCGGGTGTGCGCACAACATGTGTCAGCTTGTTTGCATGCGTGTGCATGAGTGTCCAAGACGGACGGATGTACAAGCGCGCGCGTGCACGTGTGTGGGCATGTGTGAGTGTGTGTGTTTGTTGGCCCGTCTGATTGTGCGACCGCGCCCAACTTCGTGGCAACGCGTGCATGCTGTCACTATTGCACGTGCGCGTATGTGTGGTTGAAAGCAATCGCGCACGCAGGGGAACTGAACGCAACAATATGGAGCCTGTGCAGGAAGAGCCGTACCGCCTGCTTTGCCGCCCGCGCTGCCTTCTTCTGGTCCCGTCGGTTCCTGGCACCGCCGCCACCTGGCGCCTCCCCCTCGCCCCCCTCCTCGCCGCTGTCTTCATCGTCGCCACGCTCCCCCCCCTCCCTCCCGGCCGCGTCTCCCGCTCCTCCGGCTGCTCCGCAAGCAAAGCGCCAGGATCAACTTCAAGACAGGTCCGGTCAAGCTTCGGGCCCAGGTATAGGCTGGGTTTGGCCTCGGGTTTTAGGTCGGGGTTTAGATTGGGGTTGCGGTTGAAACTTGAGACAAGAGTGTGGAGTACCACTGCAGGGGAACACACTGCAGGCTCCTCCGTGGTGAACAGGAGCTCGCTGCCGCTGTCAGCGTGAGCTTGCCAACGATGTCAGTAATCAGAGGGAGCCAAGCCCTACGTCCGAATGCTGACACCAGAGGAGGAGGGACTGATGCCACTAGCAACAGCGAGCGCCAGCTCAGCTCTTGAGGGATGATGGCCAGGCACCCTTACTGGCAGCCATCGGTCCCCACTGCCAGCACACCTCGAGCTCCGTGGCATCGACAGGTGGCAGTTGAAAAGCGAGCAAAGTTATCACAAGCAAGGTGCTCTCGCAAAAACCGTTGCCCTCATCCTTTCCTCCCCCCCTTCCCTTTCACCCACCCCTGCGCGCCTCCCTCTGGTCTGCAGGGGCACTCTGAGGAGAGGGAGAGGAGGAAAAAAGCAAGGTTCAATCACAACCCACCGCGTGGAGCTTCCGCCGCCACCTGTCTACCCCGAGCCCGCAAGCGCATGCGCCCGGTGCCGCCACGTGGCGCTGCCCTGGCGCGGTCCCCTACCTCCTGCGCCACATCCTGTGGGGGTCCACAGACAGCAGGAGCTCTCCATGTCAGAGGCCGGGATGCATGCAGTCGCAGGCTGATGCCAGCATGTGGCAGCCTTCTGGCCTCTGCCAAGAAGCTGATGATGCAATGTGTGTCTTTACTCCTTTAAGGAGTATCGTTGCTCCAGTTTGGGAAATTTGTTGACAACAGCCAAGAGGTGATGAAGTAGGCCTCATGTGTGACGTCGCCTTTGAAACAGTAGCGTGCCTTTTAATGGATGCCGCACATGCATAGTTCCTCAGACCACTCACTTCCTTACCCAGAACTTGTCCCACGACGAACATGTTGCTCTGTCCAAGACATCTCTCCATTTGTCATCACGGCAGAAACAGAGAGAATTTCCTTCTTTGAGGACTTCTGGGACTTCGTGAAGCAGCTTAGCACTCTGCATAAGGAACATGCTTAGACCAATCGTTGGCAAGGCTTTGATGGAAGACAGCAGAAGCTGAGAAGGTGACAATATTCTGCTTCAAAAGTGCAACGTCCAGCTAACGTCAATCACACGTGCATCGTCAAGGCTATGTCCATCGTCGTTGTAGCCTACTCATTATTGCTCGAGATGTATGAGAAATGATGTCTCCAATGCTCTCACTCTACACTAACAGGTGCTGGGTTCAAATCCTTGGACATTATTTGGATGTCTCACCTCTTCGATCTCGTTTTGCGGCTCAAGTTTAGCTTTTCCTCCTTTCGGGCTAAAGACCGTCAGCAAGGTGCCACCGATCACAAGCAGAAGACTAATTACAAGCAGCCCTATCACTAGTAGTTCCATGCTAACCGCTTCGCAGGACCCTTGCGCTTTGCAGAAATTTATATACCGTGAGCATCCGTCTTTAATACCCTTCCAAATAGTAGCCTATGCAAGACTCAGGACCAGAGCAGATGGAAAGCTGTGTGAAGCAACTAAAGCGAATGACAGCGAAGATGCAACCACATCCGACTGCATGGTTATTGCATGCGACTCTACATTTAGTCTCAACTCATATGGAGGACGTGTATGATACACAATGACGTGTATAACACTTCCTTCTGACGTCATGTACCCCTCTTCGATGTCCGGTACTTTGCCACGCCATGTTGGCAGCGTGAAGGAGTCGATGCTTGCTTTGCTCTGTACGGTTGTACGTCACAGAGTTGGACATCGAGCGTCGCGCTCATGGGGTGGTAACTGGCGCTAATTTTTCAGATTTTTGAATTCAGGCCCCTAAAATTTTGAATCCTTTCACTAATTTTCCCAGGTTTGATTTCAGGTCGCTATTAAGACATGTTTACTTGATTTAAGGGCGCTAATTCACTGTAGAAGTTCTGAGTTTTTGATTTCAGGTCGCTTATTGTAATCTTTGAATTCTGGGCGCTATTTCACCCAAGTTTTCGAGGGGAGTTATCACCCCATGGTCGCGCTATTCCGAGCTGATTCCGAGTGTCACTGGGGGTATAGTCATCAATAGTAATCACATGAGGGGTGTCGAACATAGAAGGCCTCCAGGATCCCTCACCGATTTTAGGACCCACGCTGACCCACAGTGCAGCTACAGCTTCAGAAGGTTCCACAACTCTTGTAAATATTGAAGCCCGTCTGTAGGAAATTTCTGCACCAACAATTGCCCCGACCACATCGCTGCCAAAGCAGATCCACTCTAGTTCTTCCAGCAATCACTTCATAGCGCCCTTTATATTGGATTAGTTACTCATCGCCAAAGACCGGTGCATGATTGATTTAGATCGCTTCTGCTATGCAATAGTTATTGATCAGTTTTAACTGATTATGTTTACAAACGTGTGGTGCTGAATACATATTTTAGCCCTGTCCACTTTGGGGGAGGTTGATTGAGCTGAGAATTTGGCGTTTGCTGTCCAGATGGGGTTATGAGAAGTAGTTCCCTGTCACTAAAGAGGACCAAGCCTGAGCGGCTCTTAGCCCTCTGAGTCGCGCTTAAGCGTGCTTTGTGAAAGCCGGGGAAGTCCCCTATGGTGAGTCTCCGTTGTATGCTGTCTGGTGGGACGAGGCTTTTTAGTCGAATATGCCCACTATGGATTGCTACTTTTGTGGAAGGTTTCTTGATTTTGTCGCCGAGTAATGTTTAGTGGTGTTAATGAACAGGGATATCATATATGAACTATGGACGTGGATGCACATGGGGTGGAGGGGGGCCTTTCTGCAGGCTGCCAAAATATTAGCAAACCTAATCATATTAGGATCAGGCGTGGTACTGAGAGCAGTCTCACAAGCATATCGACAAGCCATCGTCAGTAAGTTCTCCAACCTAGCTCTTCAAACTCGTATCTTTCCTCCCATTAGGCCCTTCAGTTATAACAGACAATCATGTAGAACCTGTTATACGCCAACCTTTGGTGTTGAGTATTAAAGCCATTTCAGACAAGCAATTTGTATAGGTGCTGTTGACGGGCTAAGCGGATGGTGATGAGTGAAAAGAGTTGGGAGTGCATAAATATTGTATTGTGGTAGAGATAGTGGGCTGTGGTTTTTATGCAGGGCATCTAGCATTGCGTCAAAGCCTGACTGCTCGTAAAGGATCAAGAGTGAGATGAACACTGGACATCAGGTAGATCAAGAAGCACGTGGCTGAAGATCTGGCGGTACATACTATTCTGGCACTTTCAGAAGAAGCGGCAAGTGGATCGGGGTAGTGGGCATATGTGGAAGCTTTTGTATGTGGTACTCTATGATGGGCCATCATGCCTCAGGTGAGGCTGTTTGAGAAGGTAGAAGGTGGTCAGTCCATGTCAGTGAGTGGCTGAAAGCGGGTTCAAAAGGGGGGGGAGGGGAGCTATGTTCACAGCGTTCATTTCTCACGTACTGCAGTTGAGGCAGTAGGAACTCAGATTGCTGTTGGCATAAGCCCTGGATGACTGCTCTACAGTCCATCCTTCCCTTGGACTAGGGCCGAGTCAGCAAGCTTCAGACAGCTATATGCCTTTCACGTGCCTTTTGAGCAGCGTAAATGCAATTTTTGAATTGTAAAGTTGCTCACGTCTCTTGCCTTTCGGGAGCCGTGGAGTCTGGCGTGCTGGGCAAAGATAGGCGGTACCTGCTCCGCGCTGTTTCACCCTGCCCCGCCCTTTTCATTGATCTCACCTTATTAATCCCCTTCTTCATAATCCAATTCATCTTCAATGAAACATCTCAGTGAGTCGATGAGAACATGCGCGACCAATCAAATCATCAGCTTGCAAGGCCCCCTGAGCCCCCTGCCACGTGGCGGTTGCTGCTGCATCTGCGGTGGTGCACTTGTGTCCATCTACACCCGGGCGCGCGCAGACGCAAACAAGACAGGCGTGGCGCAGGAGGTGGTGCAGAACGTGCAGAGGCGGGGCTCCAAGGCCATGACCATCCAGGAGGCCCGCCAGATTCTGGGCGTGTCCGACTCGACCACCTGGGAGAATGTGCTTGAAGTAAGTGGCAGAGGGGACGACCTGTGTTGCATCTGCCGCCAGTGCTTGTAGAAACTAGCTTAAGGACTTGTACTCGGGTACTGGCAGGTAGAGGGGGCTGAGGTCTGGACTGTTACTGTTATCGTGTAGAGCTAAGGGCTGGGGGGTGGAAGGTCCTAGGTGTGGGGATACCAAGGTTGGTATTGCAGCAGCAGCAGCATCAACATCATTAGCTCCTCTCAGAGCTGAATCTTATGTCTTGGCTCATCTGTCTCCTGCTCCACCTCCTGGCAGGCATGCTTGAGGTCATGGTATCCTGATAAAGCTTCGCCCTGACATTGCCTCCTCGAAAGCCCCTCCCCCCTCCCCCCTTCCCCC
>WELA01009966.1:523722-539061 GCA_009602735.1 Mesotaenium endlicherianum | reverse complement strand
GGGGGGGGGTTGCATGCGACGCAGGCATGATGCAGGGGAGGGTGTTCCTGCAGAACTTGCCCAGCATCGTGGCGGCGCGCGTCCTCGGTGCGTACGCCCTATTCTTCGGCCGCTTCATACTTTGCCCTTCACGTATCGCATTTGCACTTGGCACTTGGCACTTTGCTGGGCACAGACTCGACGCACCCCGCCTCTCCCATCGTGGGGCTGTGTGTTTCCGTCAGTTCCAAACCCCACACCTGAAGCTTAAGCCAAGCCCTCCTGGTTGGGAGCTTCTCCTGGGCTGGCTTGGGCGGCCTTTTCCTTGAAGGTGGTACCGCGCACGCTCTGGTCTGAGCCCTAAACGCTGTTGGCTTCTTGGCTGCTCGGCTAGGCACCATCGTTGCTTACAACCCGGGTTCAGGGTTTCGGGGTTAAGGGGTTCTGGGCCCTGGGTCCTATTCATTGCGGGGGCGCGTCGATTGGAGGTGATGACGAGGTCAGGTGCCTCTGGACCTGCACGAGGAGGGGGCTCAGAGATTTTCTGAGATGGACTTGGGGGGGGGGTGTTTGTGCACTGTGCTGGTGCTGGTGCTGACAATGGTGCAGACCCGCAGCCGGGCGAGCGCGTGCTGGACATGTGCGCGGCGCCAGGTGGCAAGACCACGGCCATCGCCACCCTGATGCGCAACCAGGGCGAGGTGATTGCCTGCGACAGGTCGCACACCAAGGTGCGCTCCTTCCTGCCTGTTTTGTAGGTCCACACCTGTCGCAGCGTAGGCCCTGGCGTTGCTGCTGCTGGGCAGATTCAGAGCTGCATGTTGCAGGACATGTGGCACCTACCTGGGCTGTCTGCATGCAGAACCCACACGTTCGGAGATAAAGACTGGCACAAATAAGAGCTAATCCATGCGTGGGCTTGCACCCGTGTGCTTTCATGCCTGCGTGCATGTGTGGGCTGACACGTGTCGCGCGCAGGTGAAGGACATCGCAGACGCGGCGCGCGAGATGGGGCTGACGTGCATCAAGCCCTACAAGCTCAACTCCCTCAGAGCCGTCCTGCGCCGCTCCTCCCAGCCTGCCGCCCCTTCCTCTGCTGCCCCTCCCGCCGCCACTCTTTCGTCGCTCGACAGTGGACAGGAGACCGCCACGTATGACCCGCATGCGCCAGCACAGCCGCCGCCACCTGGTGCCGAGCCTGCAGGGTACCACTGCACTGCTGCTGTTCTTGCACAGCCTCCAACCGTCGGCTCCGCAGGTCTGCCAGGTGTCGTGCACGCGCCGGAGGCTGCCCTACAAGTGGAGCAAAGGCCCGATGGACGCAGTCACATGCAGCCAGATATTGCTGAGCTGGAGCTCGGGCCAGATGGAGAGACAGGTGCGTCCGAAGCGCCAGCTGGAGTGCCAGCTGGAGTTCCTTCTGCAGCACCAGCTGGGGAGGCAGCCGAAGGGCCGGCTGGAGCGCCAGTGGGAGGTGGCGGCGCCGGAGCCGGCGATCACCGCAGCAGGGTGGCGGCAAGGAAAGCCAAGAGGCGCGCGCGCCTCACCGGTAGCACTGCCAGCGAGGCGGACGGGTTGACGTGCAGGATGGACAAGAGTGACGGCTTCGAGGCGAGGTCATTTGACCGCGTGCTGCTGGACGCCCCCTGCTCCGCGCTGGGCCTGCGGCCGCGCCTCTTTGCTGGCCAGGTGGGTAGCCTGCTCCTCCTTGTTCTGGCGATCAAGCAAGCGTGTGAGCGTCCTGACAAGAGGATTGTGAGGGCATTCAATACGCGTGTGAGTGCGTAGCTGTGTGCTTGCTGTGAAGCTCGCTGAGCACATGCTTGTCGAAAGCACGCGCACTCCGCACGTACGTGCGCGCACGCTCTGCACATGCGCTCTCGCACGCGCACCCGGGTGTGCAAGCGTGCAGGGGCTGGCTGGTGAGCGAGCGAGCGAACGTGTGCATGCGTGTCCATGACGATGCCAACTCACTCCAGCTCTGCGCACGTACGTGTGTGTGCGTGTGTGACATCAATGATGGGCCGCGTGGGGGAGGGGGGCTGGTTTGGGGGGGAGGGGGTGGGGAGCTGAGGCTGGGGCAGGTGACGCTGGAGGACCTGCGGTCGAACGCGGTGTACCAGAGGCGGCTGCTGGACCAGGCGGTTCAGCTGGTGAAGCCCGGGGGTGTGCTCGTCTACTCCACGTGAGCGGGCCCGCCCGCCCACCCCTGCCACCTGCCCGCCACCTGGCACCTGGCACCTCCTTGCTGATTTTGCGCCTGCATGGAGCGAGGGCTGGACGTACGTTCATGAGTCTGCTGCATGCTTGGCAACTGAAGCCGGGAGCTCGAAATCTCCTTGCCCGAGATGGGGTTGCGCTGAGGACACAGGCACAATCCAAAGTTGGCCTCTTTTTCGCTGTTCATCTTGCTGGCTTTCTTAATTAGCTTCGAGCACTTTGATGCATTTGAGCGGAGGAGCCACAATCTCTGCTGGATGTTAGTTGGCTAGTCTGTGGGCAAATGCCTAAGCAAGCGGGGGCATGTGATTGCACGCACACGCACACGTGCGCGCTCGCGCGCACACGCACACACACACGCACACACACACACACACACACGCACTGCGCACACGCACAAGCACTGTTTACCCACGTGTATGTTTCTTGCAAATGTTATGTGTTCTTGCTGGGGACCATATTAGTGCCTCGATCTGCTCTGACTTTTGAAGATAAGATGCTCAAAGAAAATTTTGTTCACATGGTTCTACTTTCAAAATGATGCTTCCGGACGAGTGGTGCACGTGCAGTGCTCATGCATGTGCACTGCTGGCACTGCTGGTTGATTGCCAGGTGTACGCTGAACCCCGGGGAGAACGAGGGCCTCGTGCGTTACGCCCTCGACACCTACCCCTTCCTCGTCCTGTCCCCTCAGGTGCGTGCGTGCGTGTGCGCGAATGTTTCAGGTTCCCCTCGCCATGCCAAAAAATCGCTGGCAGATGCGAATGTCCTTGTCCTTGCCGTGTAGCAAATGACATTAGGGGTTGGATGTGAGGTGTAGAGTTCAGGGAAAACTTGCCAGCTTACCATCCTTTTATTTGTAGTCAATTAGTTGTACCGAAATTGGCTGTAGATGCAAACCGAAGGCGCAGTGGGGTAGAAAGTATGCGGGAAAGGGCCAACTCAGCAGCACTCTGGCTCTCGGGGATGAAGCAGGCCTTTTGTTGTAGCAACGTGCGCGCACTCACGCTGTCTGAGTCTGCTTTGTTCCTCACGGCTCAGTCCCCTGCCAGCAAGGCCCTGGGTGTGTTCTGAGTTCCCCCCAGTGCCCATCATGGCTTTTTGGCTTATGTCAGAGAGCTCCACGCCAGCTGGCTCCCATGGAAGACCTCGAGCTGAGCAGCTGCTGCTGGATCAGTGCGTGTGCTGTGCGTCTGTTGCAGCCGCTGCTGGGCACTGCTGCTCTGCTTGGTTGCCCTGCGGTGTCTTGCGATGCCGTCTGTTGCTGCTGCTGCTGCTGCTGCTGCTGGGCTGCTGGTGACGGGGCGGGGAGGGGCGTGCCACCTGGCGATAACTGTGCAGGAGCCTCGGCTGGGCGGTCCCGGCCTGGTGGGCGGCAAGGACGTGTTTGACAGCGTCGGCTATAGGTAAGCGAGAGGGAGAGGGGGCTTCTCACGCACACAGGCTGGCGGGCATGCGGCAGTCACCGCTCGCATGCAGGGCTCTGCTGCTTGAGCATGTGCACAGCAGTTCCGCGCCTGTCTGTTCCTCGGCTTGTAGTGATCGTGCAACGACCACCAGTACTTAGTGGTGTGGAATTACGAAATACTGTGTATTTGCAGGTTATAAAGGGTTGTGGAATGTGTATCACTGTGCATGTTTTCTGAGCTCATCTTTGTTTTTCTGCTTGGTTCCGCGCGTGCTGCGCAGGGAGTGGTTGCGCGTGGGCGAGGAGCACTTGGTCCAACGCTTTGACCCGTGTGGTCCCCACGACACAATTGCTTTCTTCATCGCCAAGTTCCTCGTAAGAGATCCATAGGAAATTCTTGACGCGCCGTGTTATAGAAGCTAATGGTGTGAGCTGTCCAACCTTCTTTCACGAGAACACTAGGAGTAAAGTGGTAGTGTCTGAGACGTAGAATTGCTCGCCGCTTGCGTGTCGCTATTTGATGGCCATTAATGTGAAAGCGGTATTGGGCACTCAAATATTGGGTAGCAGTGCCCTGATTATTGCCATCTAAGCGGCAGCAACATTTGTATGGTTCCAAACTATTTCTTATTTAATCTGATTTCATTGGCATTGGTAGGCTAGAACTACAGACAATGCCAGGAGGTTAAATTAGGAGGTTAAATTAGGTGTCAGTGATGTTTAGGACTAAGATTGCCGCTACTAACTAGGCTCAGTATGCATCCTGTGGCTTACAGTTATCTGTCATAGTGACCACATGAAGAAGATGATTATGCATGGGCCGTACATTTTTAGGTTTAAAAAATTTGCACAGAAATCATCAATGTGGGATATATTGTTGTCCTTGATGTACTCACTTTTTTTCAAGAAAAACAATAAATGCAGGAAACTTTCCGACACTCGTGAGCCCATGGTCTAAGAGTACTCGACACTGCCTACACATCGCCAATTAGTTACAGACGTCGTTAATCAAGAGAAAGTTGAGCATTAAGCAGCATACATAGGGCAGGCAAAACCGTGGGCAAGACTGGGCAAGACAATTATATCTGGTTATGTTGGGTTTTATCAATGTTCATCACAATTGACCTGAAGCTTGCTGACTGTGGCTGAGTGTGCCACGTGCTGACGTGGCAACTCATTTTATTCCCAGGGCTCTGCCAGGGCTCTATACGACCATGGTCCAGCCAGTGAGAAGTCTCCGGCGATGAAATATGACGTGGTCTTTCGGAAAGAACAACTTCCTCCGGGTTGCTCCGGGTGCTTGAAAGTTAAGAGTGCACTCGGGAAGTTACATAAGAGTAGCGAACTTTGGTGCCTTAGGAGACGCTTTGGTGTCGTCTATCTTTGTGCATCTGCGAATCGGTGCAGGGTCACTCTCGCATAGGACTTTCACTTGACATCCACCACTGTATACTTGACTTTTTCAAGTTCCGCCTATTCAATGGGTTGCATCAGGGAACTTTTTACCTTGTCTGTTGCTATTGCTCTTTTCGGACTATTTGTGAGCCCCGTCGCTGGTTTGTATGGCTCTAATACAGACGTCCTCATCATCAACTCACCAGCTGAGTTCAAATCTGAGGTACAAAGTACGAGCAATGTGAAGAGATTAAGGGCAAAGGATGACAGGAAGAACATTCTTTTTTGTTTTGTTAGGCATATGCCTTAGGAGCAAGGCTGCTGTTGCTTGCTGTCTTCTTGTTTTGAATATTTATTCTGGTAGATCTTTCATGCTAAAGTATGTGCATATGCGACAAAGCTTTATACAAACGCTCAGTGGCTACATGTAGGTTCAGCTTCATTAGTGAAACCTACCTACTGTTTCACAGGCCATGTAAATTAGGATGCTGATTACATGGGAGCTGCAGGTAGGCGCTGGGACACCTTTTGGCCTCTATACAACGATGTAGTCATTACAAGTCCAGATAGGGAACTGCTTATGAAACTTATGTCACAACTTATAGTATTGTGGCTTTTTTGCATTTACTATGTAGACGTATGCAGTCAACAATCAGCCATGAGGTAGTTCCTGTTGCCGACAGGAAGGAAGTTAAGGGTGGAACTTCATTTGCGTGAAATTAGCTGCATGACAAGTTGGTGCTGGACTCAGAGCTACTGGGTTCCAAACGAAGTTGGTGTTGGTGGAGGTGGATTGGGTGTGACTCGTTCAGGTTCTCGAATCAGATGACATCGTGTTGGTAGAATTTTACGCGCCATGGTGTGGCCATTGTAAGAGTTTGGCCCCAGAATGGGAGAAAGCTGCCAAAGCTCTGAAGGGAGTGGCAACCCTAGCAGCTGTTGACTGTGACGCCAGTCCTTCAATGGCGCAAGTAAGTGAGCTTCCCCCTGAGTTTTATATATTCTGAAGTGTAATATGAGTTGTTCACAGGGAAGCTGCCATTCTCTGGGTCAAGTGTTTCAATACGTGTTGTATTGATATGACTGGCAGCATTAATACGACTGGCAGCATTAATACGACTGGCAGCATCCTAGTATCGTACCATATGGATGGTGATGCACACATTTACATATCGATTACTCATAAGCGTACCAGTTATAAGAACCACTTGCTGGGTTCTTCTGATGAAAGTGCTATAGCTGACGTGCTGTCCACTTGTAAGTAAGGTGTCCACCAAAGCAACAACATTGACCAGGGTTATGGCATGGTAAGAGCCGTAGGCCAGGTAAGATTGTCAATGAAGCTGAGAAGGCAGGAGATACATGTTGATTTGCTGTACAGGAATACGGCGTGCAAGGCTTTCCCACCATCAAGATATTTGGGGTTAATAAGAAGTCTCCGCAGGACTACCAGGGCGGCCGGGATGCTAAAGCCATTGTGGACTCTGCCCTGAGAGAGGTTATTTGCCTTCCTCAGCAACTTCATTGTGTATTGCATTTTTGTCTTTGGTCATTGCATGTTTGCCTTTGGTCATTACCAATAAAATTCCTAAGCCATACAAACGTGTTAATAGTTGTACGTGACTATATCAGCTCTATGTGAGAGATATAGTGCGCATGGTTCTCTCTTTCCAGGCTGAAATTGAACCTGTGCGAGAACGTATTAGTTTGTCGATGTAACCTGCATGCATGGGCAGCTAAAAAAGTCGAAAACCTCGCACCTGGAAGGAGAGGGAGGGAGGGGAAAGGAGGGTTAAGGGAGGGGGGATGGGGTGGTGGAGGAGGAGGGGACGTGATCGCCCTGATTTATAACCTGCCTTGCATCAAGCTGAACTTCCATATCATGTCCTGTGCCCTTCGAGTAAGCACATCAAAGGAGTCCTGCATACCTCCCTTTTTTTCATTGCCGGTAGACGTTGCTCTGCCACTGTAGCACTGCCTGAAGGTTGCATTCAGAAAACTCAGAAGCTCCCGTTCTGCAGCCTCAGCTGGCAGCAGCACAGTCCCAAAGCGCATCTCCCAGCCATCTACTCCTGGAGCAAAGGCGTGCAGTGCAGCTCTGGCCCCTGGGGGGGGGCTGTATTTGCAGAGCTTGAAGCCAGCAGCTCATTCAGACAAATACCAAACCCCTGCGTATCTGGTCGTGAGTTGCGACCAGGTGAAGAGCCTGGTGAGCGCGCGGCTGAGCGGCAAGGCTGGCAGCAGCAGCAGCAAGGGCAGTGGCAAGGGCACCGGCAAGGGCAAGCAGCAGGAGCCCAGCGCGTCGGTGGAGCTCACGGACGACACCTTCGACGACCTCGTCACCGGCAGCTCCGACCTCTGGATTGTGGAGTTCTTCGCTCCTTGGTGGGTCCTGTTGTGGTCCTCCTTCCACCTCCGCCCTCGAGCACGCTCGCTGCCGACTTCCTTTCCCGCATCCTTGCACACCCTCTGCCGTTCACCCTACCAGGGCCTGAGCTCGGTAGTGAGAGTAACTATGAAGCGTGGCTTATGAAAGGCCTGCCTGTCTTGCCCTCTCCCACTCCGCCCGCATCCCCTCCTCCCCCTGCCCCCTTTCCTTGCAATTGATTTGGGGGTATGCATGAAACGCATGTTGTTCATATGCGTGCTGGCACAAGATGGAGACTGCGATCAGCAGGCCGGCCTGAAAAAGAGGCTTCACACTGGCGGGGTTTAGAGGGGGTGCGTCTCTTTTGTGTTCTTAGATAATATGTCAAGTGTCTGAGGGTTTAAATCATAAGCACGTGGTTCCTCAGGCTTCAGCAAGGGCGTATCTTCTCTGGGCAGCAGCTAAGGGTGGGTCAGACAGGATCAGCAGAACCAAGCCTAGGATGACTTGCCCGTGCATTATGGCGCCATGAACCTCTGTCATGCAGCATGCTGGTAGCTGGTGCAGTCTCAGCAATCACAGGTGTGGTTGGAATGCGGCAGCCGGGAGTAGTGTCTTTCTACGACTGTCGGTCATTCTTCTCGCTGCGAGCTTCATACATATTGCACTGGTTGCCAGAATGTGGGACTAGAGTGCAATCGCATGAGCCGGCATAGCCGAGATAATACTTACATTTGCTCTGGGTATACAGGTCATACAAAAAAGAGTCCACGTTGTGGCTTGTCCCTTATGCACCTCCTGTCTTATCCTTTCGTGCAGTTTGAAACCAAAAGTACTAGCTCAGCAGTCGTGCCCTGTGGTCACTCCATAAGTCCACAAGAGACGTTGGCAAGGTGCTCCTTTGACGTACTGTCGTATCTGCTAGATATTGTATTTGGTAAATTATCAAGTACTTGGCAGATAAGTTGAGTACTCCGTGGGGGGGGGAGCAGGTGCGGGCACTGCAAGAAGCTGGTGCCCGAGTGGACCAAGGCGTCGATTGCGCTCAAGGGCCGAGTGAAGCTGGGCACGGTCGACTGCACCACCCAGACTGTAAGCCGCAAGCTTCCCACCCCTCCCCTACCCTCCCTCATCTCGGCATTACCCCCCACACCTCTCACTCAACCACGTTAGTGAATTCTGGTCTGCGCAAAGAAAGTAGAAAGTAGCAGGTGCACGTGGCAAAAGTTTGTATTATGTGGGGGGCAGAGGAGAGACCACGCAAGTCTGGGATCATAGCATGCGGGGTTGGGCTGGATCCATTCTGCACTCTTGATAGAAGTTACTTTCCTCTCAAACTCGCCGGAATGTACCATTGGCACAGGGATGGAGTGTCTCTGGCATGTGTCGAGAGTGGCACGAAGAGAGCATGCGTGTGAGAGTGTTGTAACGCCTGGAACCCCAACGCCTTGTCGCAGGCATCCCCTTGACGTGCTCTGGCTCAGCGCCACGTGTCGAGCCGCCTGCCCCGCTCGCATCTCATCGCTTGTTTCCATCCCTCTCTCTCTGTCTCTCTCGGCTCCCCGCCTCCCACGCCTGCAGGCCCTGGCCCAGAGGTTCGGCATCAAGGGCTTCCCCACGATCAAGGTGTTCGGGGCCGACAAGGAGAACCCGCAAGATTACGAGGGCGCGCGCACGGCGGGAGCCATTGAGTCGTTTGCAAACGAGGCGCTGGAGAGCAACACTCCCCCGCCGGAGGTCGTGGAGCTCACCAGCCAAGTGGGTTGCCACTCGCCTTCACTCCCCACCGACTACCTTCCTCTCCTTCTCCTCGCCTCCACGCTCCCCTGGCCTTCCAGCCCCCCTTCCCCCCCTCTCCCCCCCTCTCCCCCCCACCTTCCACTGGGCCCCCTTGCGCTACTTCTTTATCCCCACTCCTCCTCCCACCCAGTCTAGTACTCTTGTAGCCTGCTGTGTGGCGACTGTCTGACTCGCCCCTTCTATGAGCCTACCCCTTGGCCAGCCACGCCAAGCAAGTAGGTCACACCTTGGGAACCAATGTGCTGATTTGAAGGAGGTCCCACTGGCTCGATGGCAAAGCGGCAGGTTGTGGGCGTGTGGTTCCCACGCACGGCGGGCACGGCGGCGTCGCGCCCGAACGAACTGACCTCAAGGGAAGAGTTGGGGTGATGGAGGGGGAACTATTGCTGTTTGGTCTCTGTTTCCCATAGCTGCAAATGGAGCCCTGCATTGGCCCGCCCCGCACGACTGCATACTGGTGTGCAGAAATGTGCCCGGTCAAGAGTGGTGTCCCTTGCCTGAGGCGATGGATATGCCCGTGTGTTCCGATAAGGGCTGTCATCCATGTCTGACGTGGCGGCCTGGAGGGAACCAGATCACACAATTCCACGTATCAATAGTCTGGGTCACCGTGAAGTGCAGCTAAGGAGCCAAGGCTGGGAAGGTGTTGCCTCTCATGCGGGCTCTAGACTCCCCCCCCTCCTCTTTCTCCTCTTCCTGCTGTTCCTGCCCCTGCGGCTGCCCCTACTGTTCCTGGAGCAGCTGCTGCTGCTGCTGAACGAGGGGGGGGGGCCAACTCTTATGCTGTGCACATGTGTGCGTAAATTATGGTGGGGTGAGTCGCGGCAACTCCTTTGCTAGTTTTGCATCTCTCGGATCCATTCCCGCTTTCTTCTCTAAGCTTCTTCTCCACGCTATCCCACTTACAAGGGCCCCACCGTGTCTCTCTCTCTTCCCCCGTGCTCGACGGCCACTTGTGAGCAGGAGACGATGGACAGCAAGTGCGCGCCAGCCACCATCTGCTTTGTGGCGTTCTTGCCGGACATCCTGGACACGGGCGCGGAGGGCCGCAACAAGTACCTGGCAGACCTCGCCGCCGTTGCGGACAAGTTCAAGAAGAACTTCTACAGGTGCCGCGCGCTGCGCTGCGTTCTCTCGCTCTCTCTCCCACTCTCTGTCATGTATGAGCAAACAAATGTGCGGCTCTGCCCTGTCCTACCCCGCCTTGCCCTTTCGTACCCTTAGCCCTGGCCTCAGGCCCCCAAGTTGGGCCGAGACCCCCGTGTGTCGTCGACTCTCGCACGTCTAAGCGATGGTTATTTACTGTTCACTATTGCTGTCTGCCGTCGCGTATCCGTGAATTTTCCCCTCTTGACATCAATTGGTATTGTCTACACGTCCTAGCCTAGCTGCTTTTGGAGGACAGGCCTCGTGGGAGGCGTAGGCTCTCGTGGCGACCTGCCGGGCCAGGCCCCTGTCTGGTACATGGCCTGTCACGCCATGTTAAATCTGTTGTGTGTGTGTGTGTGTGTGTGTGGCTGTGCGTGACAACAGTTACGTGTGGACGGCGGCGGGGCAGCAGCCGGACCTTGAGAGGGCTGTGGGGGTGGGGGGCTACGGCTACCCGGCGCTCATAGCGCTCAGCGTGAAGAAGGCGGTGTACGCGCCCTTCAAGAGCTCCTTCACCCGAGATGGCCTCATGTAAGCTCCCAGCTCACCCAGTCTTGTTCATTGACGTAATCTTGTTCTTTGATGTGATTTTGGAAAGGAGGGGAAGTGACTGGTCCAGCTGTGTCCTGCAAGGGCTCTTGCGCGCAGTTTGACGTGTGGGTATGAAGAGCAGCTTGTTTGGCTTCAGTGTGCCCTTTTTTTATTTTGTGTATAGATATAGCTCTGTGGCATCTGGCAAGTTTTCTCTCTTGCGTTCAGAATCTATGAACAGTACGTCACAAATGCAATGCCAGTGGGTGGGGTTGTCATAAGACGTGTGTCGAAATTTCTGTGTCCGTATATGGGTACTTCCGTGTGAAGTCAACTCGCGGTAATTTGAACTTAGTCTTTAATCTGCTTTGGAGAAAGGTGCCTGTATGTTTTCCCTGCCACACCTTCACGAGCCTTCGGTGGCTCTAGCTGGCTTCAGTGCCACCTGGCGTTGTAAGTCCTCTCGACATGCGTACACAGAGGACGTACGCTCTTGGAGGCGACGGGCAGCGGGTGGTGTGCCATGAGCCCAGTCCATGGCTACTCGGCGGATACATTTGGGGAGCCAACTCATTATGCCTCTCGCACAACTCCATACTACTTGTTGCTTGCAGCTGACACCTAACTGCTCTTGCGTTTCCGTGTGTGAGGGTGTGCAATGAACAGCGACTTTGTCAGAACGGCCGGACAAGGAGGACGAGGGAACTTGCCGCTGGAGGCGTTGCCCTCGCTCGCAACTTCGGAGCCGTGGGACGGCCTAGACGGCCAGCTTCCTGAAGAGGATGAGTTTAGCTTGGACGATCTGTAGGCTGCTGCACCGCGCGGAGGCTCGCTCACTTACCACGCTTCTTTTGAGTCAGCTGCTGCAGGTTGCATAGGTTGCTTGTGTTTGCTGCGCTCTTCTGGAACAAATGCCGAAAAACGATTATGGCGTATGCATCAGGTGCAGATGATGTGCATGTCGTGGTCTGAGAGAACTTTATGGTATCCGTTTCACGATTCAAGCTGTTCTGTCAGAAATAGTGGCAATTGTATTCCGGCTAATGAGGCATGTGAGCGGGGTTCGAGGACAGAGCCAAAAGATTGAATTGAAAACACAAAGCACGAGTATTTTTGTAGCATCTTCCTTCTTCACGAGTACGGGGCCCCCAAGATAGTAGCCAGGAGTCAAAGGCAAGTCAGGAAATGCAGCTCGTGGGAGGCTTTTGCAAACTAAGTTCTTAGTGTAAGCAACTAAGTGGTTTGCTCTAGGGCCAGGTGCTAGTTGTGTTATATGAAATGGATTAATTCTGCCCAAGCGCCACAACATCTCATCACCACTAAAACCATGTCTGAGTTCTTTCTTGGTGCTATACGTCCTTGGCTTTATATTGCTCTGATGCACTTGCGCCTGACGGGGTAGCCTACAACTTGCACATCTAAACTGGTCAGGCTTCTTTGTACAGGAATGTTCTTCTCCAAAAGTTTATTCTTGGGAATATCTGTAGCCAAAAAGGACGTAGCGCTTCAAGTGGACGCCATTCCCCAGTGCGTCAAGCTCTACGGTAACACACGCCAAGCTAGAGGCCGAGTGCCCTGCGCTCCTGCTGCTCACTCTCATAGTAGCTCCTGTGTGCGGCATCAAATACTTCCTGCACAAAGCAATCACACAAACGTTCACACACCTAGTACGCGCACGTCTGTCCACCTCACATGCATTCCACTCAAATTAATGCGACGCACACTTTTTGCCTCAGCAGAAGAGCTCTTCATAAAACAACCACTCGACCCCCGTGACAGCTGGCGCTCAAGCACAAGCCCAGTCCCAAGCCCAATCCCAAGCCCAAGCCTGTCTCAGCCCCCTTTCCAAGCCCGAGCCGAGCCCGAGCCCGAGCCCACACCTGACTGTGGGCCCAGCCCACACCCAAGCCAGCTTCAGAAAGAGCTCAGGAACAACTGGCAATGGCTCACAGTGTCGGGGGTTACGATACGAGGGGGGTGGGGAGCAGAGAGCAGAGACCTTGAGGGGAACGTTGTGCTGGCGGGCCAAGGCAGCGCAGTCTTCGTACTCGGCATGTGCTGTCACCTGCCACGTCAGCACCCCACAGGCTGACTCAGGCGCTTGTGTGGAAGGAGATAATTGTGTCAAGGGGCCCAGTGCCATGTCTCCAGTCATCCAAAATTGCGCCAGATTTTAGATACAAGGAGATCGTCAGAGCTTGTCAAGTGGCAGAGTCACCCCAATGCATTTGAAACTGCCCGTGGCACATCATCCAGCCGTCACTCGTCATTCCCGTGAATTCACATGTGCTTAGCAGGTGAGGCTGACAAAAGAGGCTACTCTGACAAAAACACAGGAACAAGGGCCGGGGCTTGACTTTGGCGGGAAATGGGCTGGAGGAGGAGGAAACGAAAGCTGAAAGCAGACAGGCAGCTTCTTCTCAAGGCTCAACTGCATGACCTCAACACAAGGAACACGTCTGAAAGAGAGTGCCCCCCTCACACGGGACACCAAGTCACGCCAGACCCTTGTTCTGTCGGTTCTGTAGTCAAAGCCCCCCCAGGGCCGGCAGCGCAGCACCCCGGAAGGACCGACGGCCCAGAGAGGACTTTGCACACAGACACACACACACACACACACACACACATTCAAACACAGCCTTCACCAGCTGCAGCTTCCCCTGCCCCGCCTGCAGCTAGCAGAGTTCAGCGCGCAGTTGGCTGAGGAAGCGGCAGCAGCAGCAGCAGCAGCAAAGGTGGCAGGGAGCTGCCAGAGCTGCTGACAGGAGCGCGCGGGGGGAGGAAAGGAGGGGGGGAGAGGGTGGTGGGGGGGGAGAGGAGGCCTGACGGACGAACGGACCAGGGCGCCGTTGAGGTAGGCGGCCTTGACAGGCACGAAGCCCCAGGGCGTGGGCGCGCTCTCCATCACGCGCTCCACGCTGCCCCGCTCGCACCCCCGCACGCGCACGCCCAGCGTCGTAGTCTCCTGCCCACGTCCCCACGCGCACGCACGCGCCGCCAGCCACAGCCCCCCCGTCACCCGTGCCTCTCTCGGTCAGCGCGGCAGAGACACTCGGATGGAAGCCGGCCTAAGGACGACGCAAGGGCCTGACAGAAGATGTTCCCCGGGTGGCGCGTGACGCTCCAGACCTCGTATTTGTTGATCTAAAAATTCTTAGAATGGTGAACTTAATGCACACCCCCTATCCCCCCCCCCAAATATCCCAACCGTACCCCCACGCTTTCACCCACCCCACAAACGCGCACACACACACACACACACACATACACACACAAGAACTGCCTTGCCACTACTCATTGAGGGAGGCCCCAAAAAAAGAAGGGGGTACAGTACCCGTGCCTCGGGCCCTGCCCCACGCCCCCTGCGTGCTTTGCATGAACAAGCCCAGGCCCCCATTTTGGCGGGGGCAAAACAGGAACGGAGGGGAGCTCGCTCCGCCCGCAATACCCTTCTCCTTGTGGGGCCCTGGTGGAGAAGGCCGTCCCAATGGCCCTCCTGATTGGCAGAGAAGCCGTTGGGCGCAGAGCAGCGCCAGCCCAGCCCGTTCAAATGCGCAAAGTGCAAACTGCAGAGCTTAAAGTGCAGCTCTCCAGAGGGAGCCAAGGGAGAGGACAGGCTGGCACTTGCCGCCCACAAAGCCCCGCCCCTCGGAGCGTTCGACTGTCCCGAGAGTCCCGCCATCTGGCAGCGCAGACTGGCCAGCAACTGGATGAATATGATTGCATTGTAAGAAACTCAGGCTTTTAAGCCTTTGAATCAGCCCTGGGAGCAAAGAGCCTCGCAGACGTCTGCCACAGTCCCCTGCGTGGTCCCGTGGCATCTGCAGGGCTTGAGGTCGCTAGACACTGCCTTCAGAAATGGGTGGACCCCAGCAGCCAGCAGCCGGCAGCAAGCAGCCAGCTCAGCTCCTCCTTGTCTCTGCCGCAGACTGAGTAGCACGAGTGTATGCATACGATTATTCATTTGAACACCCGCATGCACGCGTGCGCACACACACGCTCACACTCACACACACACACACACACACACACACCTATACGCACACCACCCTTCCCCTAAACACACACACACACACACACAAGCTCACATATACCTACACGCGCGCACAGCCCGCGCACCAACACTCGCACGGTGCCTACTGACCCTACGCCCGAGTGTCCCTGCCCACACGGAAGTGTGCACCACCTATTTGTCTGCCAGCCCCCTTGGCACAAGCACCTCGAGCAGGAGCAGGAGCAGGAGCAGGAGCAGCTGCGGGAGCAGGAGGGGGAGCAGGAGCATACGAGGAGGATGATGCGCGTGAGGCGCGTGACGTCCGCCGCCCGGCAGAGCACGTTCAGCACCAGCCCCGGACGCCCCTTCTTCATGATTGCCTGCGCAGGGACCGCCCACATAATGCGCCACGTGGTCCCTCCTGGTGAGCTCTTCGTGTGAGGTGGCGCCAGGTGCCCCACTCTTCCCCCCCCCTCCCCCCCAACCCCACCCACC
>WELA01009966.1:498312-518850 GCA_009602735.1 Mesotaenium endlicherianum | reverse complement strand
AAAAAAAAAAAAAAAAAAAAAAAAAAAAAAAAAAAAAAAAAAAAGAGCAAGGAAGATTGAATGAAAATATTCTAAGTCTTGAACTAGAAGAGAATGTTGAAAGAGCGCGAGGAGAGTGGTGGGAGTGGATGCGGGGTAGGAGAAAAATGAAATGTCTTGACTTTGCTCTCAAACCTTAGAGTAATCTAGCATTGCCAGTTTCTTATGATGCCGTCCGTGTTTGGTTTATAGAGCATAATTGCTCAGCGTACATCTGTGTTTCTAACAGAATATAGAGCAACAGGGCACCTACTTCTGAGATACTTGAAAACAATCTCTATAACCACTATGGAGGCTATGCCTTCCCGCTTATTTGCTTTTTTTGGCAAGATGTCTGTTTCGAATGAACTTCAATATTGCTCACATTAATAAAGAGGGCGTACATTTTGATTGTTATTAGCTATTCCATCTTCCGCTTCGCGGTTGAAGCTCCTGAACTGTCTTCTTTGCATTCATTGCACATATGCTTCACCTCAAAAAGATACTAGTGCGAGCAGGTATTCTCTCATCAGTATACTCAAAGAATAGTCCGTGCTCATCTGCCATCAGCATTTGCTTGTTACCTACAGGTGTTGTAGAATTGAACTATGCTATCAGAATTACACATGTCTAGAATACGCTGAGCTAGCAATTTGTATGTGATTCTGCTAGGTTATGCCTAACTAGCTTGTAATCACACCAAGACGACAGTGCACTCGATGGCTATAAGACTCCTAGCTTAGTAGTGCTGTAATATGTAGAACAAATGCGCCTGTGAGGCTAATGTCACAATACATATCTCAAGGACGATGAGTGACCAATATCCTTCTAGTTGAATAAGCAATAGTAACTTGAGTGCATCAATGACAAAAAGAACAAATTGCGGGCACTTTCTTTCAGCCATTCTTGACATTGAACACGTCAAGAGCTGGCTCAACAGTCTCTGTCGATCTTTCTTTGCAACACACACGCCTTCGAAGCAGGTTGAGCTAGTTAGTGGCCACCGTATAGACTAGCAAAGGTATATCTATTCTCCACCCCTACTTTGCCAAATCCTCACGGAGGCCCACTAATGCCATGTTGCGTGGTGAAAGCTCGGGCAGAAAAATGGGTATAATATTGCAACTATAACGACTCATTCTGCTTGCGTCTTGAGCTTCTAGCTCTTGCAGGTAGAGCAGACGATCCAGAAGTATGAGCGACTCCAGCACGGGGGCAAGCACGGCTCGCAGAGTCCAGAAGCTCCCCACCAGCCTCTGCCAACACATTCCACAAAAAAAAGCGGACGTACATTACCTTCACCACCAGTGCCCAAGAAAAATGCCCGTAGTACATGATGTGACCAGTCAATTCTTTTTTACAGGAAGTGTTTGGAATACCACGTGTGCACGCTTGCCTACACAAGAATGTAGATCCCCAGCTTTGTGTTGGCTTGGACGTGCCAATCTCCTACAAATTTGTTTCTTCTGCCTGTGAGGGCGAGCAAACAAGGATCTCAAAGCAGGGCAAAAGTGTGACGCGCGTGCGAGCAGGTACTTGCATCTGTAATATTTGTGCCTGACGTAGCAGAAACACCCAATACATCTGAAGGAAGAAAATTCAGTCAACTTCAAACAAGCTGCACTTTATCTCAGCCAAGCGCACAAGTGCTCACCACAAGCGGCTCGACTTCCTGCCAAGTGTCCACCAGCCCTTGCTTGCCCATGGGAGGCAAGCTTAGGCGCGCCAGCGCCTGCTGGGCATACTCCACAAATGCCGCAGCTCGCGGGCTCTCCTCGTCCGACAGCTGACGCACGCCCCCACAACCTGCAGAAGAGCCACACTTGGCAGCTTCTCCTTCCTCCTCATCTCCCTTCTTGGGCGGAAGCTCCTCCCCCGCGTCAGGCCGCGGCCCCTGTGCCTCCCCCTGCTCCAGCACCTGCACCGTTTCCTCTGCCTGGTCGCCACTTGGCATCATCGTGCCAACTGAGGTGGCTGCTGCCGCTTCCACTTCTTCCCTTTCCACTTCTTCTCTATCGACTTCCTTTTCACCACCTTCGGCGAGCGCCGCATCTCCCTCCTCTCTGCAGCACGCGCAGCCGAGAGAGCCAGGGCCCTCTTGACTTTCTTGATCAGAGGAGAAGCCTGCTGCAGATTCTCTTCCCCTACGCTCGCTCTGGCCTCCTCCGTCATAGGTATCCCCTTGAGAGCCACCTGCAGAAGCGCAGGAGCTCATGACCCCAGAGCCTGCAGCTCTGCCTCCAGTGTGAACAGAGGCTAGTAACGCCTTGCCCTGCTGGGAAGAGGAGGAGCCTGAGTGTTCGCCATGAATCCCATGGCCGTTGATTTCGGGTTCAGCTTCAGCCTCGGGTTCGGCATCGGCTTCGGGTTTGGCTTTGCCGCTTCCCAGTGTGGAGGCCAAGTTGCTTGCATTGGCGGACGGATCGTGGCCGTACATTTGCATGCGTGCCGAGGCGATCCTGCGCCTGCGAGCAGCTTTGCCGAGGCGGCCGACCACAACGTGTCCTCTGGCGGCGTCTGGATGCTCCCTTTCCAGCACCTGCAGCCGTCGGCACCACCAGCAACGCCATGGCAAAGAAAGTTGAGCAACCAGCAGATGTCATAGGTGCTGTTATTGTCATTCTATGTACATGTGTGTACATATATGTATATATGTGTACACACCTATTTACATATATCCAACCCTCATTACCACAGGGTGTTGATATATATTAGCAGGAAGATGCTGATTAACAGGTCATATAGAAGAATTCTGCAAGGTTGAGTCCAAGCATCACCACGCTGCAGAAATAAAGTAGCGCAGATACCTCCTCCTTCAATTCCCACCAGAAGTCTCTAGGTTAACAAACATCGCCATGTGTAGATACCTCTTCACACAAGCGAGACAAGCTTGATATCCACAGAAAAATGCTTGCGTGGCCGTTTCTCCAAAAGAATGTGTGAACACCAAGCAGCTGCATCATTGCATCCCTCCCTTTCCGGCAAAAGGAGCTGGCACTTATGATACTACGACGACAAGAAATGTGCTGATGCTGCAGAGTGTTTCTTGTGCCATACACATTCTCGGCCATGGTAAGGAATGAGAGAGAGAGAGAGGGGCAACAGCAGCCTCAGGCTCACTAAATCAGCCGGCAAGTGGCCGCTGGCTGCGTGCAATCGGTAACAGAGAGGTGCCGATGCTACAGACTCATGCACACCCTAAGCCCAAAACCAGGAACCCCAACTCTGGAAGAAGATTCAAGCCCTGATATAGAGCAAGAGGGCCGAACGACCGTGATGCGCTCTGTAGTGAGCAGCTGCAGCTGCCAGTTGCGCACGCGCAAGCGCGCGCGCACGCACACACGCACCAGCTGGAGCGCAGCTCTGAAGGCGTGCACCTCAAAGTTGAGCTCGGCCTCCTGCACCGGCATGTCGCGCCAGCGCTCCGCACTCTGCCATGTGTCACAGTCCCACGAGGACCCCCGCCCCCCCCGCTCCCCCCGCACCAACCGCACCCCCCCCTCTCCTGCTGTTTTAATAATTCCGCCCATAATATACGAAACCAATCAGATGTGAAATGTTTGTTGATGCACTCGTCAACTCACACACTGTGAGTTCAGGCATATACTGAGCCCCCGGCGGAACCTAGCAGGCCAGGCTGGACACAGTCCTTCACACACATGTCTGTACAACCATGTGCGAGCGCGTAGCTTTAAGGAAGAGGCATTCCCATCATTTGTGCATTCCCATTATTTGTGCATGCATCTGTCAACCTCACACGCTAGGGTGGGCATGCAAGCACCACCAACCCCACCCCCACTGCTTGCCCCATCTGGCTTCAGCGTAACCTTTTCTTTGCGAAATGCTGCTGTAAGTACGCAACTACTACTGATATTAGGGTAGACTTGCGCGCCCCACCTGGCACGCCAGGTCACGCCCGTTGCGGCCGATGCTGAACCCAGCCCCTCGGAGGTGTGTGCTCATGGGAAAGCCGCCAGGTGGCGCAGCCGTGGTGCCTGCCGCCTCGTCTTGTAGCGGGGCAGGGCTGTCTTGTGCGGGCTCAGACAGAAGGTTGTAGCAGCAGCCCAGGGAAATGACAGCCTTCGCCTCCGGCCATTCCTTGAATGTCCTGAGGGAGAGAAAGAGAGAGAACCTCCATTCCACTTCTCAGATTGAGTGAGCAGATGAAGCTGTGTGCCAGACACTGCAGGGTTGGGGCTGGCACCCGAGTCGCAGAGGATGGCCAGGATTTGAGATACTATATTAGGAATTCGGGTTCAAATACTACAAGCTTAGGCTTCGGAAAGGGCGATCATACAGTGGAGCTTGAGATGGAGCACGAGTTGCAGTGGACTGCAAGTGTATTTTCTGAAGACTGGTTTTGAGTTGTGGAGGAGTATGCACACAGAAAGCCCCCCCCCCAACATACTCACTGGTACACATGTACGTGTACTTTCAGCCGCGCATGCGCGTGTATATGAACATTTCATACCAGCATAAATGCATGTGTGACTGCACATATACACAACTACACTGTGCACGTGTACATGCACAGTACTTGCACAACATAAGAAGACGAGAGCAAGGAAGAACCTGAGGAGGCTGGAGGAGAGGTCGCCGCAAGCGTGCAGCCCCACCAGCACCACCCTCCTCTCGCCTGCCACCGTGCTCCCCTCTCCTTTCCGCTCCTCTGCCGCCTCCTCACGCCTGCCGCCGCCACTTGTTGCCTCGCCGGACTCCGGTACGGCTGTTACTCCAGAGTCACTTCTTCCCCTCGCTGCGCCACCTGGCAGCTCATCAGACTCGTGCACGGCAGCCATGCTTTGCTCTCTAACTTCTCCTGCGGTGACACCAGTCGGTCTGTTCACATCCACCAACGCCCCAGATGTTCCGCTGCCCATGTCCAGAGGCGACCCGCTGCCAGCTGTCACAAGTGCGTTGCAAGCTTCTGTCCCACCCTGTGAAGGTTCCACCTGCTCCAGCATCAAGGGTGAGGATCGCACCCTCTCCTTGTGCCCCGAAACAGATCCGACGCTTCTAAATGTTGCGGGTTCAGCTGTTTCTTTCTGCTGCTGCAACCAACTGCTGTTCTCCCTGCTTTTCATATGTGCTTTTTGCTTCCTCTCTTTCGCCGCTCTCCCCCTTCTGCCGCTGCCAGCGCCACGGGCTGCCAGGTGTCCGGTAGCAGCCACTGGAGTGCCAGTTGGCACGTCTGCGTCGATGCTGTCGAGCAGAGAGGCCAGCACAGAGGGCGCGGAGGCCAGGGCTATGTTGGCTGTCACCGTCGTGGGTCCCCTCGCCACCTGCTCCGCTGCACACGGCACACCCCTAGCAAAGTAAGGCCAGGCTGCAGCTCATAGAACAGAATGGCTCCACGCCTGTGCCTCCCCAACTCTTAAAGCTGGCAGCAAGACATCACCAGTACCCAGGCGAGGGGGGTACCCACGGTGGTGGGTAAGAGTCAGAGGCCTGCCTAAAGAAGAGGGGACAATGGCACGGCGTGAAGTCCTGGCCCGGCGCATCGGGTGCACGCGCGCACGAGGTTTTTTTTGTTGCAAGTAAGAGAAAGGGAGGATGCCGCTCGCACTGTTCTGTCTGATATTTTCGAGAATAGCGGTGGCAGGCAGCCCAGCGTGGAAGGCAACCACAGCACTGGAGTTGACGGCGAGAACAACCTCACCTCCTCCGCCTCGGCAGCCCCCTGCCTTTACACCGTGCCTGATCAAGAGAGAGCACTGTGCAAAGCAAGCCTCCCACAGCACCAGTGCTTTGCTGCTGGCAAGGGCAAGCGCCCGCTCGAGGTTCACAGCAAGTTGGGGGCTCAGGTTCAGGCTCAGGGTTCAGGGTTCAGGTTCAGGGTACAGGGTATAGGTTCAGGGTTCAGGGTTCAGGTTTAGGGCTCAGGGCTTAGGGTTTGACGCCCTCACAGAAACAGGCCCCCAGCAGACTTGGCATTGCGGGGGTCGGGTGTCCATCTATCTGCTGGTGGGGAGTGGACTATAAATAAAAGCGGCCAGAGCAGCTCGCTGATGCTGCGAAGACCAACGCAGGACCAGTAAGACCAATTCCGAAAGAGACGTACTGTTCGGCAAGTAAGGCTTAGGAGTGTGGGGCTTAGATTCATTTGCTGGCACCTGAAGAGCCCAAGATCCAGGCTTTGTCACAGACAATGCCACCTGGCGTCGAACGTGCGAGGGGGGCCTGAGGGCCTGGAAGCTCAGGGTTTAAGGCGTGGAGAGGGCTCCAAACATTTCCTGGTGAACCAGCACCAGGCATAAGCCAGAGCCATACAACCCCCCCCCCTGCCCTCCTCCCATAGAACTAAACTCAAAGAGACAGAAAGCACCCCGCAAGAAACAGGATATATATGAAGCTATGGAGAGCCCTCAAAATCTTCCTCCAGGAAAGGAGGATTACCCGGGCCACCGGGGGCGTGCTTGGCGAAGTGCCTCAGGGCCTGGAGGCAGCGGGCGCCCACGACGTCCCCATGGTGGGCATTGGAGTCCACCGCCACCACCCGCAGCCGGTACTGCAGTGCCAGCATCAGGGACAGGTAGCCCTGCACGCAAGCACGCACACACATACACACATGCACGCGCACACACACGCGCGCACGCACACAGGCACGCACGTAAGTGAGCGTTTGCGCATGCGTGTGCGCTCGAGTAAGCGCGGGTCGGAGAGCAGGCATGGGGGGTGCCCCCGCACGTGCTGCGTGAACATGCGCCCGCAGATATGCACGCAGAGTGATGCGCAGACGCAGGGGGGGAACGCGCGCGCGCACGTTTCAGCAGCAACACGCACACATAGAAGCACGCGATTATATGGGCATGGGAAAGTGCTGTTCTTCTTGTATGCATGCCTGACGACCCAGAGTAGAACGTATAAGGCCAACCATGGCAGGCCACACATGTGCTCTTGAAGCACCAACCGAGTATGCACGACTGCGTCGAAGGTATTTATATCAAAAGCTGAAGCCAGGATTCTGAGAGCATCGAGGTGTGAAGAGAGGCATACACGTGTCACGACGCTGGAGACCTAAACCCCCTACGAACTAATAGGCTCAACCTTAGGCCCGACAAGAAAATCCGCCACAGTCTGCCCGTGCCACCCCTTACATTGGAGTGGCACATAATTTTATGGCTGTCTGCGGGGACGGAGAGGGCAAGAGGGAGCATGCATCCGCACGTCACAGAAGGACAGGATCAAGCCTCTTACAGCCCACGTCTCTTTGTCAGGGCAGAGATCTGTAGCAGACAGGATCAAGCAAAAAAATGGTCATGCACGCATGACTGGACATCCGGGCACGCGCCTGCGCGCGTGCGCGCGTGTGTGTGTGTGTGTGTGTATGCATGCATGTGTGTCTGTGTGTGTGTGTGTGTGGGTGTTTGTGTGTAAGAGCGTGTGTCTGCGTCTGCCTGAAAATGATAGGGCTCACCTGCCCGGCGCCGATGTCGAGGACATGCGTCGCGTCCAGCTGCCTCGCCACGTTGGCCACAAAGGCCGCCAGCTGGCCGACCTGCATCTCGTGCGCCGAGCTTCTGTGAGTGAAGCACACGCTTCAGAGCTGGTAAACTCATGGACCCCGTCAAACAAGTCATGGCAGCCCTCCAGCTCCGAGTTTTGCTACTCACTGACGAGGCGAGCGAGCTTATGAGGTTCCGAGGTTTTGGGTGCCAAGGTCCGGGAAGGACGGCAGCAGGACAGGTGGGGGGCTTAGAGAGCGCACCTCATGGCGTTTCTTGGGGTTCATGCCCTGCGCCAGCACGGACGAGATGTGCGCTGGCGCCTTCGCCAGCAGCTGGCCCTGCCGCCCGGCGCCGCCCTTCTGCACCCCTTTCACACCATACCCACACGCGCCCCTCAGCACAAGGATCATGGCCGCCAAGTCTCTTGTAGCTGCTCTATCTGAGTGGTGCGCTGCAACTAGCAGCCAGAGAGGGGGCCAAGGCCACCTGTTGCCCCTAGCCCTCTTGTCAGATGTACTAGCTTCTGTATTTGTGTTATCGAAGAATCAAATAGAAGTATTTCCAAAAGCATGGTGCCCTGTTAAGAACTTACTCTTGAAACCGAGGCTTGAAATGACCCGCAACTGTAGCGGGATACGCATCAAACAGACTTTCTACAGATAGCCGTCGGTACACAGAAACTCCTAGCCTTCTGAACGAATACCCATGAACTGCAAGACCTCGTCATTGAAGTGTACGCAAAAACACAATGAAGATGAGTGCTTGTGAAATGGGCGCTGCTGGGGTCGTGAAACTTAGGGCCTGGCTGAGGGGCGCATCAGCTACTGAATGACTTAAGAATTGCGAGAGATTGTCATGTGGAGCACCTGGGAGGGCGGGGAGCGCAGCAGGGCCAGCGCGTGTGCTTGCTCCACAAAATTCTTCAAGGACTTCGGCCAGTGCTCCTATTGAATATCAGGCAGGCAGCATAGCGTTTGGATTGAAATGCTGACTATTTCTACCTTCACCAGCTGATCAATCAAATCACATCACCTGTCCAGGCCGCAAGTCATATTTCATTTGAAGGACGAAGTGTGAATCACGGCGAGTCTTTGTTACATTGACCTGGCCCTGAGCTAAGGTGCCTGTTGAAGAACAGGGTGGGCTGCTCTCCTAGAGAGGATTGAAAAGATTACAGGGACATGCAGAGGCATGCAGGATATGTAAGTTTTAAGTGAATCTGCCACAGAGAGCTGTTACCTATCAAGTCTGCATGCTCAACTGCACTCGCCATTAAGAACTAAGAAGAGAGATAAAGGTGTCAAAAATTCTTCAGATGTAGGTGCATACATATATACGTGGACATACAATCATGTGTTTGTGAGAAAATGGAAACATGAATGTCATCATCGAGGCCCCCTTATGGCGAAAGAAGGTTTGCCAGAGTTTTCAAGAACCTGACGTTTGGCAAGTTTTTGCTTCTGAACTTACTTCAGTGTAACCAGTCGGCATACGTAGAAGCGTCTCGATAGGCAGTACTTTCAGGATGGGCAACCATGACGTGTCCAGCTGTTCCCATAGTTTCTCCTGCTCACAGAATCACAAAGATAATTTCAGGAGCAGTTGAAGTGTGTGTGCGTGAAATGATAGCAGCAGTTTCTCCCCAATATGCTAACTATTCGCAAGGCAGTGGTTAGTGCTTAGAGCTGGCCCCAAGTTTTCCCTCCTCAAATGCAGCTCATCTCCAGCTCCGGTCCACCATTCAGCTTTTACTCTTGGTGTAGGACTAAGGTTTCGGTTCTATCAATGGCAGCGGGGAAGGTTTTATAACAAATATTGAGGAGATATCTAATAAGTGATCTCAATAAGATAGAGCAGAAATGAATGCTGGCGTTACCGTGTGAAAAGTGACGAGATGACAGCTCCATAACCACTGGTAAGGCTTCAGAAATGCCACAATGGTGTCCAGACAGACTTGTATGGAGAATCCTCGGATCGCTTCTGGTAGGATATCTTCTGGTCCTGGCAATTGCTTATCCATGTACAAGCCAAACTTATGTGACAAACTTCACCATGAAGGTATACTAATTGTCTCATTCATTGTATCACTAGCAGCTCGATTTGACGAGGGGCACGTTGATGTCAAACAGTTAGCTTTTTACAGAGTGCCACAAAGTCGCCTAAATGTAATTTGCTTCACATTCAAGGATCACGTTTTCAAGTTTTGGCAACGTTGTTCCCCTACAAGAAGTCGTCATCTTTTACTCCTCGTCGTCCATTTGTGAACCACCTTCACTATTTTTCACCACTGCTTGTCTCCGTCACACCTCGTCGTGCATCTATGTGGAAGTCACCTCTGCTGATTTCAAAAGCAGAAATAGAGTGGGAAGAGTTCTAGGTGTGTGAGACAACGTGCTGACAATAAGAAGTTGTCATTGTAAGTTGTTACAGGGGGCTTTCGAATCTATACGCTGCAGAAATCTAATATAACGTTGACTATATACATCAGTAAGACGTTTGGCGCTCTACTGGGCTAGAGAGCACGTCTTGCCTTCCCTGCTGACTTTCAGAAATATTGAGAGATATGAAGGCCGCAGGGAGGCCAGGTGATGCGGCATATGCGAATGTTGAGAAAGTAGTGAGTAAACAGCCTCCTGCCTTTCCCTTGCATCTGGTATAGACAGTGTCAGACATGCTTTTCGTCAGCCAGAATGTAGTCATTTAAAACAGTCGTGCAAGTGAGTCTCATGAAGGCCAGATTGGCTGTAAGGTACAATCATGGACTGAAGCAAGCCTCACGGACTGAAGCAAGCCTCACGTCAGTAGAAACCATAGTTGGTGATGGAGAGGAGGGAACGTGGACAGAAGGACGAGTCAGAAAGTTATTGTTACAGCAACTGCAGCCTGGGATGCACGGGCCACTTGTACAATGTGGATGCTGTTTTAGTTCCTGCGACAGCACATGGCTGTGAGGCCAATCACAGAAAGTATGTGTCCAAGATCAATATAAGAATTTTACATGCGAGAGTCGCATGATCGTGTTCGGCATCATATTTATGTGTCTGATTCCTGTACACTAAATGGAACTCAGGGTGCCCATGGCAGATTACACTTAAAGTGAGCCTGTTAGCTTCAAACTTCTTTCTACAAATATGACAATGCAGCCTAGGAATCACTTACATTCACTCCATGGCCCCCAGTCTGTGACCAGACTGACTTGGTTGACCTGGCTTACTTACCTGAGATGAGCAGAACTCTGAGCTCTTCACTCTTACTTATGGTGCAATAGTACGTCAGCTGCTGACCGACTTTGAAGATGTGGAGGAGGTGAATAAGCAGCTTGACTCTATGTAAGCAACTTTCATTCACCTGATGGATGTCTCTTTCACCAACTAAAAAGGGAGAGGACTCAGGATAAACTGCCAGCATTGTGGAGCATAACTAGGATATGCTAGGTCATGCAGATACCTTTTAATCAGGCCTTTACTCTCTTAGGCAACTCAAGAACCTCAAGTTGTATCCGAGGCCGATGACGTGTCCTTCTTCCTTCATTTGCCTGACAGAGGAAGTAGAAAAACCGTTACTGTTTATAACAGCACTTGTGGATCCATGTCAGGCCAGGCTTAGGCTACAAGTTGTGAGTGGAATCGGCTAGAAATGCAGTACCACGCACATCCTTGTCTTTACAAGGGTATGCTGATCTGCACTTCCTGGCTAATAACCTACTTCTCCCTCATAAAACGCAGATAACATGCTCATTTCTATGGGCAGTCCTTATACGCATGCTGCTGGATATTACAGATTCATATCTGGTGGTTTTTTAAATACTTCTTAAGCCTGCGACTTACTCTTCGAGGCCTTTAGCAAGTGCATCCTTAGTGTGTAGCCACGGGTACAAGATGTTTACTGCCTTAGGGAATGACCTGAGAAATGTCCCGAGATCCTTCATTTGCTTATATAAGAACACCTGTTGGTTGCAGGAGTGTAACTCCATTGACCAAAGTAAAATAAGTGCAGTCAATCTGACCTAAGTGTCACAAGCAAACATCGCGTTATATGTGCTTGTAGTAAGATAACGGTAGGTTTTTGACAGGTTATGCATACGAGTGGTAGGGATTGGCCATAGTATCAGCATTGACATTTTCGACGTTGTGGGTATTTGTAGGTCTGTGCTCGTGATATGAGCATTTGGTTGCTCAATTTTTTGTACCAAATTGTATGCTGTACTGTGTGGTTGCAGGGGTTTCAATATTGGAGTCCGCTTGATTGATGAGTTCTTGGCAAAGGCAAACATCACAAGATGCAGCGACTTCAGAGAGAGTGCCGATATTGTTGCCAAGGTGCGCTTTGTCCAAATCTACCTAAAACAGACCACCACTTGTTTATGAGGGGAAAATGCAAAATATGATGAAAAATGCGCACAGAGGAGTAAATATCTTAAATTGTGGTGCAGGATGTCCACAAGGTCTCTGCACCTCAAAGAAGGTGACCATGGGTGTGAGGCTCAGTATTGCAAGGGACAGGTGGCAGTTGCGAACTCCAGTGGTCATGATATACTAGAGGTTGTGTGCCGATATGCAAACACATATGTTCTGAAGTGTCCGCTTCAGTGTTGCATGAAGCTTGCTTGCTGATTGCAGTGCCCCTTCCAGCAATATCAAGCTTTACAGGGTTGCTTCCAGGAAACACACTGTCAGAAGGGCACATTAATCTAAAAGGCTGTTGTCTGTGTTGTTCAAGCGTGTGCATGCTATCTTCACCAACGCGTGTCATCTGGCGCATGCGTATCCAATGTTTGTGTGCATGTGTACATCTGTGTTCAGGTGGGATTCAAGATGTTTCTGGGCGTCACAGCGACAGTGGCCAATTGGAACGCGGACTACACGGAGTGCAGCCTGCTCCTTGACGACAATCCACTTGTTGACTTTGTGGAGCTCCCTGACACATGCCAGGGCCTCTCCTACTGCAACCTCCTCTGTGGCGTCCTAAGAGGCGCACTTGAACAGGTCTGACGTCCTGCCTTTTCCTAGCTCCTCCTGCTCTATTTTATATCATCTGTTTATACATCAATGTCACCTGTATCATTTTACCTGGAAATGCTGCGAGGTTGGCAGTTGCGTACAAGTGTTGCCAGGTGTGCTCCTTTCTCCGCTGTGAATTCACCTCATCAGGCCCCTGCTTTTGCTGATGCATCCTATCCATAATATGCATGAGGCCAAGTGAGCCCGACGATGATGCAGAGGGAACAGGTATGGGTTACATGTGAAGGTACTGCTCATGAATGGTGAAGCAAGAGCATTCATGGGTGCTCACCTCGACAAAACGCTTCGATTCTTGGTTCTGCATTCTGGATCTTGTCTCCCGTTTCTTTAAATTGGTTCTCATTTTCAATGTGGGTTTGCTCTCATGCACAAGTTGCTACTTGATTCGTCAGTGGAAGAAACATGCACCAACGGGATAAGGCTCCGACATGCTTCTGAGGTTGACAAATTCTCCAAGAAGTTCATTATATCTTTCAATAGCTTCCGACATCCAATCCTTGGACCTCGAAATCTTCTATGCACAAGGTTGCCGTTGTGCGTTCAAAAGTAAAGGGAACACGGATCATCTCAGTGGGGTACCAGACAGTTGCTTGTGGGCCCCAGATCTTGGGCCACTTGTGTCCTCTCCAAGTATTGAGTACTTCGTGGTGGATGTGTTGAGTTCAGGTGAACTTGAGAACCACAGTGAAGTTTGTGAAGGACATGCTGAGGGGCGATGACACGTTTGAGATCCGCATGAAGCTGCTAGAGCAAGTGCCCGAGGAGTACCCCTACAAGGATGACGCATGATTGGACCTCAGGAATGTTACTTGTGCTGCCATTCTATTGTCAAGCACTAGTGGTCTATGCTTCTGCACAAGGTTGGTGCAGTGGAGGAATTGGGAAAATGCCCGCTTACTGCTCCCGAAGTACTCAGTAGCCTGTTAGGGTATCTTAAAGATAGGCTTACATAGCTGGCCAAATTTGGCCTTGTCGCAGCCTCAATGAGGTCGAACTCTTGATGTGTCTGGAAAAGGGGCCATGTTACTAGCTGTAGTGCGACGGCCACGGTCATTTCTTGCTCTTCTGTATGTCTGCAACTTTCATAATTAAGTTACAAATACTTGTCAGTGATTATTTCAGACACTAATTAAGGCCAGCTTTTTATGCTCAATCGGTGGTGTAAAGGTGATTGTGTCTCTGATAATACCTTCAAGTAAAGCTTGTTGTTGAACCAAGTGCAGCTGATTACCAGCTAGCTCTTTTGCCAGTGAGGTCAAGCTCAGTGCCAATACCTTTCACCACTAAGACAAGCTACTAGTATCACTGGGTACTATGTATACGTCCACTTACATGCAGTGCCCATCACACAAAGCACCATGCAAGAGGACTCAATGGGTACGATCGACGTAGGACCTGTTACTATTTGTACAGAGACGCACATATATGTGAATACAACAGCGGAACCTAGGAAAACATGATTTGGTAAGGCCAAACTCACCTACAAAGCATCGTCAACACTAACATGGTTTGTACAACAGCAAAAGTTACAATGGCAGCAGACAGAAAGCGATGCTTATAAAAAGCACGCCCGTTCTGAGCTTAGCCTGAGAGACTTGCGACACGAACAAGGTTGATGACTATATATATAAGTGCTACCAGCCATACTTGGCGTGCGTTTCTGACTTGGACATCAAGCCCTTGGCGCGCTTGTCCATGGTTTCCATCTCCTTCTGCTTCATGTCAAAGTAGAGCGAGCCGATTTGATGCTTGCGCCTGTGGGCCTTGCTAGGTTTGTCCTTTGAAGTCGACACAGGCTGGACAAAAACAAGGAAGGCAGCTCTTACGTCTCAGCATATAAGAAGTCTACGTGCAAAGACTGCCCTCGATGGGACCCAGTTCAAAAGGTTGCCAGCCAAAAAGCACAAATGGCTGTGATGGTGAAGAAAGCTCATAAAAGTACGCCAATCAAACCTCACAAGAAGGGGGGCGCACAGCAGAGAACAAGCAGTCTTCTCGAATCGGTAGGACAGAGCTACCGACAGTAGGAAGCCAGTAGGACAGAGGAACTGGCTTCAGTTCATGTCCTACTTTTAACCCGACGGAAGAAACACTATGATTACCCTAATCACAGCCATATATATTGACCTGCGAATATGTTGCCTGCAGAAAAAAATCCTTACGTGCCGCAAACACTTCACAAGAATATCAGAGAGTTCCTGGCAACTCTATGGCAGAGAAGCATTAAACGGGAACAAAGATAGCCTAATGAAGGCAACGGAACCAGAGAAGCAAGTTTCACTTACTTGGTAAGCAGGCCCAAAGGCGATGCCCGTCGCCCGCAGCTGGTCCTCTCTCACCCCGCCACCTGTCAGCTCCGATTGCTTCACCTCTTTGAACTGCGGCAGGCTGGCATTCCCTCTCCGCTTCTCCGACGCCAGCACCTTCTCCAAGGGGTCCTCATGGACAGGTGGCGCGCCTGCACGCATGCCAGCTGTCGAGTAGCTGTGCTGGGCCTGGTGTGCCTGTTGGGCAGTCCCGCTCCCTTGGTACCCCTGGTGCGCGCTGTAGTGCCCCCCCAGAGATGCACCGTAATCCCTGCCAGCTGTAGCCTGGTAGTGCTCGTTGCCTCCATAAGCCCCTCCCCCCTGATAAGCCTCTGCAAAACCCGGGTGGCTTTCAGCAGAGGGATACATTTGGGGGGGGCCTTGATCGTCATATCTGACGGCATATTGACTGGATGGGTGCACGTAGTGGGACCCATCCTCCTCCCTATTGAATGCTGCCGCCGCCCCCCCGGGCCCTGGCACTGACTGCTGGGGACCTGCCAAGCTGGTGGCCTCTGATTGGACGAAGCTGCTGCCTGCTGAACCTCCGAGTGCTGACTGGTTAACCTCCATGATAGCCCGCCTGCCTCCCGAAGCTGCACCCCCCCCCAAGGCTGCTCCCACTCCTAGACTGTGCTTTGGAGCAGGCAGGAAGGCAGCTAGGCCAGTCTTGCCCTCCCTGTGAGCTGCTGCTGCGCTTTCAGCCTTTGCTCTCTTCTTCGCCCGTATCTCGTCCTCCTCGTCATCAGGGGTGTCCAACACAGCCATGTTCACTGGAGGTCTGAAGCTCACCACCTTCTTCTTAACAATATCTGGACCCTTGGGCTTAGGCAAGGTGCTGAAGAACAAGGCAGGCTTGGCTTCAGGTTGGGTGGTGGGGAAAACACTACTCTCGGAAGTGGGTGTGACACTTGTCTTATGAGCACCAGGGATGGAGCTGCTGCCTATCCCGCCTACTTTTGGAACATCCCTTGAGGACATCTCTTGCACACTTGGCCTGTCGCTCTCAAACCTGGGTGCTGGTAAAGAGGAGAACAATGACCCTGCACCTGCCCCCACTTGTTTAGGTGGGGGGAGGGCCGAGAATAATTGGGATCTGCTAGGGACGCCTCCAGTGAGCAGCCCGTCTGCAGCATTCACATTGCTAGCATGACCGCTACTTGTCGCTACGGCTGGGGCCACATTTCTAGATTGCTTGGCAGGTGGAATTGATGGCTCCTCCTCGTCACTATCTGATGCGTAGGTAGATAGCAGGGAGTCCATCACCTAGTGCTTCCTTTGTGACTACACACGAGTATAACTCTGGTCAATATTAAGTGGTCAGCACGTATGCTTTTCCACAAGATTCTTAACGGCGACTCAGAACACGCTCTGTGCTTAACTTACTTACTGATCTCTTGACGACCTCAAATAGCTATCTGCTTGAAGCCCTTATCGACGAAAAATAGGGCTCGCTATACAATATGCAGGTGTGTGGACGAGGGAGGGTTGTTGGTTTAAGCACGACATCAGCATAGAGCTAAAGCATGTGATACGAACAGTACAAACATTATGAAGTTTTGAACAGCCAATTATGTTGCCTTCACTCTTTCTAGCTTTCCTTATAGTAGTGGAATTCTTGGAGCCATGCAATCACACGCATGTACGACAATTTAATGTTACCATTTAGTACTTAGATGTGGTCCGGATTCCGTCCGTATAGTAGAGGCCCATATAAGTATAGCCATACTTCGAGACTCTGATAATTTCTCTCATATAGCGTCTTTTTTGTTTCTCGGCGATACGCGTAACGAGACGATGACGCTATCGAGAAGAAAGTCGTTCCGGGAGCCCCTCGAGGGAGTAAGCTTTATACAAATGGTAGAAAGCGATGCAAAATTGGCATATACTGGCTTTGGGTGATCAGCGCCATGGGGATGGTTAGTAATTGGATGGATGACTGGATCACACGAGGTTCATACATAGTTTGGTCTTGCCAAGAGTGGTGAAGAAGGATGCTCATACCCATAAAAAGTGAAGGTTGCTCATTCCCCGAGTGGGCCATCATAGAGCTGCAGGGCTCGCTGGAGGTGCAAGAGGCAGCTAAGCAGCACATTTCAGATTTGCAAATAGGATCTTTAAAATCTACATCAAATGTACGTGAAGGTCGCACCCCACTCACTAACTCAGTTAGAGGATGAACTTTATATATGAGCTGCGTGATACTTGGGAAGGTTTTGAGGACATCCTCATACTTGCTAGCTGTGCTTTGTGTTCGCGATCAATTACCTCTTATATTCTCAAACATTTCAATGCATGCATATTTTGTCACAAACGTTCTTTCCTTGTTAAATTCCACCTGCTGTAGAAGTCAATTTTCAGGTTTGAGGACTCGTGTACATCGTGTCCATGAGTTTAAGCACCCCATGTCAATGATCTTGTTTAACGAAGGAGAAGTTGGATTTGGACCTCTTTTGAGCAGGGTAAGCTCTGCTTCACAGTAGGGTACCATGAGCTGGAGGGACAGGTTGTGACTCTAAAGAAGCCGCTTGTAATCCTTACCAAGCATGTTGAGACTGCTGACGTGAGTGCACCCAGTGTTTCTCATGACAAAATTTCAACTCAAGCTCTTCAGCTGCCAGGCGTATCATATCTTGCTAGGGGTGTAATCCGTCAAAAGTACATCTTCAAGGGAAGACCAAGGGCTCTCATCACAAGTAAGACACCACTTTATGTTATACTGACATATCATTGTGGCACTGCTTGACACATACCGAATGGTGTGTAGCGGAAAAGTAGCCCACTCAGTTGTTGTCCTTAGACACCCACATTTATTTCTTACATCCGTCGTAGCAGCTTACATGTCACTGCATTTTTTTGCACATGCATCTTGCTTGCTACATTGCAATGATGTTTGTGTTTGTCCTAGCTCAATCAAGGGCTGTGTAGTAAACTGTGATCTGTTACCTGATGATTTCTCTTCATTTGTTGGTTCTTTGGAGCAGAGCAAGAGCCTAAGACGAAGAAGTCTCGGAGTAGCTCCCTTCAAGAAGAAGATGCTAGTGCAAGTTGAAGAGTTTGTAGTGGTGTTTAACATATCACGAGTGCATTGATCTGGTGGGTGCGTATGATAGTCTATACCCGGCCTTTCCTTATCATTTCATCTCATGTACATACTTGCTACAACCAAAAGGGCACTGGAAACAACAAAAGTGCGTATTGCGGGTATGATGGCAACGAGATTGATATGCTCATACTTTTGCCTCCTCTATTTTGCTTACCTATCCACAAGATGCCCTGCACTCAACAATCATTGTTCACACATCCCCTTCCGACAAATACCTCCACTTTTTATCCAGTGATGCTTGTAGAACTTGTGGTTGGGGACTAATGCATCTCCTGTGTTTGTCATAAAGAGTCCTTGCCGTAAGACGAAGCAGCGAAAGTATCAACATACTGACTTGTCATGCAAAAGGTGCACAGCCAGCAGGTTAATATTTGCTGATATTTGGTAGTATAAAGTTCGTTGATGATGGTTATTTCAATGACGTGAAGTCAGCTGAGGTCTTATTGTAATTTTGAGCACATGTATTGAAATGGTGCAGGCCTTATGGTATTTCTCACACTATTTTTTGTGGGTGGCTGCTACTGTTTTAATATAAACTTCCACTCATTGGGTTCACAACATCCTTGCATATTAGATGCGCTTTTTACTAGCTGTTGTTTCCGCGGTACATGAGCCAGCCAGATTTATATGCGTGTCTCAAGGCTAAGCCGTTTCATTGAGGAAATTCTATCGTGTTGCACAACACATCAGACTGCCGCTTGAGTAAATTGCACTTCCAAGTGCATGCATATATTTTCAATTTTTTTTTGCTTGCCTTTGTATTGCATGTATCAGCTCATGAAAAGTCATTACCATTTTGTGTATGCATTGTTTCTTCCGTTTCTCCAGCTGAAGTACAACATGTCTGAAAGATGTTATCCATGTACAAGACTTATTCTCCCGTGTTTTGCTATTACTACATCATTTATAAGTCTGGCAAAACCACATAAAAATGTCCACAACAACAGAGAACAAACAAGGTGAAGTCAGCAGTTGTCCCCTTTCAAAAAAAAAAGTATGTGCATCTGTTTTGACTTTATAAAGAGAGCTTGCTTTGTCCTGGCAGTTTGAAATTTACGATGTCTTGAAATATGGACAAATAATTGGTCTATCCTATATTCCAAAATATTATCACGGGTGCAAAATTGAAAGTCGAAACTTTATCCTGTCTTCATGGGGCGGGTTGACAACACATCTGAGCAGTAATCACCAGCAACGCACAGGCAACGCATCAACACAAGAATCAACACAGTGAAGCAGGACGATATTGTACCCGCGTTGTACCTTATTAAGTCCCAAAATGTGGTACGTTTCCTGCCTCAATCACATAAACGCGGGCCAGTTGAAAGCTGCCCGAGAAGACGCTATAAAATGCTTTAAAACGTTTCAAGATAGTATCATGGTCGACAATCGGAGTCAAGTTGCGAAAACAATCGCAACCAAGAGGTCAGGAAGCATGTTCCGTTAACCAAAAAAGCAGTAGAAGCCAGTTCGACTAAGCACGGGTGATACCTTAAAACAGTATCAGTCCGCAGGGACGCTTCCCTCCTTCACTATGATCACCTCTAGAAAAGGTCTCATGCCACACTTCATTATAAGCTCTTTTGCAGTGAACTTTTTGCGTTACGATGAAGTACCCGTAGGGAGTCCACGTGGCGATATGTCATGCCATTGTCTAGTAACGTGTGATGCTATCAGGCAAGCTTTGCCGGAGTCTGTGTGAACGACCAGCCTTCACACTCCACTGGCTAAAACCGGTAAAACATCAGCTGCAAAATAACGCACAAGGTGTTGAGCCAATGACTACTCTGCATAGTGCACTCCTCCAAGGTGCTACGTTTCCTGCTTCTGTTAGCGCTTATGGTACTGAGGTCCCATGCCGATTAAGCAAATGCAGTGGCGCGCCTCTCAAGCAGCGTTCATACTCTTCAACTTTCCTATCAACTCCCTCATTTTCTTCACTGAAGTCCAAGGCACAAAGGGACTCGCTGTCTGAGACATGGAGCAGGCGGGAATCCTTGCATACGCTGCATGTCTTTCGTTCCAACGTGAGGTCATCCCAGAATGAAGATCTAACAAGCCGCGACTTTCCCTTCCACACTCCATTAGACACTAAAGCTTCCTCTGTCCCGAGAAGAAACTTCACGCAATTCCATTGTGCATGCATTCCAGGGGAAGCCATTGCCACAGCAAAGACTGTAGCTGCGACAGCAGCCGAAGGTAGCCCACTCCCAAGCAGTCAGGCCGCTGTAGAGAGCCCCCCTTCTCAGACTGCTCCAGCTAAGGCCAGAAAGAATGAAAGGGGGAAGATGGAGGGCAGCTCTAAGAACGCAGGTAAGAAGGAAAGCCGGCCAGATCTGGTATTGTACAACACCATGACCAGACAGAAGGAAGTGTTCAAGCCCAAGGTGGAGGGCAGGGTGAGCATGTATGTGTGTGGCGTGACAGCCTACGACTACAGCCACATCGGCCATGCCCGAGTCTACGTCGCCTTCGACGTTCTCTTCAGGTACGGGCGCCTGCTGCTTCTGAGGCGGGATGTAGGACCACAAACAAGCGTTAGGGGGATCCATGGTACAGTATTGCCTGCCCGAAAGTAACTGTGGAGAAAACAGTTCGGGAGTGTGTGCTTTTCTGGTGGTGGGAAGGGAGGGGGGGGG
>WELA01009966.1:449158-463784 GCA_009602735.1 Mesotaenium endlicherianum | reverse complement strand
GGGGGGGAGAAGGGGGGGGAGGGAAGAGAGAAATAAATAGTGAGAGAAATTCAAACCCCAGTTGTATATAATGCTGCAGGCTTCAGGGGAATAGAGCATTTGCATGGGATAAGGAAAAGCGGTGCTAAGCTGAACTCACATCCTCACGTGGTAAAATGTCCATAGGAGCATTTGATAGGATTTTTTAGGACAATAAATTTGGCTCAGGACCACGAAGCCCTTGAGTATTATTTCTAACGTTTACTTTCTACATGTTTTGGTTTTTCTTTGCACAATACTACGTGGGACCTATGAGATAGCAAGGATAGTAGATCTACAAACCATGTTGGTCAAAACACTCTTCCCAGGGAACCTCGAGTAGCGCCCTAGTCTTTCCAAAATTCTCAGCCTTCTTCAAATTCCACGCAGAAAAATACAAGCAAATGCTTCTCCGCTAGCCATTAGACAGTCATACCTCCGGCAGAGAAGCAACTGTACAAAGTTGCTTGGTCAGAACACACGCGGGGAAGAGGCACCTCTCAGAAATAAAACTATTGTAAGATGGGTATGTAAGTTTGTATTTCCTAGAGGAGGTGATGATGATGATGGCGTGTCTTAGGGGGCACTAAAAGACCACATGCAGCCTCTCACATGCTCGACCTGCTCCTCTCGCAAGAGACATAAGTGGCAATTGACTCGTGATTCTCGCGAGAACACTTCGAACAAAGTTTCCCCTATTGATTGTCCGAGTTTCAAAAATTGCTTTTAATTTCAGGACATTTTCGCTGGGCCACGACTGTCCGTTGTCAGCCAATATGGTCCAAAAGGATGTCTTCAAATTTTCAGAAAGCAAAAGAGGTGACCGTCTTCAATTTCTTCGTGCAAAATACATGCGCGTTCATGAGATGGTGCACATAGCACCACTCTGAAGTCTGCACGCATGAAAAGTCTACGGACCTGTCATTGTCAACGAAGCACTTCTTGACTGACGCATAAGAACGGACGACCATAGCTGACCCAGAGTTTCTATAGCTTAACGAGCCTAATTGCCAGTCAAAAAGTCCATTTCTGCAAGGCTATGCACAATGGTAGTGGCTATTTGTATAATAAGTTCAATTAGAACGGTGCCTTGTTGCGTAAATATGGCTATCCTATGAGCTGCAGCTGCTCTTGACAGCCAGCCTCTTTTGGCGGTAGTATCTTCAGGCGATTGTATTTACTGATAGTCACATGCTAATGCTTCTTAGGCAGGTGTTGACTCCTGCTGAAGAAAATGGGATGCGTGGGGTCTAGCGCCAAGGGTGACAGCGGTAGGCATTTTACACCTTTGAATCATGCTGATACTTCTGTGAGGGGCTTCCAGTCAACATGCTTATTAGACCTATTTTTTGGTAACTGATAATGACTCGTCAACTGACTGCAACCAGGACTGTCATGCGGTTATTTCTCCACCTTCAGGACACCGATGGTTGCAGATTCCTAACTTTTTAGTAGTATCAACAGTTCATGGGATGAATGACGTGCTCACGACCGGCGCGTGATCAAGTACACTTCTTGTGTAGTAACTGACTGTGAGCCTCTATTAAGTCGGTGATTATCTGCAAAGAATGCTCGAGTGCAGTACGGCCAAGTATTACGTCTACGTCAAAGGAGGAGCTAAAAGGAATGTGTGCCATAGTTGTAACGGCCTCCTTATTGTCCTGGATACCCTAACACTAGGACTCAAAAAGGTGCAGGTCATCAGGGCCAGAGGAAGAAATTGAAGAAGCCCAAACCCTGGAGACACAGTGAACCAATTACAAGGGAGCAACTAAAGAACATGCGAGAAGAATTTTGGGATACAGCCCCTCATTACGGTGGTCAGAGAGGTGTGAAGCAGTCACAACCTTCCACAATCTTCCATCTGCTGCAGCTTTCATCCGCTTTCTATTGACTAGCAGTAGCCATGCAATGCCAGCAAGCCTTTCCAGTGAGGCGGCTCCAGAATGTTCTCTGCATTAGTTGTTTCTTTGCTATTCTTTTGCTTCAATTACGGAATTGAGAAACTTGCATTTGGTGCATGCAAAACAACAGAAAACCAACACATTAGCTAAAGTTACTTGTTTCCGCTGAGGTACTTCGAACACTACATGCTTGTATCTGTGAGAGAAGGCAGGGCAATGGAGGGACTAAGGAGAATGTGCATGCATGAGTTTCTTCTGTAAACTTTTACTTGGACATGAGTTCCAGGGATAATTCATGCCAAGAACATGTCATCTGTGGTCATCTGTGGATTTTGCATGCATACTTGATGAGGTTTTGGCATGGGATGTGAGGGAATATGGCATGCAGTTATGTGGTTTTTCTAAGAGCTCTGGGCTTAGTGAATATGTAGTAACCTTGGAGCTGCAAGAGCTCATGGTTATGAGTGTAGCTCTGAGCAAGCTGTTCACAAATTTGTGCAAACAGAGATATGGGATGCGTTGAGAGCTGCAGCAGAAGCAGAAATACACCTGGCGCAGACCATTGTGAACAGTGCCGGTGTCATCGTTGCCACAGACGACCTCTCTACGTGCTACGATGAGCGAGGTAACCCCACCTTTCAGACTCAAGTGCTTTGTATCATGCACCACACAGAACATCTGTAACACAATATATGACAACAAGGGCAAACTTTGTCGCTTTTCAGCCTCGAGTATTGACTTCAGGGTGAGATAAGTAAGAAATTTGCAAGGGCATGGAAATAATGACCTCTCACTTACACAGATATCAGATTTACACGCGGTGTCTGTTCTTCATTCTCATGTGGCTCTCATAGAGTAAGAGGGTGGGATTCTCTAACTCTACCTTTGGCAGGGTACTTTGAGAGTATGTTTGGCATGGTTGCAACTTTAATTGGCTGCTACATTTCAAAATCTCTGGATTATTTTGCCAAATATTGCAAGATGTGCGCTAAGTTTTTCGTTTGATCGATTTTCTGCTCAACCCTAGGGCAAAAATGAGCTGAAAATATGTGAAAACATTGACTTCTGACCCAATAAAGCGCCGAAACTTCATAGGGAGTTATTACCCCATGATGTCAGGTCTGGTGGATAAAAAAGAGCTAACGAGACTTATTTGGTGTCTTGCGCAGGAGCTAAATATGATCTACCTCCGTATGTGTTGAGCGAGCCCATCAACATAAAGGATTGAATGCCTTGAACCCAGTCTCTATTCTGTGCGGGATGGTCCTCATCCTGCTCGCACAGCACGCGTACTACCTCATTATTATAGCAGTACATCTACTGAGCAACCTCAACATTCTTCATTATTCAACTTTGAGCCTGTTAGCATCTCAAAAGCATCCAATAATAAATCTCTCCATAGGTCACACAGGGAGGTCTACTGGAGAAAGTCATCTATTTGTTTCAAATAAAGAGCACAAGCCACTATTCCATTCCAATTTGCACGTCTTGCCTGAAAAACTGGACTCACTGCTTTATGTCATTAGAGCCCATTGGCTTTTTGTTACTCATGTCGCATGCCAGAACTGGTAAGCAGTCTCAATGCTAAGGGCTATATATGTGAAGCCTATTGTGTTCTAAGACTTCAGCATATAAGTACCCAGAAGTTGCAGCACCTTTCCACTACCAGCACACGGTCATGAAGCACGAAGTGTGCACCACATGTTAATAAGTGGTATAAGTTCTCAAGCTGGTCGTATGTACACATCAAGAATGTCTTACCTCCAATACCCACAAAAGAACTAACCAATCTGATTTTATAACTGTTAACAACTGCGGCTAGCCAGTTCCAACTTGTTTCTTCCACGTGTCTTCTATGATAAGCTCATCCACTCCCCAGTCCTCGTAACTGCAGCAACAGCAGAATAAACATTGCTTACTAAAGCAGCACAATGATCAAAAGTGCAGGCCTCTTGCACATCATGCCTTCCACGTGTCACAATGACTGAAGGGCCATCAACACTGAACACTCCAATACCAGACGCAACAATCATTTATCACCTACAACATAGTCTAAGAAGTGAATAAATGTGCAGGGTTAAAGCCATAGGGCTTGGAGCACAGGCCAAAAGAAGTAGGCTAAGTAAGGGAGGCATACGAAGCAACATAAGGTTACCTTCCATCTGGAAGATACCGCCTTATTGTGAAGGGAATCTTTTTCTCCCTTAGCTCCTTGGCAGCAATCTGCAGCCACGACGCATTCCACAACAAAGCTTGAAGATTTGTTCCTCCCTACTGTTAAAGCCCCTCATAACATAATGAAATGTTCATCAATAAGAAGACCATAAACATAACCACATAGTCCAAATACGTCCAATTTAGGAAGCCATATCACACGCAAGTCCAGATGGCAAAGCTATCGTAACATGCCCTTGCTGGCACCAGGGTACGAATTTAGTGAGCCTCTTCAGATTCACCTGCAGATTGCTACCATATCCATCAATAATGACACCATCGGTAGCATACATCTACCAAGCTGATACCCTCGAGTAGCAACAAGGAAAAGAGGATTGGAAATAAAAGTTCCAGGCATCGAGAGCTCCCAGTAGAGTTTACCTCAAGGGGATCTGTCTCACCCTGTAGCTCGACCATGACAGGAGCATTCATACTGCCGCAAGGCAAAAGGTAACACAGCATTTAGTTAGCGCGCTGGTCGCAAGACCTTCAGCAGCAAGTCTCGTGCATCCAACCATAGAGAGATCCAACAGTTTAGCATTGTGGTCCGTATGACCGAGTCTTCACCATCAGAGACCTCTCTCTTAACCGAGTCTTCACCAGCCTCTCTTTTGCATTCTCGTGTCTTTTGCCAGCGACATACGGCCAGTAGACTAAAAGCTCGAGACACGGTGTCAGAGATAAGGTACGGAACGTCCAGCTCACTCAGTGTGTGCTTGAGTTCCAAGCTAAGCAGATGCTATCATGAATGCACCCATGCCCCAAAGCGAGCACACCAGCTTCTGGAAACAAAGAGCAGCAAGTGGATATGAAAAAAAGGTGATACTCTTTGTGCAAACACACAGCCTTACGGTCTGACTACAAGCCTCACCCTCAGCCCAGCCCTTGTAGCAGTTCAAAACCTACAGGTCGTACAAGGGTGCCTCATTGTCAACTCCAATCGATCTTTTTCAGCCTTGGCTGTCTGAAAATAACCATCTTGGGCCTCACAAGCCTGCAGTTGTGAACCAGGAACCTGCAAACTTACTTACTTGACACATGATGGCACTCAGCTGCATGCATTTTTAGGCGCACATCAGGCACTCTTAACCATAGGGAATGACGGACCGGCCCCGCTATGCACCTGATCTGGAGCGCCCGTGTCCCGATTATACGAGCTCGCTCATACTTGGTCATAAACTTTGTTGTTTTCCTGGGGCCTACGCTCGGACGCTCCACAACTTCCACATCGTTTGCAGCTTCTTCTGCGTCGGCCTCTCCTTCTGCGGGCGCATCGTCATCCTCGTCACCCTGTGAAGATGGGGCTCAGCAACAAACACGGAGGTCGTTTGTTTGTCAACTTATCATGTGGAGCTTGTCTCAGAGTGCTGTGATGCATTATGAGAAGGGACATAGTGGCGTGCATGTGAAACACGTGTGGCATACATAGGAAGATAGCTACCTTTACCTTTTCGAGCAAGTGCAAATAGGAGCAAATGATGATAAGAGGTGACAACCCGCTCGAGAAAGTACATGAGATCTGGTTGAGAAATGCCAAAGCTCAAGCATATTGGACATGTTCAGACCAGTCAATTTGCACAAGTCAAACACTTTATGCCACACTTGTATGCACCAATGAGCTTAAGGTCCTCGCACTACAAGACGTTGTTTTAGTCACTGTGAACGTGTATCATGAAGACACATCTTTCAGCTGTACTAGCGATTGGCTACTTGTTCAGCTGAAACTTCCCTCTCAAAGCATAAGGCATACAAATACACTGCAAAAGAGGGCACACCCTAATACACTTGTTCCAAGCACAGGTGGGCCCTATAGATCGGGCAGCGAGGTGCTACCTCAGGATCTCCTTGATACTCGTCATAACTGCGCAATGCATGTACCACGAACAAAGCTAAGTGAAGGTTACTAATAAAGCCAAGGACATCCTATGCAATAACAGAGTATATACCGCAAGTGTCAAGAATAAGTTGAGCTACACGAAAGAATGTAAAACTTACTCTGCCTCTGGTGGTTCGCCATATTCGTCGTCCATGAGGAACTAACGACCTATCTAGAACCTTTTCGGGACTGAATGATGAGATCCTCTGCACTATCACTTTAGAAATGTTCGCAACAGTTAATTCCGCCCTCTAAGACAAGCCTTGTGGTCGCTTACATGCTCTCGGTAAGTGCAGAGATTGAGGTGCCCAATAGTTGCCCAGTGCAAGTTTTGTAGCGGAATACGAACCTCTATATTGGCAGAAGCGAAGTGTTCGTGCTTTTTCGAGCATTTTTAATTTTCTGTATTAGTTGAAAAATCAGGGAAGCTACCTCGGGCTGCAAATGAACCGATGGGCCCAGCCAAGGTAGGGAAGGGCGGGGAAGCTATTTAGACCTGAGAGGTTTTTGAAGTGTCTCGGAACCATTAGTCATGCGCACTTGCAAAGGCACGAGTGTGAATGGAGACAAGGGCCGTGTAATGCATGTGCATGTGACACGATCAAGCACAGAGCCATAAAATTCTGCAAATTTAGATGATGATAGCGCATGCTATCCCATCTTCATGCGTATTCTTGCATGCACAGCAGTGAAGCTACAGTAGGTTAACCTTGTCGACCGCTGCTTACCTCATGTGAAGGCTCCTTGTCAGTGCCCTCTGATTTGATTAAATTAAGCTAGCACCATGCTCGCATCATGCTCTGGACTGTCCAACGTTGCCAAGAAGTGCCCCTCGTTGTGGGGGGAAATTTTCATGACGAGGAATTACCGAATGGTGTATATCTCTCGAGGGAATGCTTGTAGGACAACAGCATGTCAATACTTGGCATGGCCGGTGAGTCAAGTCAGCATTGCTGAGCGCTGAAGCATCCGAAGCGCTTCTTGCACTTTCTTGCATGCGCACGGCTCAAGCTGGTAATTTATCAGCTGCCATTAATCCCGTAGCTGCCAGTAATCCCGTTATTCTTGCAAAGCTGTGCGAAAGGGACCTTCGAAGGAACCCTCGAAGCTCATGGCCATCTCAGCACCTGCTACCGGCCAGGTTTGTCAACATGAATACTGCGTGTAGCCTGACATTCTCTATATATGTCCAGCATATGCTCCCCTGTTATTTGTGTATCCTGACTTGTGCTGGTTCATAGCTGCCTTTGCCTCTAGGGAACACATCTGACAACCTGCTGCCTAGACTTTTTGAGAAGCTTGCAAGCCATGGCTGTTATTCATCGCTTTGGCCATGTCCTTCTTTTGGGCCTTGTTCTGCTCAGTGCTTCTCAAGTGTTGTCCCTTGGGGAGGAACACTTCATGCCACCTGAGCCAAAAGAACTGTACAAGACAGAGGGTGGACGCATTCATGTGTGGAATCCCCACTTCAAGCACCTTCAGGTTGGTCACAATGCACCTCCTTTATCTTCTCTGGAGTGGTATCTGATTTTTGACAAGCCCAATCTGGCAGTCTGATGGGTGGGAGTGCAGCGCATCGTCTTTTCTGATGTGAGGAACGTGGTATAATATACTTCCTGTTCAGACGTTCCTTGGTCCCAGTCAAGGAACATCTAATAAGATAGTTCTATGAGTTATACTGAGTGACTGACACATATAACCTTTGTCTTCTCTCTGCAGCACGCCGACCTTCTGACAGCCCATGCCACCATTGAGCCAAATGGATTTGCACTTCCACACTACACCGATGCCACGCATATGCTGTATGTTATGGAGGGCAGTGCTTGTGCGGGACTGGTCACCCCCTTCGGCATTCCCACAAATGTCAGGTACGTGCTTTGTATTCATGAAAAAGCGCTTCTCTTTCTTTTCTTTTGGAAGTAACATCTGATGGTCTTCAATGGATTATTTTGTCAAACATCAACAACCCATGGTGTTGGTCAACTCATTTCTTGACTCGTGAAGCCTCTTTTGCGATTGAAACGTCTTTGAAGGTCAATTACAAAGACTACCACAGTTTCTTGAGTGCACCGTTCGCTGGTCTCTATTGCAACCTCCACATGGTTGCTGCACCTCTTGCTGCCATTTGTTCCTTGGAACAGGAAAATCCGCGAGGGAGATATTTGGGTGATTCCCCGCGGCTGGACGTTTTGGATCTGGAACACCGACAACGCGAAGTCGCTGCGCCTCTTTGGTGTGTCAGACACCAAGTACTCCAAAATCCAGCCAGTTGGTGCCAGGCATTTCCATCTTGCAGGCGCTGGCTCAGAGCACATGCCTGGCGCTACGCTCTGGGGCTTCAGGTACTGCAGCCAGCAGCTGGGCCTCAAAAGGACATGGGTCGGTTGGGCTTCTATTAGTATTTGACGTTGTTCGTGGGTGATGTTCTTCTGCACCCTTCTTTTCCACAGCCTACTCCAGTGGGGAGCCTAGATGGGGTGAAGCTGAGTGCAGGGTCCTCTTTGATCTGGAATGTAATGATGTCTGTTTGATTAATTTCAGCAGCAGTGGGTCTCTTGTCTTCTTTCAGTTGGTTCTTTGGGGTGGGGCGTTATAGCTGATTTGTCTTTTGTTTTAACGACTCCAAAAGCAAAAGTATTTCGCAGGCTGAAAGTAATATTGGAGGGTCTCCCTTTGGAGCAGGCTTAGTCAGAAGCAGAGGACCGTCTTATGTGAGCCAGCAGCAGTATCTTGCGTAATTTGACACGTGGTGCCTGCTTGTGCAGCAAGGAATATCTGGCAAGGGCGTGGAATGTGGACGAGAAGCTGGTTCGCGAGGTCCTCGAGAGCCAGAAGGGGTCCGTCATTGTCAAGGCCAAGCCTCCTATGGTAATCCTCTCAGCTTTATGTGGCTGCTCCGATGTTGTGTGACGGGTCGAGTCCTTGTTTTAGGTCCCCTAGCTTAAGCTGGTTTTGCAACTTTGCCTACATACTGGGCCTCAGTATGTGTTTTGCATATTTTGTTGCATGTGTCCAATGCAGTAGTAAGTGGGATGCTACGGCTGGAAAAGGTGTCCTTTGAACTGGCGAAACATAAACAACAGTAAATGAGCCCCTCGAGACATCATTCTGTTTGTGATTGGTCTGTGCAGGACTTTGCTGTTCCAGAGGGAAACCAGAACGAGGAGAATGGCATATTCTTTAACTACATCTACAACACCAAGTACAATGAACCTGACTTCATGGTGCAGCGCGGAGGGAGGGCATGGAAGGTGGACAGGCTCAAGCTGCCCGTCCTCGAGAAGGAGTCTCTGTCGATGGGCCACGTGATGCTCGAGGCGAGTCTGCTGCAACAGTCATCGCTGCAAAGAGCATTTCTCTTCAGATAGTTTACTGCCTTCCCAGGGGTGATGGAGTTAAGGCTTGACCTTCCTTCCTGGCTTCCTTTTACTAGGTGTCTTGCTCAGTACCTCATTCACTAGATGATGGTTTGCTTGAAAAAGAGTGGTGTGAGAGGCAGTGCTGCATGCACTTTGTTCTCATAGAACATGCTGAAGTAAATTTAGAGTGCTCCGTCTTTCTTGTATCTTCTGCATTGCAGCCGAACGCCATGCTGGCGCCCCACTGGCTGAACCACCACGAGGTGCTCTTCTTCACTCGGGGCATGGGCACCGTGGAGGTGGCGTACGGCAATGGCACCGCTGCTCTCAAGACCAATGTGAAGGCGGGCGACCTCATAGTCCTGCCTGCCATGCTGCCTCATGCCACTGTATGTCTTCTCTCTCACCCATGTGCAATTTTATGTGTTTCTCTCGGCTCTTGCCTCGAGTCTCATGTCAACTCAAGGATGGGTCAAAGCTTGGTTTCTTTACTTTTTGTGGGCTTGTGTGTTGTTGGGTTTGAAAGAGACTCAGAATAGGCTGCCTGCACCTTTCCAATGTCTCTTCTGCTTCATGATAATAGCATCTTGTGTGCTCAAGTCCACCTCAACCGCATGATGTCTTATCCGTTTCTGGTTTCTCCCCATACTCTGCAATAGTGCTTAAAGATACCCGCAGCCTCGTGCAGATTGACTGCTACTGACAATGGCGTTGCTGTGGACGTGCGTGTAGTGCGCGTCCGAGAAGGGGCTGAACTGGGTCTTCATGTCCCGCAGCAACATGCCCCTGGCCACATTCCTGGCCGGCGCCAACAGCGTGTTTGTCGGCATCCCGGAGGAGGTCCTGGCGGCGGCGTACAATGTGGACAAGTCGAAGCTGAAGCACTTCACCTCGGCGAAGAAGGAGATGATCTTCATCCCCCCGCGCCAGAAGCAGCAGCAGCAGAGCTTCACCTGGGCGGATGGCGTGGAGGTAGCTTGAGCTCCCCTTCCTCCTGTGTTAGGTGAGGGTGGATGCCAGCGCTGGTCTACTTCACAGGATTGTTTTTCTGGCTGTGATTCTCTTACACTGGGTTCTTCTTGCTTCATTTGCGTGTGTGCCCCCAGAATCTTGTGTCGGTGAGAGCACATGCAAGTAATGTTGTCCAGAATCCATCAGTTTTTATTTCTCTATCTCTAGTTTTTTGGTTCTGTGATTGTCAAGATGCACTTTGAGTAATTTGAGACTTGACAGTTGGATCTGTTAATATAGGCAACTCATATGTGTGCATCATTGCATGATTGTGGCATGCAGGATATCCTGGATGAGACCCGAGATGTGATCTCTCGCATGCACTACAAGGTTTGAGTTCCATGAGCAGCAAGAGCAAGATTGTTGCGCCTTGGGGAGCAAGAAAATACGGGGACAGTCTGCGGCAAGGCACTTTCTTGCTGCAGTATAGCTTTGTATCATAATAGACGAAGAGTGTTTTGTGTAGGGTTTGAGTGGTCTCCACCAGTTTTGCAGAAAAGAGGCAGTGAGTAGGACCCTGCCAACACTAGTGCCCGGCTTACTACCTTGAGAGGACATGCCTGGGGAGGAGGAAGGTCAAAAGAGTTTCTCCTGTCTGGGGGTCTTTGTATAGAGATTGTTGAGGTATGACAATGTTTTCGTTTCAAGTGACTGTAGAAATGGTCTCCGCGGGATACTTCTTTTCGAACTATATACAGCAGCTGACTGTGTCTTGCTCAGCTAGCTGAGCCTGACTCATTCAAAATGAAACAAAGAGATCAATTTTGTGTGAGTAATTTCTCATTGAAAATCTTGAAGGTTTTTCATGTCCTTCGTAGAATAATTGCTGCTTTTTTCTCGAGTCAAATGTCGAGGAGTTAGCTGTAACATGTATTCTGCCTTCCAATGGAAGGTGGTTTCTAGAATGGTGTCTAGAATATGTGGAGTGTCATCTTCTAGAAATATTGCCTCCTGATAGGTTTGTCATGTGGCTTATCATGTCGTGAATATTATAATGATTTCTAGGAAAGTTATTTCTGCCATAAAATTTGGAGTGCATCGTGCGCTTCATATCTGAATTTATGAACAGGTGAGATAAGAGATATGTAAACCTTAATGCATGTTAGTAGAATGGAAAGACAAAAGGACCCTTCTGCTGCGTATAATATAGTAGATTGGATAATGTTAATACCTTTATTTACTTGGAAGTCACTGGTACGTCATTATTGTGAGGTGTGAGAACTTGTCTGTCTCAATCCCATGGTGGAAAGTCCACGTGCAGGTACATGGAAAATGAGCAAGGCAACATAACAGAAATGTATGCAAAAAAATAGATTGGCTTTGTAAAGTCTTTACTCGATTCCCACTACCTGAAAGCTGCCTGGGTGCATGTGGTATATTTACACACTAGGAACTTAATGAACAAGAAGTTATACATACGACAATCTGAGCGGTATTGCTTGAACACAATTTTCCAATGGTGATTAAATGATATCTTGCGACACGTCATACTGCCCCTCCAAAAAAAATATTGCATTATTCAGCTCTAAAAAATCTAAAAGCTGCTGTCAAGGCCCTAGCACCACCCCTTGATACAGTCGACATAGACCTCGCCGAGAGGCAAGTCTACCCGACGAGACAAGGAAGCATTACTTCCAAGACAAGTAAACGAAATTTACACGCATCATTAAATAACGCCCCTACCCTAGCCCTATACTCTCTCAAAGATGAGCACGGCCCACTTTGGAAGGTTGATGTGAAGCACGCCATTGTGGGGGGAGAGCTTGTGCGAGTTGCCAGAGCCCTCCCAGCCGCCGTACAGAGGCGCCTGCGAGTTGAATTTCTCAACAAACTGGCACCCCCCCCACGGCCCCACGCCCACGCCATAGCTGCCATCTGTCCACTGGTTGCCGCTCGCGTTGATCACCACCAGACACCCCTGGTCGTCCGACTGCGCAAGGAGGAGGAAAAAATTGCGACGATTGCCGCCACTTGGCAGAGTTTAGTCAGTTTTGGAAGATAAGCGATCAATCGGGAGATGGCTTTTGCGCTGGCCTGGGGGGTGGAACATCAGGCCGGGAGCGGCCTCGGCTCTGCCAGGTGGCACGAGTGGAGTAGGGAAAAAAATATGTCATATTCAGGTAGGCTCTTCTGCTCCTTCAACAGCTTGCTGTCATGGGGCTGCAGCTTTCAAGTGCTGCTTCGTCTGAAGAGCAGGCATCATGTTTGGTCCCTAGAAACTTGGAAGGCCGATCTCTGAGAGCATGACAGGTGGCAGCCTACCGTGCGGCGGAAGGCAAGGATCGTGTTCCTGCTGTCGTGGTGGCACGCCTCAAAGCTGCCGTGGCGCAGGGCTGAGCTGCCGGCGCGCAGATTGTTGGCATCTGTCACCAGCGCCCTCATCTCGTTGCCCGTCACATCCTCTGCTCATCGCTCGTCGCACCACATAGTAGAGACACAAGGAGCTCAGGAGGGGGAGAGAGAGAGAGCGCGCGCTTCACGAGAGCCCCAAAAAGTTGGAAGTGATGCGTGGCTTAAGAGATTTGAGGCGGAAAGTAAAAGAAGAGCGCAGAGAGCAGTACGAAGAAGCCTTCTGTCCCAATGGGAGGTCCGAATTGGTGTGTGGAGCGAGAAGCTGGCCAGGCGCAGACGCACACGAGGCACAAGCGTGCCCGTGTGGCGCCCTGAGGATTGCAGAAGGGGCCGGGGTGTGCAGGGGGGCGTTCAGCCAGAAACTCCAGAAGCCAACGGTTGACGTGACTCTGGCGAGAAAGCGCCGGGAATGCAGACCAACAATAAGTGCAGCCTGAGCGAGGCTTGAGCCGATGCGGCGGAGCTGGCATCCGAGGCTGCGTGTGAAACAACCTGGTCTGTCCCGGGAGAAATGGATGGCTGTTCTCGTTAGAGTGGCAGTGAGCACACACAGCAGCGCCAGAGCTTCTCCTTCAAGAGTCGAGCTGCCGAGAGTGATTGAGGAGGTACATCACGAGAGCCGCTAGCTTGGTCGCGAGGAACACCGGGATGGAGCTTTGGGGAAGGTGCAAGAGCGCGCAGATGCACGCGAGTGTGTGGGGCGAGAGTGCCGCGCCTGCCACAGCCGGCCACGCTTGTGCTCTCCCCCTCTCTCGTGCACTCCCTGTCGCAGAGGGACTTATTGCGCCGAGCGGAGGCCGAAAACGAGACTGCAAGGAACAAGTGCAGCACGTGCGCCTGCCTGGCGCCAGTGTGGAGCTCAAGCATGGCGCTCACACAGATGGCCCTCCCCTGGGTTGGTCTGAGCTCAAGGTTCTACCGGTCAGTCAGGACGAGAGAAGAAGAAAGAGAGAGGGAGAGGGAGGAAGAGCAAGAGGGGCGGAGAGAGAGAGGGCGAGGGAGGAAGAGCAAGAGGGGGAGGCAGTGAGAGGGGGGAAGGGAGAGTCTCTGACGGGAGAAGTGCCAGTTGAGGAGGCGGTTGTGGTCCACGCCCCACCAGCCCGGGTGGTGCCACTCGCTGCCCATGAACAGCATGGGCAGCCCCTGCGCCGCCACCTGGGCGCCGTACCACATGCGGCAGATGGCGCGCGCGTCCCATGAGTCTCTGCCCCCGTGCAGATCCACCGCATACCTGCTCTTGTCCAACAGGCCCGCACAAGTGACATGCACCCTCCCCCACCACCAGCGTACTCATTACTCACGTACCTAGCGTTGGTGTCTTTGGCTCCTTCCATTGCATGCTAGAGGCTAGCTTTGATGGGCACGTGCGTTACAATTAGTTTGCAGGATGGTGTTGATAGTAGACTGTGCGCGCGGACACGCGCGCACACACACGCAAGCACATACACTTACACACACGCACGCACACCAACTCACGCACGCACACACGCACGCACGCACGCAGACTCACGCACGCGCACACACTCACGCACACACACAAACAAGTACACACACTGTAGTCATTGCCCTGAGTCATAGCATTCACACGAAATACGTATCAGGTTGAGAGAGAGATTGGACAAAAATATTGCGCGTGCATGGAGGGAGCAGACAGGCAGGCTCCAGCTCCAGCTCCTGCTCCTGCTCCTGCTAGAGAGCAGAGCCAGCACAAGAGGCAGCAACAGGAGCGACCGAGCGCGGCCGCGAGCGGAAGAGGGCGGGCACCGTTGCTGGTGCACAGGTGTTCAAACGGGGGAGGGCGGGGGGGCGCGGGGGGATGAGGGGGAGGGGATAGGGAGGGGGCGCGTGCCTGTGGACGCCCTGGATCTCGGGGTCATAGCCGCCGTTCTTGC
>WELA01009966.1:402707-415081 GCA_009602735.1 Mesotaenium endlicherianum | reverse complement strand
CCGCCCCCCCACCACCACCACCACCCAGAAAAAAAAAGCACGGAGAAGAATCACCCACAGAGAGGAACCACAGGAGTAGGAAGAATCGTAAGTGGCCTCAGGCGGATGCATGGAACAAGTGAGGCATGAAGAGGGTGGGTCTGAACAAGGTTGTCTTCTCATGCAAAAAAAATCCCACAGAGCGAGGCGCATCCTGCCAACAGCCAGCTCTCTCGTGAACTTTGAAAGTACCCATTCACCCCCTGGAACATTTTTATGTCCATCAGTAGCCCCTCCCATGCACACACACACACACATACAAGTGTGCGTTGTGCGCGTTTGGGTTCAATACCCACACAGAACATAAGAACAATCAAAACAATCAGACAAACAAGCAAGGCCATATGGATACATATGCATACGTGTTCTCAGTTCATTGAGTGTCTTCAGTGTGTGTGCGCGTGTGAAGTTGCAGTTGCGTTGGTCCGTAGTAGCTGCTACGAGGCACCTCTTTCATGTCTTCCACCTTTTCATGCCTCGATGGGCACACACGAGTCTACCGACACTCTCCACCCAAAAGAACGGGCAAAGAGAAACATCATAATCTTCAGACATTGATATTGCAAATGTGAAGTACATCAATAGGGTCAAAGACAGGCCACTATTTCTTACCTAAAGTTTTTCGATAACAAGTGCCTTCATTCAGGGGTCTGAGCTGATCAAGACCTGAAACAGAATCAACAGGCTCCTCCCGCGTCGATGCATGACATCAACGGCTGAGTTCAACTCCACAGAAGCATCCTCAGCATGAAACCCACAAGGACCATGATTTGCACCCACTCACAGCAGAGTAGATGCCGCGGCCGTGCTCGCGCCGACAGCTGTCGGAGGGCACCCCAAGAGCATCCAAGAAGACTTCCTTCTGACGCTCCTTTGTGGGCAGCCGACGATTCCCGTCCTGCCTGGGCCCCCGTTCCCCCAGGCCGCGCATGCACTGGCATCCCTCTCAGACTAAAGCGTCTCCATCGTCGTCGTAAAGTTTCGAGCGTGGGCCCCAGCCGAGGCAGCGGCACATGCGACTCTATCTGGTCCAGGTTGAGCAGACTTAGCTCCACTATTTTTGAAGGTATATAATGCACATAATGATCCTACCTCCGGCTTACGCTTGCTATGCATTCCTTCTAGAGCAGCAGACTCGAGCTCCGGAATGAGCCTGGCACTTTGCGTTGGCGGCCACCTTCCAGCTGAGATGGAGAACACACGACGGAGCAGCGGGAGAATGTGAATCCTTCTGGTGACCTCTTGTCTAGTTAGTCTCCAGTGCTGCCCATGCCTACCTGCCTGCCTGAGGAGCTTCTGAGCAGAAACTTCGCATTGACCCTATGTCTCCAAACCCTGAACCTTCGCTGCATAGAATGCTACCCCGGATGCTGACGTGGACAGCACCTTACACATGTCACTTTGCCAGCTCTGCATTGGGAGCTTGTTACACAGGGCGCTGACTGCGCTATCCAATAGACTGTGGCGTCCTCAAAGGACTGAAGAATTGACAAGCACAGGCAGCAAGCCCCGTGAGCCACGAGCATTAGTGGCAGGTTGTCTTTCTCACAGTCAAAAGTATTTTACTATTCAATTGTCGCTGCACTTGTGTCCCGCTCAGCCAGGCAGGCAGACAGTCGCACGGCTCTGCTGATAGGGGCAAGACAAGGCAGAAGGCTGGCTGCCAAATTCACCGCAAAGTTTGGAAAAAGTCCACTTGTTTCAGAGAGGAAGAGATATTGGCACCCCCACAAGCTCTTCTTCTCAACTGTTGCGGGCCACCAATTCAGAGCTCGGGTCAAAAGCTTTCAGGCTGACAAATAAGAATTGCTAGAGAAAGGCTGAACGTTTGATAAGTGAGGCGTGCATCAAAGTCTCCCTCTCCAGAGGAACTTCATTTGTAACACTCAGGCTGAAGGAAGGAGGGGCTTTGGCTGGCTTTCCCAGGGCACCATACCAGTTGTAGTCGTGGTCATCCCATGTGCCCAGAATGGGCCGCTTGCACGCCGCCAGATCTCTCCCCTGCATTGGGCCTCGAGGGTTCCCTTGGGCCGCATCCTCCCCGGGGCACATGTGGCTCACAAACTGCCACCAGAGAGAAAGGAAGAAAATGAGTGAGAGAGGAGGAGAGAGAGAGAGGCGGGCGAACTGAATGCATGGCCGCCACAAGATACAACGTATGATGGACGAGTGAATGGCATAAAGGCCTCGGCCCCAGGGGATCCGTGTCTATGCTCCGACGAACAGCATGAAGGAAGGAGAATGGACAAGTTCTACCACGCTTGACAATCTTTACTACAAGGTCAGGACTTGTTAACATGATTTATCTAGACTAGCAGAGGGCGCAACCATGGAGTGCACGTGTGCGCCCTGTCATGACACCGTACGAACTTAAGGACCCACTCAAATGTAAGACCCCCTCACATGTAGGAATGGGGTCTTCACTACGGAGCAATGTTGCGAGAGGGTCATTCCGGAAGCCCAGCAGTAGCAACTCCATCAAACCTACATCAGGTTGTGCTCGAATCACCAGCTCTCCGCGTGCGGCGTGACATCAAAGAGATTTCTGGCCGTGCTTCATGGAGAAAATATTAAAAGCACTCGCTTAGAAGTCAGGAGGCAGCACCTTCCGATAAGCGGGATGCAGGAGCTGCTGAAGCAGTCTCTGTCGGGCGTGGGAGACGTTGCCAGCCAGGCAGCCATGGCGGGCCGAGTGCAGCCAGTCCTTGGCGCAGCTGCAGTGGCCATGCTGGCCCTGTTCCTTGCAGTTTACTCCCGGGTGGTCCATATACGCCATGTCTCCCGCCCTGCGTGCCCATTCATGAAACATACAGAGCACTAAGTACGAAATAATTGTACATATGATCATGTGCATGTGCTCATAGACAATAGCAGTCCCGATTTGATGATATGTATTCTGGTGAAAATCGACTCCCGACAGACACACTTGTACAATCTAAGCAGATGCATGAAGAAACTGAGGGCAGCATAGAGTCCCAGAAGGCCTCCGAGTCCAAGCCACAATGGCGGGCGGACCTCCAGGTGCCGCCTCACCTACACCATGCACATCAGCATGGGTAGGAGTAAGCGCAGACAGGCGTCTAGCTTGACAGGTGGGCATGGAGGATTGCTGAAGGTATTTTTTTTTGGGGGGGGGGGAATGTCAAGCAAGCTGTCTCAGGACACCTTCATCACTGAGGTATTGAACACACTGATTATGCGTCAAATGAAGGCAAGAGGAGGGCATATCAAGAAGAAAGGCCCAGATCAGGTTGGGATTCGGGAGTTTGAGGGGACGAAGATAAAAAGCGCAAGAGAGAAGGGTAAGAAGAGGACATCTGGTGGTGGAGAATGAGAGTGCATGCATACCAGATCCAAGCATGAGGGTTGCTGGGGATGATGGCATGTTCCCAGATGGGCTGAGGCACATCAGGTAACTTCGATGTGCACGATCCAAAGGCTATTTTTGCAATAAGCTGCTTCCTTCCACTTCTTTCCTCGTTGCCTTCAGACTCTCTCGAGGCTCCACTAGTACCGGCGCCATGCTCCCTGAAAGGTACCTCGCCATGCAGTCTGGTCAACCTGGCAGCTGCACAGAGACAAGACACTGGGACTGAAACTTCAAGAATGCAGCCTCCCTTGAAGGGTGTGCCAGCAACCCGTTGCAGTGCTCTGAGTTATGAGGGACATGGACAATAGCAGAGCGATGCTACTATACTGGTTCATAGCCTCGCTGCAGCCCTTGCAGCTCTGAACACTCTTTTTGTATCTTCATTGCAGCATCTGGGAAAGAAAGCAGCGCTGAGCTCTTCATGAATAACCTCTGCTACTGATGCAGCTGTGCTGCAAGAACGGCCTTAGGAATTGTCACGTTGCTTTGAAGTTTACTCCATAGATGGAGTAATAGCTTGGAAGAATCTGCATACACATATTTGCAAGCGCAGACTAACACAGAGCACTCACTCACTTCTCCCTAAATTTCAAGGCGGAATAATAACTTCACTGTCATAACATGCAGAATGATTATAGTCTGCATCCTGCCTTGTTCAGGCTTCCACGCCAACCAGTGTGCGTGATTGTTGCAGAGCTGCCAGCTAGTGCAGCTTACAAGTAGCAGCAGCAGAAGAAGTGCAAGCCTCTGGAAAAAGCACTGCCTGCGCCTGCAAAGCGGGACAGTTTGCACATGGACAAGGTGATGAGATTTAATGCGCCTGACCAGGATTGCATGAAAGCCAGCAAAGATGCATATTCATCACCAACAGCATGCACGGACTAGCTTCTTTACTAAAGGGCATCGAAGCAAACTCCGGCTTCCTTGACTCAGATATTCCAAAATAATTCCTAGTTTGGTTTGTATTGAGCAGGGTTCTCTGGCTTCTGAACGTGCGAGGGCTCTTATCCGGACTGCGTAGCTCAAATTTAGACGATACTGTTCATACGGCGCAACGTAATTGGCAATCTGATCTGCCAACAAGAACCATGGTCACTTATAACCGACTTAGAGGAATAACATCATAGATCAGATAGATACATGACGCGTACAGTTGAGCTCGAACCTTACACAGACTGCATCAGGAAAATGCTCAAGTTAAGCTATATAATATTTTACCAGAAAGTGACAGCCCGGTCACTTCCCCTTCTCTGGAGACCGACTCGTGCATGCCCATGCATAAGATTTTTCCTCATTTAATGAGGTAGTTTTCTTAACATTGTAATGACCTGACAGTGCACAAAGTCGCTCCTCATTTAGCCGTGTACGTTTCCCAAAACTATAATGTCCTGACAGACATATGCTGCACACTCTCTCAGCTAATCTTTGGTGCGTGCAACTTTGTAAATTGACCAACTGGTGAAAAGTGCAGGAGCAGTAATGAATGCTAACGTCTGCTAACCAGTGCTAACAGTACATGAGTTTGTAGTGTTTTAGTATGTTCTAAGTGCTCTGAAGCAGCTCTGAAATGCACTGAAGTGAAATTAAATGTGCACAATGTTCAAAGCGTTCGAGTCGTCACACGTAACACCGGCTCCCACAAACCGGTATGAAGCGTGCGTGACATGTATTAACCGACCAAATTGTGCGACAAATTTGAATTTCCCAAATCATAAACTAAGGCACAACAATTTACATGGGGTATTATTGTACACAAGTAGTGCTGGTATAGAATTGTTAAGATGGAGTATCCTTCACTTCTTTGTGGTCTTTGGCCCCCCTCAGCGCCAACGGAGGCGACACAGTGCGATCGACCTTATCTCTTGTAACGCGATCGTATGCGACGTCTCGCAACTAAATGAGAGAAAGTCGTTGCATTTGAGACTTCCACATCTGATAACATAATGACATGAAAAAAAGTTATGCATTATGGGAAGAAACGTAGGAATGTACTAGGTACGCGCACGGGTTTCCAAGACCACCTTTTAACATATTGTATCCTAATCTATTTTTGCCTATTCCTCTTTAGGCTAACGCATCATATATCTTAAATCAGACTTAATTCTCTACATACTTTATTTTCATCCTTCCCTTCCACCTCCTAGGAGAAGGTGGGAGGGTGGGAGGGTGGGCCTTAGTAGCATTTAACAATCTGCGTGCGGCAATGGCTTATTGGGAACTGTCATGTTGCTTAAATAAAAGTTTGCTGCTAATTTTCCAACTTTGAGAAGATATGTCATGTTTAAACAAGTAGAACTTCTATAGTGTTGAAAATGACATTGAAAACTGAAAACTGAAGAATGCATACATTCTAGATGTTCAATCTTGCTGCGCTCAAATCGAGATTTGATCTTCAATTTGAGACTTGCAGTATTTCACATCCGATAACATCATGAAATAAAAAAGAATGATGCATAGTGGGAAGGAAAAGTGGGAATGTACATTGCAATGAAGCTAACATGAAGAGTAGCATAGGAAAATAGGAATTACTGCAATGAGAAGAAATTGAAAAAATGTATGAAAAAGTTAGCTGGAAAGGAAATGTAGAAAATAGAGCTGAAGCAAACAGGTTTCATGAAGTGCCAGATATCCTTTACTTCCTGCTATAGCTTTGTTTCTTCATGAAGGCTAGCATAAGCTGATCTTGACTGAGAGAAGTATGGACTTGATCTTGACTGAGAGAAGCTTGGTCCATGGAGTCAGGGGGCACTATAAGCTTGGCAGCCTGGCAGCTCTCATCTCCTCTTCAATGATGTATCTGTGACTTCCATCTCTCTAGGCCTTGAATGGTACTTTCAGGCACTTCCATATTAGCTGCTGTTGAAGCAGTCTCTTTTCTCAAAAAATGGGTCCCAAACATATTATTGTTTAGTCTTACTTTCTGAAAACATTCAAGGCATCATTGGTGTAGGGTGGATTATGTAGAAAATAATCCTGAAGGTCTACCCTTAGATTTAACGTCATGTATTAGAGGTCCTACATTCTCATACTCTTGAAATTTTTTCTAACTGTCTGCAAAGCATGGCTACAGTGCACATACAGAGTTTGTGACACAGAGAGTGGCCCAGACTCCTACAACTTTTTGATCGTTTTAGCTTCGGGTATGAAAGGGCAGACTTGGGTAATATTTGGCTTTCCTATGAATTTAATGGTTTCTAAAATAATCACCTCCACATCAGAGTATCTCAGAGCTGTACTGTTCACAAACAAGATACGGGCAACTTTCATCAGGTTGACTAAGGGCGCTCCTAGGAAGGTAATGAGCTGCATGAGTTTAGTGACTTTGATGAGAGCTATTGGATTCTTTGTCAACTTAGGTCTGGGTAGGAATTTCTTTGCTATTCTTCTAAGGTTCTTCATGGCTAGAGATTCTGTAGGACTGGGAAGATCAAGTATGCAAAAAATGGTTGCTAATATGAGTCTGAAAAAAGAGATAGAAACTCCTTCATTCATTCCAATAACGCTATAAATAATTAGTTAAAGTGATGTTGCACATATATTGCTGGCTGGTACATACCACATCCAATGAGAAGCTTACAATAATGAAGATTGCATCAGTACATAAGAACTTTCTCTACGTAAAGATATTGACGGTACAAGTACATGATAACCTATGAAGAATCACTTAGGGCTTGTGTTTACGATGGACACTGCACAAATATTCAACACCGGCCGGCGATTGCGATATTGTATGAAATGAATTAGGTTTTTCAAACTAAGGGTATTATCGAAAAACGTGTTTGGTTTACAGTGCATCTCGAGGACATTTTCCAAGCTGTATTTGTCAATTCCCCTCTCCGCGATCTCGCGCAAATGGTCAACAAATTTCGCGGTGACACGAAAAAAGGAGGGACTTGTAAATTCAGGAAGCTCAACCCTCCTGCGCCCTTCAACTCTCTTAATAGTATTCACAAGCCCACAATTGAAAATCAAGCACCACACTCCCCATGTAGTGATATAAGTGATTGTATGAATGTTTTTATCTTTTGATGCTTTTAAATATTTTTAGAGTAGTTTTGTGTGGATCAAGTGTAAATGGATACTCTAGTGACTAAGCAACCAAACAGTTTAAACAATAATTATATCATAAAAACAATCTGTAGGATTAGGCCTAATAACACAACCTACATCCACATATTTATGCTCAACAACATGAGCATGGGCAACCAACTGTCCAAGGGGCCTAGGTGGCCAACAAACAAACTAGCAACAATTTTCCAACAAATCAATGACCATGATTTTAGAGGGCCTAGGTGGCCAACAAAAATCAGCAACAAATCACCACAAGATCATAGTAACAAATTTAGAAATGTCCATGTAGGCCAAGTCCTGGTTAACAATGTCCAACTAAAATAGCTCAATCAACCTGCTACTTAGCGCTGGGGCTGGCCATTGGCCCCTGAGGTGGCCCATACGGCCCCTGAAATCTGCTACCTTGGGCAGGTGCTAGCAAGGGCTGCCTCTGGTGGGGGCTTGGGCCATTAGATGCCCCTGAAGGGCAAAAACGAGATGTGTGACCTACCATATGGCAGTTCCAGCAACTCAAGTCACTCTATATGTCCTAGGAGCGCGGGGGTTAGTTTTAATAGCATACGGGCTGGCCCGTGGTTTGCGGCTACTAAAATCAGCCTCCCGCTCCTCCTCTTTGTCCTTCTCACTCTTAGCCACTCGCTATTGGACCCGAATCTCCCAATCCTCGCTCTCATCCTCAGTTTGCATAGACTTGACTACCTCATTGATTCACAAGCCACTATGCAAATCCGTGGAGATGATTTGCTTTTGTCGAAAAGTTATCAAGGACAAACCTTCAGTGAGCACGCTTTGGGCCGCTTGTATGTCTTCCTTGTCCAATGCGTCTTGAGCGTTGAGGCACAACTCCGCAATGTCGTTCATCACCTTCATTTGGGCGCGGTTGCCCTCTTGACAGTTTGCCCACACGACATGCTATTTCTCTTAAGCCTCTTGAGCTGCTGCAGTATGTCCCCCCTGCTCCCTTGCCCTCGTGAGCTCACACTACCTCGGTTTGCGCTAATTTGCTCACGGCTTCTTGCAGCTTGGCCATTTGGAGTGCAGCAGCTTGCTGCGCAGCTTTGAGCTCAGCCGTGTCAGCCTTGCTCAGCTCGGCTTGCGAGCTCGTCAGACGTTAGTTGGCTCGCTACACTCTTTCTACCGGTTGAGTGACGCTACTCTCCGTTAAGTTGCTCCGCATCCTTTCGTAGCCCGCTCGGGCCTCCCTGGCTCCCCTCTCCTCTCTTCGTCATTGCTCGCAACTGTGCAAACACGTTTGCGTCTCTATCGGTAGCGCATCTATGAAATTCAATCAAACGATTATGTATGCCCGACAAAGATTGTGTTACTATGTCTTAGCATGCAATGTCTACGCGCCTACGTGCAGCAGCTACCTTCCTGCTGCAATGAAGGCTTTTTGCAAAGAGAAGCCTTTACGTCGTTTGTCAATGAAACACAACACGTGTGAAATCAATGATATTAGAACACTTGTCAAACCTCGGTTGGCGACATTCATGTCGCAAACTTTCAATTTTTTCTTGACCAGGCAACAACCCCTTTGGAGACGACAAAGTTCAGTTGCCATTTTGCATTAAGAAATCATGGATTATTGTGAAGTACCACAAACTATCTCCATAGCGCATCTCACGTAGAGATACACACGAGTATATAATTGGATATATGCCTCCAACACTTTGCCATCAACGAGTCAATGCGAAACCCAATTTATCAATGCACAAAGATAATAACACTTCCAACTTGCTTTCACAACCTAAAATAGCACCCTTACAACATCCACAGGGTCAACTACGAAGCACCTTGTGTAAAGAGCAGCAGTCTACTTATATACAACTAGTCCGTTTCTATCTACGACAACTCAAAGAGACGATGAGATTCTACCTCAAATAGAAGCTGCCATCCACAAACAGGTCAGGTCTGACCTATACCACTTGTAGCCAATCCAGCCCAACTCTTATCACTACGCCCTGTTACGATGAGGAAACTGCATACGAAGACCACAAATGTACAGCAATGGGGGGGCAAATACCTCCAAACTAAGATGACTAACCAACTACACGGACACCTTGGACTGATGCAAGATACATACTGACACGATAGACATTAGAGTTCCTTATGAGGAACCATACCTGCCCGGCGAATCCTCCTTCCTAGAGTATACGGCACCCGTTGCTGCCAGCTTATATATGCTGCTCGCGGTGATGTATTCTCCGATACCTCCAGTAAATTGTGCGCAACGTCCTTCACTTTCTTCTCCACAATCCGTTCATCGTTTGGGACCAAATGCCTTCGGCATCCGATCCTTCCTTTCTGGACAATCACAACCAAGCGTTGCTCATCAAGACAATGCCTCAAAAGCCTCAACAAAAAACATACACACCAACTACTAACATAGTATTTGCCAGCGGGGCATCACTTCATTCACACGCCAAACATCTCCTTACCATTATTAAAATTGAAGTGATAATCTGAGATATGGAAGAAGCCGATGGGATCCAGCAAGCTTTCTTCAGTCCCAAGGAAGTCTTCGTCCAGCATCATGGGCACCACAACATTAAAAGAAGCTTCCTTCTCCAATTGATTTCTAAATCCAACAGGAACGACCACAGCGTGCTCCTCCACACAGTCATCCCCTGACACCAACTCCCCGTCAGAAGTGTACACCTGCCAAAACAAGAGTCCCTCGCCAGTCAAGGAACGAGTTCCAGAAATACGTACGAACCAATGACGAAAGCATAAGATGGCAACACATATAACAAAAAAGGTCATTGAAGAGAATACTCACATAAAAGGGTATGGACTCATGGCACACATTAAGGCCCAAGATGTCGCAGTGTTCATGCCTGATAAAGTTTTCAAACTCATAGACCTTCGTTCCTTTGGGAGGCCTGTCAATCACACAGATTTGTACAGGTGAGCGACTCCTCAATGCTGTCTCGCCATACATGCTTGAAGATAAGTCTGTCCCCACACCACTTTAATTTCTTATGGCAACGAGGCCAGTCTTGCCAATAGATGAAGCAAAAAAGTAACATGAGGAAAAACCATGTGAAGAAGCCACCACCGACTTGCCACCAACCATAGCTGCGACCTATGACAGAGGAAATGTCAACAGTAAATATCTGTTAAGATATGCCCACATTCTGCGCACTTCCAACCTCCGGTGTCTCAGGACTCCAAGGCATGGCCACACACCTGCAAGCAATGAACAAGGCCATTCAGCACATCTTACTTCATCTTGACTCCTGCATAACCAGCGATTGCTGTTCACCAAACCAAAAAAGCATCATACAGCCAATTACAACCACCATCTAACAAGAGCCTCGTCCGTGAACTTGCAATGACAAGATACTACTTTACTTATTGAATATGTATCCAAATTGTTTGCAACACAGCAAGAGACAAGGTCATCCCTGCTCAGAACGAAATACAAACGCCAGCCGAGACCCCCAGACACCAGGTAAGAATGTAGGCTTGAGATGTCTGAACCCAAAACAAAGCTGTATTACCTAGCCAAGTTCATAACCAGAGAAAAACACTTTTGAAAATAATGGCGCAGAAGGTACACGTGATGATGTTATATCTATTAGTGGCACAAGATACCCCGGAGAGATTGCATGTATCATCGCCTTACAACACCGTGACCATAGTCCGAACCATGTGGAAAGAATTGCAGCTCTACCAGATATCCACTAGTAGAGCATGAGTTTGAGGCCTTCAGGCTCTGGTCACAAGAATATATTAGAAGAGTTTTAGCGGGAAACCTTCCCTCAATCCACTTTATCACTAGCAAAGCAAAGGAGAGACTGGGTCATAGTCTATTTATTGAGGACATAATTACCTACCTTGCGCATGAGTAGACATGTCTGTAGACAGGAGAGAAGTTACTCGTAGATTAAGTGCAACTCACACACAGCAACAGCAGAAGGCCTCCGAGTGGGCAGGATAATACTTACTTGTGGCAAGAATTCAACTTTCTTCTCTCAAGTTGCACATGTTGTGATAGTACCTGGAATAACTCCCGTTTCTTGATGTCTCCGTCCATGTTGCACAAACTGCAGACTAGAGCGCGCACCAACCAAATCCGCTGTATACTATTTACACCTGCTAGCAACGAAAACAAGAGAAAAAACATTGGAAACCATCGCAACAGATCCGTCGTGGAGCGGTAGTAAAAGACCCCCTTGTGAATATAATGGAAGCTAAAGCTAGACCCTCAGGTTGCATCAGACCAGCGAGAAAAAAAACCGCACGTGACTAATCACTCCTGTTCTCTCAATTTTTGATGAACCAAGTCCAACAGCGTTCGGCGCAGTTACAGCGTTTTCGGGAACCTGTTCAAAGTATGGCAAGTGGTATGAAGGGGCTTAAAGTGGTCGCAAGCAGTTCGAAGCAGGTTCGAAAACTGTTTGTGAGCGAATACGGCTGTTCCCTCGTCTGACGTTGAATTCAAGTCCATCAGTAAAACAGTCTGGAAAGGAATGCTTGGCGCACCCATCAGCACGATATATGGCATCGCCAGTACAGGTTCTAAAAGGAACATAAGCAAGGCAGATTTATCCATAGTGAACCCTTCCTTGGTACCCTCACACTTCTTCCAAATCCAGTCTAATCCAGTTTACTTTGTTAATCGCCTTGAAACGAATCATGTGGTGCGGGGCGATCTCTCCTTTACGATTTTCCATTCTGCATTTACATGTCCCGAGGCCTGATGTTGCGGGCATCCTCTTTGCTTCCATATGAAATGCCTTACTGCCACAGGACGTACTTGGCCTCTGAATCTGCCCCCCTTTACTCCCTTAGAGCCGCGTAGAGGAGCGGAGGCCCTTACTTCCTTACGCAGTCTCTCCTGTCTTTTCCTGCGGACAGAATTGAAGGGGGGGGGGGGGGGGGGGGGGTG
>WELA01009966.1:362300-398539 GCA_009602735.1 Mesotaenium endlicherianum | reverse complement strand
CCACCCCCCTCCTCCCCCCTCTCCCCCTCGTATCTGTGATGACGCAGGTGCAATTGGCGGCACTGCTGGTGCTTGTCAACATCGTGTGCCCCTCGTCGTCCCTCTGCGGTCGCCCTCCTTCCAGCAGCCGGCCTGTTCGGAGGTCTGCCCTTCCTGCGACAACACCAAAAACAACGCAACCAAGGGGGGAAGCAGTGGCCAGCCCAACAGTGCCCACCACTCGGCGTTGGTGTCGGTGCTCCCGCTACGGGCACCTGGCAGCTCTTCTGAGATGTGATAGCTGTCATGGACAGCCGCCATCTGCCGTGGACTGAGGCACAAGGCCCAGGCCTGGTGGCATACATGGAGCGAGTGTACCGCCCAGTCGTGAGATGCCATGCGCATTTGTCAGCTGTTGCTCCTGCTGAACCTGCGCACCCTCCTACCACCAGGTGGCGTTGACCACATCCGCGCGCTGGCCTGCAAGGTGCTCCTGGGGCTCGCCGAGACTCCGCCATAGCGCACACACTCCCCAAGCTGCAGGTGCACGAACACATATGCACATATATGCGTGTGTATGCGTGTATTGGTGTGTTTATCCGTGATTGTGTAAGATGCACCGACAAGACAGCGGGCGCTGCTGAGCCCCCAAAAGAATCATTGTTGCTGTCCCTTATACCGCGAAGCGGTTGTACGCACGCTTACTCTTGTGCATGCCTGAGTGTGTAGCTCTATGGCCTGGCATTCCAGCCCCGCAGATGTGCATGCTTTGGTGAAGGGGGGAAATGGTGTGTGGTCTGGAGAGGGTGGACGGGGGGGTGGAGATGAAAGGTTGCGGTACTTGTCATACAGCAGACCGACGATGAACATGCGATGTGATGCCAGAAGTGGTACAATGCTTTGAGGCATTCTTGTTCGTCGATTTTAGAAGGCGCGTGGCTTGTTAGAGGCCACTATGTTTGCATAGAGGGAGAACACATGGATTTTAGTTTCCATGTTAAATGAAGCTCCTTTGTACGTGCTTTGTAGACTCTTAAAGAGTAGTCGATGTTTCTGTGACCAAATTGGCCAAAGACATTGTAGGATTCTACGCTTTGATTAGGTAATTATCATATTGTAAGCTAGTTCGCAATGTGTTTACAAACACCACAATTGAAGATGTACTCATGTATAGGAAATATTGTATTCGAGTCAAATATATGTTGTGAAGTTCAGTCAAATGGTGTGGACTTGTGTAGTAAGCTATTAGCTCTCCAATACATTTTATTTCTTTGTACTCTCCAGTATCTGATTCAGGATAATGTTATTGCTTCATTTTCTATAGTAGAAGCGCCAGAACTGAAACGCAGGCAGTATATAGTAATTCAACACTTCATCATATACGCCAAAAGAGGTGTAATTTCAGGAGCTTCACTTGCACACGAGGCCCAGTGCAGTGTGAGATCACACATTCTACTACAGACAAGTTGTGTTCTCCCTTTGCCGACGGTGACGTGTGTAATTCCTTCATGGAAGCATTGTATGAACTTTGCATCACCTCACATCACCTGCATAACCCATGGGTGATATGCATTGAAAGTTGTACCTGCTCTGACAAGAGTGGTTGTGTATTCAACCCCGCTGATTCCCACACTTGCCCACCATACACCTCTAGTGACAAAATTTACACAATTGTTGGTGCCACCTACACCACCAACAAATTGATTAAAAGGTTGATCTTGCGTAGGCAACACGACCCAACGTTAGCAACCACACGTGTGGACCAAATGCGTGCAGTGCCGTGTGGGTGCACTCGCAGGCTCCATGACAGCTGATGGAGATTGGAGCCCATGATGACCTCCAGGTTCCCTCTCTTTCCTGTCCTCCACTCCTCTCCACCCACCCCGTTCTTAGACCAACTGGAGAGTCCCATAACATTTATCCAACCAGCAAAATTATCAAGGGCATACATGTACAATGTGGTATCATTAAATAAGGGGAAATTGCAATGAGGGTGATTGAGAGCACTGAGGTTGATTGCAGGCATGAATATTATATGTTAGGGACATCTTTTTTGATCACATAATATACATTCATTAGTGCTTATGCCAGAAGGCAAAGTGCTCGTCCACAAAATGTTCCCATGGAAAGGAGTTGGTACCTCATAGTATCTGCAGGTACTGGAGCTGCAAAACAAAATGATTCTGTGTAGAATTTGTTTCAACATTTCTGATTGCTGACAGCATGCACCAAGCAAAGCTGCATTGACCAACCAAAACTTGAAGCCTAGGCCAAGATTACCCAGCATAAAAAAGTGCGTCTAGAAGGCCGACTACAAGAATCAAACTGAAAGAAACCTGAGCCAAGTAATACTCATATGCTGGTACAAGAGTACCTCAAATGATTATATACTGCAGAAAGCTTGCATACAGGACCCGTGGCCAGAAATACTTGAAGACACCACCTATCCTTCTTCAGATCTTTTTACAACTACCCTGAGAATATAATACAACTAGAAAATCTGCAGTTAATGCACTCCTAGTTGCTGGCATTCTTGCGAAAGGCCAAGGCATCTTTGATAGTTGGCATGCCCAACACAGTGTCTGTGTACAAGATCTACAACTCCAGCTGAATTGATTGTCTATTTACATCTTGATTGATGAAGCCTTTTCTTTACACAATGTATACAGTGATAGGGCATAGCAGCACGAAGTTTTGTCAGTTCAACTAGTACATGTGAAAAGGTTCCCAACTGAATTTGATGCCGGAAAGCATAAACCTGCAAAATTAACTCCTTCAGGCACGAGGCTGCTGGATGCGGTGGGATGTAGGGCGAGGCCTATTAACATGCTGAGGGGCCTTCTCCATTTTGACTGTCATTTGTACAAGCTTCGGGGCCTTCTCAGCCTTGTGCTGCTCAATGCTGTTGCAGAGTTGAACCAGATCCGTGAATTTTGACTCTTTCAATGAGCCCTCCGTCTTACAGTAACCAGATATATTGGCTGCAAAACAAGGTGATTAATTAGCTCAGAGAGGTCAAGGTGGGTAATTGACACCAAGGGCAAGAGCCTGAGGGGCGCAACAAGAAAATTATGGTAAGCCCCAAAACGCTATCTACTTTCGCCCACTAAATGTACGGGCAAGAGCAGTGCAAAAAAACTGGAGACATCCCTGCAAATATCATATCCCATGAGCGCACACTGTGGTATCAAACTATTAATCAACTTCGCGTCCCTTCCAAACGCTTACCTTCTTCCTCCAATTCCCGCTGCAATTCCTCGAATGCCTCCTCCTCCTCCTCCCAATCAATCTCAAATTCAGGGCATACATCTAGCTCCTCAAATTCTTCATTCATCAGAGCCTCATTGCTGTCTGCATAGCGCTCCCTCAACCAGTAGTCCCTGAAAGCGGGCGAAGTCTGTATCATATGCCACCATGTTGGGCCGAAATCATCCACTGCCACGAAGGAAGCAGGGATAAATTGAGGGGCATTCGGATTGAGACTCGAGCTATGTCCGGGGAGCTGAGAAAAAGCTTTCACCGCCATTGATGATCAAAAAAACCAAATTGAGGACGTTCAGTAACGCAAGCACTGTAACAAAAAAAGTCCGCTGTAAGTGAACATTCAAAGCAAAAGATTATCGGTGACCAACACTGACTTGCTGATCCAAGTCGAGCTCCCTATATAAGTCGCGACTCGCAACTAGAAAATTCATCTTTCGTCAGCTACCTGTTGCGGAGCTTCAGGGACCTACAACAACCGAAGTGACTCGAATGGACTCTACGTTGGTCTACGTGGCCAAGTCCGTGTACCAAACGACTTGCGCCCGCTTGTGCAGCGCACCGGCATGCTGTCGAAGCATGCAAAACTCATGTCGATGGATGTCGATCGATCTGCACATGACGGATAATATCGAAGCATGTCGAAGTCTGCCCAAACCACTCCAGCCTCTCCAAACAACTCCGACCAAACAAAACCGAACCACTTGAATCGCTCCGAATCACCTCGATCTCTTATAAGGTTTGCTTGGGCTTCGTATAAGCGGACCACGTGGTTAAAGATAACAAATATACATTGATGTCAGAAGATCAGATGAAGGACGGCAAACACTGGCATCAACTGGCATACACTCGGCTTCAAATTTATATCTGATTGCAAATGGCATTAATGGGGAACCGATACGATGAATCACGTCTACTTTTGGGAACAGGTCGGCAGTATCCAGCTGGAAACAGCTGGAAACAGCCAGAAACAGCAGGAAACAGCCGCGGTTGAAGTGGTGCTGGTCAGAAAGGAAGATATGTATCCCGGACCTGCTCGAGCTTCGGATCTCGTCGTTAAGCTTTTTAAGCTGCCCAACCTTACCCAACCAAGCTCCGGGAACACGAGGTTAGGCTACTTAGGTACGTATGCTCCTACTATGTATGGCTATGATGGCACGACGGCTGCCACAGGTTGTCTTTTGTATATTTTACGGGCCGAATGTTGTAATTTGTATCATATTTAAATATATTTGGCTTCACTTCTCTGACGTAGCTGGCAGATTACACAGCTGGCAGACTACCTCAACGACGATGTCCGAGTGCGTCCAACAATGTCACATAAATTCCACGACGGACCGTAAATGTTTATCATTCAAGATTTTATGGGGATAAAATGTGCATAATGCCGTGTATAGTGTCGTGCTTATTCAGGTGGGGGAGCGGGGTCCGTTGGGGTCCGTGTCGCAGGCTCGCAGCATGTCGCAGTGTGCTTGCCGTTTGTTGTCGTACATGCTAGAGTCTTCCTTGATCGTGGTAGTGTTCGGTCATGTTCCATCTGCAAACCAGCAGCTGACAATGCACGATCGACTGGCAGGGATGGCTAGTGAGATTTAACCAATGTCAACTTCAGATTACTGCAAGAGTGGTAGGAGAAGCTTGCCGCTAATGAAACCAGGACTTAGGAGCAGAAAAGTCTGACAAAGTATCTGCTTCTGTGCAAAGTAATATGTGTACAACATCCACTTTACGGCTGATCATCAATTGTAACAAGTGTACAGCTCATATGATCATATTCCTTGTGCAACATGTCATATAATATACATTTTCAACAAAATTCCATATTTTGTGCAGCTATCACATGCATGTGCACATCACCTTCTGCACATAATTTTCAAGAATTGATAGTTAAATTCACACCAGTTCTCCATACATGGCTTTCCATCATAGAGGAACAATCATATCTGAAAATAATTAATTGAAATATAAGTATGATTCACGTTTCCAGCAGTAGTGCAGACGCAGCCACAAAAATGCACCATATCTACTGCTACTGCAGAACTATTTACAAGTATGTACATAAATTTTTAAATTGCACCTATCGTGGAGGTGCACCTAACCTCAACATGGCACCTTATCAGCTGCAACGGGGATGGTTACGATCAACTCTACATCTTTTACAACAACAAGCCACCCGCAGGTGGGGCAGATGACAGTGTAACTCAACATCAGCTGAGTTACATTGCGTACCTTCAGTCAAGGTCTGCTACTCACAGACACGGTAGCACAAGCAGCAGCAAGCCTCACGCAAAACCAGAAAGAGCCCAGGGTGCTCAGTAATTATGGCTCTTTCCTCCCCATCAACTTCGAGGATCGCCCTTCCCTTGGCATGTCCCTTTGCGTGCACGTTGTTCCATCTACCCAGCAATGATCCTCAATCTCAAGCACACATTAAAACTACGCAGCTTTGTGATGCCACGGGTGTGTATGAGTTCCTGACTAAGAGAATAGACTCGAGAAAGAAAGGGACAAGAATTTGTGTCGCAACCCGACATGCTTGCCCCCCAGGCCTGGCTTAGCTGGCAGGAGCAGGAGCAGCAGGAGCAGCAGTCTCCTGCAGGCTAACAGGGGCACTGTTGGACCGGCCCGTGAAAGAAATCAGGATGAGTGACACAGAGGCGAGGCTAATGGCAACGCTTAGAATGAAAAGACCCCACGCTGCTGCTGTCAGGAGGTGGGGCGTGGATGTCCACAAAACTTCCCCCGCCACAAGGACACCCATGCTGAGGGCAAACGGCTGCGACGATAAGGACGCCATGGCCCTCCCGCCAACAATATGGGAGACTTTCCCCACGACTCCCTCCGCCAGCGCAGCCAGGCCGGTGTAGACGCCCTTCACAATGAAGGCGAGCAGCGTTGAGGCTGACAGGGTAGCGGCCATGAGACCCAGGCTCAGGATCACCTGCCACATGGCACCACATGATCGACTGTCAGTTTGCAAGGTATACAGAAGATGTTAGAACAGAGTCCCAGGGGCTTCCTTGTTGCAAGTTCTGGAGCAAACAAAGGAATGCAGGCTCCTGGCAACCTCTCCTGTACTCTCGACTACTGCAGTCACACTTTTGTTCACAGGGCTGGCCATTGAATGCAGCCCATGCGGCAGCAATCTCTTGACACGAGCTTGTTTTGTCAGACTTGGATCGCTTTTGGCCCAGGGCTTGGACCAAGCACTTCTTGCATAAATGCATATGATGGCTAACATAGCCTGGAGTACAAGCAGGAAATATGCCCAGAAACAAGTGCCATTGACGTTTGACAGGAGCAAGCGTCAGAGGCTCACCTGAGCCCAGGGGCGGCCATTGCCGCTGCTCGCCACTTCGTGCCGGCTGTGCCGGCTGACCGCGCTGTACCGAGACGCCAGCCCCGGGAAGAGAGGGGGCACCACGCCCACGATGCTCGCGGCGATGCCCGCAAACACCGTGGCCAGCAGGATGCCATAGACGTCCTTGGCCAGCACGGCCGCCTCGCTGCGCCACACCATCACGCCTGTGAGCGCGCCGCAGAGGCAGCACAGTGCCAGCAGCTTCACCTGCGTGCCCCGGCTCAGCGATGAGCGCTTCGCCACCCGCCCCTGCTGCAACCGCGACGACTCCGACTCCGAGTCCTCAACAATGTCCACCTCGTACTCCACGTCCACAACGGGGCCCACGCCAGGTGGCATTCCAGGGTGGCTTGAGATGTCACTAGCCACGTAGGGGAACTGAAGCAGGACTGCTTCTGAGGGCCTCCAGCCGGCAGGAGCCCAGCTGAGCTGAGGACTGGAGTAGTAGGGAACGGAAACAGCCCTTATCTGCGGACTGCCAGCTGCCACACTGGCACCAGCCTCCTGGTCATCTGAAGAGCAGGTGGTGGAGGCGGAAGCAGAGGGAGAGGCAGAAGCTGCGGAGGCGGAGGTGGAGGTAGAGGTGGAGGTGGAGGTGGAGGAGGCGGAGGAGGAGGAGGGCAAGCACTTGTTATCGACGAATAGACGGTGGGACAGCGACGTGATGCGTGGGCAGCTGGGCACAACCTCTTCAGCCAGAGAGGATCCGCCCATATCGCGGTACCACTCGCCAGAGTCTGAGGGCAACCCTCCGTCCACGTCAGAGTCCGAAGTCGAGCCTCCGCCTGACGCAGATCTCTGACCTGACGTACGGCAGAGCCCGTCTTCCAACTCCTGCCGCCCCTTGGACTGTGAGAAGAGGGGAGATGCGGGCCCGTCCGACCACCCCGGAGTTGTCACTTCGTCAAAGGGCAGCTCCCGCAGGTACGCCCGGGTCCCCGCATCGACAACCTTGGGGGTGCCCTCCTCCACGTCAATGTCAAAATACCTTGAGGGGTCTGGGAGGACCCGCGGCGTGGAGGCGGGAACTTGCACGCGGATGCGCAGCACCTCATCGTACGGCAGGTGCTGCAAAAACCTGACGGCTTCAGTATCTCGCAGGGCGAGCTCCACATTGGGCACCACGAAGCTAGTGTGCTCGTCGTCGTCGTAGCATACGCCTGCCACTTCGTCCACGACCCAGTTGGCCACCTGGTACTGGCCACCCCGGTCCAGCAGCTCAATGTGATGGTCGATCACCCGCGACTGCGCATTGGCAAGCAGAAGTTGATGGCATCAGTCAGGCTGCACAGCTGCCTCCACAACCAACACAGACCTTCTCACGAAATGATCGTGAAACGATCTATGGAATAGTGGAAGCAAGAGAAACCAGACCTCGAGGAGGGAGCAGTTCCTTCAGAGAGGAAAGCTTATGAAAAAAAACCGCTTGCGTTTCCAAATGTTGAAGCCACTCTGGAGCACACAAGGACTGCGAGAACGTCCTATTCAATCAGGATCTGAGAAGAAAGATGAAACTTTCACACAGGCATATGAGCTACATGTATGTCGAAGCTCTAAAACTGATCTCAGGAACGGATCTTCCATGTTATATCACGACGAGGTGAAATTGCTGTGCACGCTCCATGAAGAGTCTGCAAGATAGAACCTCCCATTTAGTGCATTATGCAGTCACACGCGAACGCCACCCAATGTGAAGCGCATGTGTCTCTGAAATAATTGTCGGCTTGATAAGCTCACCTGCACTTGGGCTTCACTGAGTCTCTTTTTGAGAATCTTCTCTGCCTTTTCAAATGCTATCCTGGAGACATTCTGGCGAGCTTCTTCCATGGCTACCACGTCTTGCACATGCTCCTTATCAAGTCCAGAAGCTTCAAAATCTTCAAGCTGTACGCCATGACCACTTTGGAGAGCTGCAAACTCCTCTAGTTCTTGGAGTTCGCCACCTTCTGAACCCGCCTGAAGCTCTGCAACTATAGCTTTTGCACTCTCCAATCGGGTATGCGCCTTCCTCATCTGATCAAAGGCTTGCCTGTAACTCTCCTCTGCTTGCCGTATAGCGAGCAATGCACCTTCCTCAAGACTAGCTTTAATGTCTGCCCTATCTTCCCACATGTTTCCCCAGTCTGTATTTCCTCTCTCATCTATACCACCAGGGTTACCAAAGTGAAAGTCATTCTCGCCGAGCCTGTCCTTTTTTCTTGGAGAAGCCTGCGACCTTGTCAGAAGGAGCTCAGCAGATGTTTGACCACTCGCCTTGCTTGAACAACTGATGTTGCTGGGAAATCCAGATTCTGTGTGAAGCTCCCCAAACTGTCCAGGACACTCATTCAGCTGGCACTTGACCTTAGCCTGCAACCTATCACACCTACCAGTTTGAGAGGTATCATCTCTGGCACACTTCAGCACACCATGCAAAGACTGTCTGGGTAGCGAGCACTCTGTAATTTGCTTCTGATTCCTAGTACTACTCCCAAACCCCACGAAATCTCCTAAATTGCTTAACGTGCAAACTGCAGGCAAGCTCTTGAAAGAGTGAGCGGCCATTTTAAATACCCCCCCTATCTCAAGTACAAACAAATACAACCACTTCTCCTGACCTATGCGTTGTGGGAACTCCTCTTTAGACCACTACACTACATATACAGTGGCCTTCACGGTGCCTACCCTAACAGCATCATCTGAGATTCTGAATGCATTGGCCTCTGTAGATGCTCAGCATGTTCACAGCATGAGCGAGCACCTCCTTAGCTGACACGGCCTTCATCAGATAAGGAAGCAGATCTGCAAAGATGAAGACGCCTGAGAATTAACTCGCTAAGCAACAAAACAACAGGGAACGTGCTCGTCAATTTCTGACCAATTCAACCAACATACCATGTCCAACCGTGCTATCGCCTGCTTCATTACGCCGTGAAGAACGGTGGCAAGCATTTCACCATCAAAACTCAAATTAACATCACCCGTGGCGAGATGGGCCTAGCTCTTGACAGGCGTTGGAGAGCCGCGAGCTTAATTAGGTTAGCCAAATTTCTATGGCGCTCTGCATCGCCCTGCAACGCTCTGCAGCCCACAATCATGAGAGGTGCTACAGAGATTGACAGAGATGCATACTCAGTCACGACAGGCGGACAGACGTCCAGCACGCATAGCAATCTACTAACGATGACAAGGGACACGCTTCAAACCACTTCAAACCCCTCGAGATGTCGGACCTTATCCATGGGCATCCAGGCCCCAGAGGGAATACGTCGGACCTAATTGGGTCCCTGGGGAAAAGACTAGGAGCATTCCACCGGCAGGCATCCTTGGAAGTTGGAAGTTGGGCAAGCACTATGGCAAGGTGAACGTTCATGTGTACAATGGTGTGGCATGTTGAGTGCGCCTCGTGCTTGCCTCGTGAACATCAATCTGAATGTAGCTCCAGCTGGGAGATTCGCTGGAGATTGTTGGAGATCGCTGGAGATTGTTGAACCCTTCTTCGATATTTGTTTTTCCCAATAGGAAGCTGATGTGGCTTAGAGGACAATGGATTCGACATATCGGACGTACCTATTGAGAGAACAACCAAGACAATCCCTGGAAAGTTGAAATAGGGGAACTTCACGATAATTGATCACAATCGAAAGGGATTCTGCCGTGTGACTCAACGAGGCCACAGCTTGTCACACGAGTTTTACTCATCCGCGATATTATCCTACGGTCGATTCGCCCATCCAACCCAATCCCACCCACCCTTCTGAACACCCTACATAATTGGGCAGGTTAGCATTTTACCATCAATTGACGCCGAAAAATAAGATCAACAATCGATGTTAGTCGCGACTGCTACTAGTCGGACGGCGCAGCACGCGTGGCGCAAAGTCACGGCTGCCTCGAGTCTGGAAAGTCAGCATTGACACACCGACCGAATTCCTGATATATGCAAGTCAACGTTGATGGTCTCGGTCAATATCACTCGCGAGGGTGACTGCGACGGGTCAAACCCGACGTTCAGATATGAGTAAGGCTTTGACAAGCCAATTCAGCTAAGCAGCTAACCCCACCAGGATCTACAAATGGTCCACGCCACCAGCAGAAGGCAGTCTTGTGTTCATCTCTCTTAGCAATTTTGATTTGATGATAACCACTCTTGAGATCTATCTTACTGAACACTTTAGCACCAGACAGGGTATCAAGCAAGTCCTTGATTCCGAGTAAAGCATACTTATTCTTTACTGTGATTCTGTTAAGAGCTCTGTAAACCACACACATTCGCATACTGCCATCCTTCTTCTTCACAAATAAGATGGGGGCGCCATAAGGTGACTTATTGGGAAAGATATATCCGTTAATCTGCCAGCTCTGCAATCTGGGTTCTTAACTATTCAATCTCCACATAAGACAAGCCAAATGTGCGTTGCCAAGGTGGCTGACTCCCAGGTAATAAATCAATCTTATGATCTACTTCTGAAATGAATCGATTTACCAAATACGATTAGTAATTAATGAAGATCTTTATATCAACAAGTAATCTTTATGGTGTTTTCTGTTAATTGATTAAACAGCTAAAGACATCACACTAATAGTGGACAATACTTGTAAGTCAAATGGAAGTAAACTAGCATCAATAATGCAATCAATAAACTCACACATAAGCAAGGCTAGGAGATAGTGCATATCAATGGCTTCTCGCCTTGGATTCAGATCTCTCTCAATAAGTTGTACAAGAGAGTTGGCCTCGTTTCCGAATGCCGAACTCGAGGGCAATTTTGTAAGGTCATAGGTTTATAAAGTGCATTTTTGAGTTTCAAAAAATTATGTTTTGATTGTACATTCATGTAAAGTGCATTTTGTGGTCATTTTGACATAAAGTTCATTGAATTTGGTCAAGTCTTGATAGAGTTACGGATTTCTAAAGTTTAATTGATTTTGAGGTCGGTTGACGACTGTCCTTAATTCGCGGTGAGCGCGACCGTCGAATTGACCGACAGCGTCGAGCGATCTGGCCCGTTAGAATGAACTCGAACCTTCACGTAAGTTCGGCTGACGCGGAGTGCCGACTAAGTCGATTTACCTAGAAGTTTCGATTTAGCCTAGCGCGTCTAAGATAGAATATTCTAGTAATGTCGATGCATGTATGTGGACGTAAATTCGGCCCGACACGTCAGATTAGACTTATCTGGCTTACTCACGAATATTCTGGAAGGAACGATTTGACGAACACTTAGGAAAATCCGTAACTTCCACCTAGAGAGAAGCATTTAGGCAGAAAATTATAAATAGGCATAACTTATTTGTTTCTTATCAATTTTCACTTCTGTAAATTCCTATAGGTTTGTAATGACAAGGCCTTTCATCCTACATCATTTTTGAGCAGTTTCTTGCCACTCAAAATATCAAGTAATTTTCCTACGCTTTCTTAGCAATATGCCGCTGCACTCTTGAGTATGATTGCAACTAGCTTTGTTCCTCGTGAGTCACTACGCTTCCACTAGGGCACTCTGCCCCTTTCATTTGGTATCGAAGCGAGGCTAGTTTGCATATTGTATTATGGAGTCGCAGCCGGCAGCTGGAGGAGGCGAACGTGTCGAGCATGTTGAGCGCGTGGGGCAGCAGGCTACACCAACAATGACCAGAGAGCAACAAGAGATGCAGGCGATGCTAAGGCAAATGGCAAATGCAATTGGAGGAGAAGTCTACACCCAGTTTCAACAAAATATGCGCGCGGAGGTGGAGAGAATGGAACGAGTTGTTATGGGGAACGCCGCTTCGACGAGTTCGGCACCTGCACCTGTTGTACCACCGATTCATGTTAACCCAGTGGTGCAACCAGTTATTCCACCCGCATCAGGAGTGCGTGCACCTAAGCCTGAAGTTTATACTGGAGAGCGTGGATCGCCGCCTGTTCATCAATGGATTTTTGGAGTGAAGAAGTTTATGGAGTATTCTGCGCTTACGCCCGACAGGCAAGTCGCCTTTGTCATAACTTTGCTTCAAAAGAGTGCTGGAGCTTGGTATGAACGAGAAGAGCAGTTGTCTGGAGTCCCTGCTACTGTTGATCAGCTCTTTGAAGGCTTGAAGAGGCAATTTCAACCTATTGCGCCCGAGGCTACCGCTCGAGATCTATTGGTGCGCCTTTGTCAACGAGCAAGCGTTCAAGAGTATGTATCGCGCTTCAACGAGCTGGTGCTTCAATGTCCATCCATGCACGAGTCGGGGATGATGGACAAGTTCAAGAGGGGACTCAAGCCAACTGTGGCCAAGGAAGTGGCGCTCAAGGACCCTACCAGTCTTGGAGAAATGATGGCATTGGCAACAAGGGTCGACGCTGTGGAGTATAGTCACAGGCAATGGGGCAGCCACAACTTTGGAGGATATCGACACTTTGGATCTCAAGCGCCAAGCACGAGTGTTCAAGGTCCAGTACCCATGGAGTTGGGACTTGTGCAGTACCAGCGCAGGCAGCAGAATTTCAAGCCGAGAGGACCGTGCTATAGTTGCGGCAAGCTTGGACATCTGGCTCGAGACTGTCATGTGAAGGCGAAGCAACCTCAACAGCAGGAAAAAGGAGGACGCCAGTAAGTCGTTCTGGGGTGTCTACTGGCGTGAAGACGAGAACTCACAAGGAGGTTATCCCCAGGAGCCTGCCGAGAAGCAAAGGACGAGACGTTGACAAGCCTATCATCGTGGAAGGAGTGGTCGACGGCAACAATGCGAAGTGTATGGTCGACAGTGGCGCAAGTGCAAACTTTGTGCACAAGAAGCTGGTGAAAGAGTGGCGAGTCCCTGTGCAGAAGCATTATGAGCCTAAGGAGGCAATTTTGGCAAATGGGCAGAGACTCAAGTGTGGTGCACCTACGGAAGCTATTCACGTGGAAGTAGCGGGGCACCGGAGTAAGGAAGTTATGGAGCAGGCAGAGTTGGGTCACCATGAGGTGATATTGGGCCAACCATGGCTGAGGAAAGCCAACCCTCAAGTGCACTGGAGCACAGGACAAGAGAAGGTCCAAGGGCGTGATCGTTGAATGGAGACAGCGAAACAGGTGGAGGTAGATACGACCACAAGTAACTGTCTTCTGTCGAGCCTGCAAGTTAAGAAGCTATGCAGGGCAAATCAGGTGAAAAAGATGTACCATGTTTTGATGGCCCTGGCCAGGTCATCAGATGGAGCAAGCGTGAATCCTAACAGCCTGGGCGAATGTACATCGTCGGAGGAGCAAGTAGTGGTGTCTGATCCCCTTGCTCAGAAGGAGCAGAGCCCAACTGCTCAAGAGAAGAAGCCTGCTGAGATGCCTGCCCAAATTAAGGCGCTGTTGGAGGAGTTCAAGTGCGTATTTCCTGAGGAACTACCTGCAGGATTACCTCCACAGAGAGCTATGGAGCACAAGATTGAGTTGGAACCAGGGAGCAAGCCACCGGTGAGACCCGCCTATCGTCAATCGTTTGCGGAGTTGGACGAGTTGAAGAAGCAGCTGACGGAGTTATTGGAGAAGGGATTCATCCGACCCAGCGAGTCTCCATTTGCAGCGCCAGTCTTATTTGTGAAGAAGAAGGATGGGACTATGAGGATGTGTGTCGACTACCGGGCACTCAACAAGGTGACCATCAAGAACAGGTGCCCACTTCCACAAGTGGACGAGTTGATTGACAGGCTTGTCGGGGCGAAGTATTTCTCGAAGATCGATTTGAGGAGTGGCTATCATCAGGTACAAATTGCGGAAGGAGACGTTCAGAAGACTGCTTTCAAAACTCGCTATGGTTTGTTCGAGTTCACAGTCATGCCTTTTGGATTGACTAATGCACCTGCTACATTTATGGGACTCATGAATAGTATCTTCAGACCCTGTTTGGACCAGTTTGTGGTTGTATTTTTGGACGATATCCTGATCTATTCGAAGACCTTGGAGGAGCATGTGGGGCATCTGAGGAAGGTGTTGGAGGTCTTGAGAGATCAAAAGCTGTATGGGAAGATGAGCAGATGCGACTTCTGTCTCAAGGAGGTCGAGTTTCTTGGACACATAGTGGGAGCTGAAGGAGTCAAGGTGGAGCAGAAGAAGGTGCAAGCAGTCAGAGATTGGCCGGTACCTGCTGATATTCATCAACTCAGGAGTTTCCTCGGCATGGCGAATTATTATCGACGTTTCATTGAAGGATTTGCCAAGGTGTGTGCACCGCTCACGGACATGTTGAAGAAGCAGGAGAAGTGGCTATGGGGTGACAAGGAGCAGCAAGCATTTGAGAAGATTAAGGAGCTGTTGACACAGGCACCTGTGTTGGCAATTGCAAGTCCAGAGCTTCCTTTCACCATCATCACGGACGCATCAAATTTCGCAGTGGGAGCCATTCTTCTCCAAGACCAGGGCAAAGGATTGCAGCCTGTGGCATATGAGAGCAGAAAGTTGAGTCCTGCGGAGCAGAACTATGCAGCACACGAGCGAGAGATGTTGGCTATTATCCAGGCTTTGAGGATTTGGCGATGTTATGTGGACGGCCGGAAGGTGTTTATCAAGACTGACCACAAGAGCTTGGAGAAGTTTGTGACACAGCCAATGTTGACACCAAGACAAGCAAGGTGGATGGAGTTTCTGCAACAGTTCGACCACAAGATTGAGTACTTACCTGGGAAGATCAACCCTGCAGACGCTCTATCCAGGAGGTGTGACCTTGCAGCTGTTTCAGTCATTAAGGAGAATATGGACTTCAAGAAGAAGCTTCAGAGAGGTTATGAGGACAACCCAGAGTTTGCTGATGGTAGACCAGTTGAGTCCAACTCGAGTATGCAGAAGAAAGACGGCATATGGTATTATGGTGATTCCAAGAGAGTGGTGGTACCTGACATCAAGGAGCTACGAGACTTACTACTTGCGGAGCATCATGACTGCTTATATGCTGGACACTTTGGAAGCGAGAAGACGGCAAGCGTGCTGAAGCGGGAATATTACTGGAGAAATATGGACAAGGACATCGAGGAGTGGATCAGGAGTTGCGATGCGTGCCAGAGAAACAAGACACCAAATCAAAAGAAGGGAGGTACATTGCGGCCCCGGCCTATTCCAGAGTATCCTTTGGNACATTGCGACCCCTGCCTATTCCAGAGTATCCTTGGGAGCAGATTGCTATGGACTTCATCACATCGTTACCAGTCAGTGGTCAAGGGCACGATGCAGTATGGGTAGTGTCTGACAGACTCAGCAAGATGGCTCACTTCATTCCCATGAAGGAGACTTCTACGGCAGCAAATGTGGCACGGCTATTCTTTGATCATATTTTCAGGCTACATGGGTTGTCGAAGGTAATTGTTTCAGATCGGGATTCAAGGTTTACTAGCAATTCTGGCGGTCGTTGTTTACTTTGATGGGGAGTATGAGCACTTCCTATCATCCTCAGACAGACGGGCAGAGTGAGAGGCTCAACAGAACTCTGCAAGAGGTGCTCAGGAGTTTCACTATGCAGGACCCTTCAGAGTGGGACAAGAAGCTACCAGGGTTGGAGTTTGCCTACAACAACAGCATGCAGGGATCGACCAAGCAGTCACCATTCGCTATGGTTTATGGGAGAGAAGTATATCATTCAGGGAACATCTTGCTGGAGAAGGCCAAGGAGACTCAGGTTCCTACTACACAAGCTTTTATGGAACAGAAGGCCAAGACTTGGGATATGGCGAAGACGTGTATTCGGAAGGCACAGGAAGAGCAGGTCAAGCATGCTAACAAGCACAGGAGGGAAGTGACATTCCATGTGGGCGACAAAGTACTCTTGTCAACAGAGAACCTACCCTTCACAGGCAAGAGGAAATTGCGGGCACGGTTTACAGGTCCCTTTGTGGTGCTCAAGCAGGTGAATCCAGTGACCTACAAGTTGGAACTTCCTTCAGGCTGGCGTATCCATGATGTGTTCCATGTCAGTTGTTTGCGACCATACGTTGACCCGAATGAAGGACATCCAGGACGACTACCTACACCGCCACCACCAGTCGAGATCGATGATGTATTGGAGTATGAAGTGGAGGCAATTGTCGGCGATCGACGAGTCAAGCGAGGTCAACGATTTGTCCAAGAGTATCTGGTCAAGTGGAAAGGCTACCTTGCGGACGACAACACTTGGGAGCCAGAGGCCAACTTGACTCATTGTGAGAGTAAGTTGAGGCGTTACCTACAGAATGCGTGGAGCACGTCGCATCTTGGGGAGGGGGATGATGTAAGGTCATAGGTTTATAAAGTGCACTTTTGAGTTTCATAAAATTATGTTTTGATTGCACATTCATGTAGAGTGCATTTTTGTGGTCATTTTGATATAAAGTTCATCGAATTTGGTCAAGTATTGAGAGCGTTACGGATTTATGAAGTTTAATTAATTTTGAGGTCGGTCGACGACTGTCCTTAATTCGCGGTGAGCGCGACCGTCGGATTGACCGACAGCGTCGAGCGATCTGGCCCGTTAGAATGAACTCGAACCTTCACGTAAGTTCGGTTGACGCGGAGTGCCGACTAGGTCGATTTACTTAGAAGTTTCGGTTTAGCCTAGCGCGTCTAAGATAGAATATTCTAGTAATGTCGATACATGTATGTGGACGTCAATTCGGCCCGACACATCAGATTAGACTGATCTGGCTTACTCTCGAATATTCTGGAAGGGACGATTTGACGAACACTTAGGAAAATCTGTAGCTTCCTCCTAGAGGGGAGCACTTAGGCAAAAAATTATAAATAGGCATAACTTCTTTGTTTCTTATCAGTTTTCACTTCTGTAAATTTCTACGGGTTTGTAATGACAAGGCCTTTCATCCTACATCATTTGTGAGCAGTTTCTTGCCACTCAAAATGTCAAGTAATTTTCCTAAGCTTTCTTAGCAATATGCGGCTGCACTCTTGAGTATGATTGCAACTAGCTTTGTTCCTCGTGAGTCACTACGCTTCCACTAGGGCACTCTGCCCCTTTCAGCAGCCTTCTCCTGGATAGCCCTCAAACTGACAGGTACGTATACCGGCATCCCAGAAGGATGTTGCATGACATGAGCCAAGGGTACATGCCCTCTCTGCGAGGGAGATGCTGGCAGGCCTCTGGCTATCTCCCGAGCAGCCCTCCTGTCTGCCCTGTCTGACTGGGTTTCCAGCCTGGAGATGGGCTCTGTCCTCTGGCAGTTCCCAGCCAAGTGATATCCTCCTCTTCAGCGAGTTGCTGCAGGGCCAACCCCGTCTTCTCCCTTACAGGGGATGTGGCAGGTGTCAGGATCACGGCGGGGCTAGTGTCCTCCTCCTCGCCTTCCTCCTCGTCTTCCTCTGACTCCTCCTCCTCGCCGTCCCCGGGTTTCTCTGAGACTTCTGGGATCTCTTCTGTCAGCTGCTCCAGCTCTTCCCGAGAAAAAGAATATCCTACTGACCTTCCCCTTTTGGGTGCTGGTGGGGGCTGCTGAGTCCGGACCGCATAGAGGTCCTTTTCCCCCTGCTTACTTGCCCATTTGGCATAAGCGTGCTTCCCTTTGGAGAATGACTCTCGGGCCCTGCTTCTGTCCCCCTGCATCTCTTGGCTCATGCAGTCACTGACTCCATGTAATCTTGGGTCCCAAGCCGCAATGTGAGGGGGCAATACTATGTTCCCCTTTAGGTCTGTCAGGAAATCCTCGTCCGTCGCCCTGTCATTCTGCTGGTCCCTCATGTTGATGGTCATCCACCGCCAATCAGTGGGCTTTTGGAAGAAGGCAGGGTCTGTCCTTTTAAGAGTACAAGGGTACCAGTGCCCTGCAAAGTCTAGCTGGTTGGTTTCCTTGGCCAAGAATTCCCAGCTCCTCCTCTCCACCTCATTGTACATGGCCTTGAACCTGTTATGGGGTGTCGAGTCCTTGAAGCTGTCCGCGTCCATGGGAATCATCTTGATGACCCTATCTTCCCCCCAGATACCAGGAATAGAGACAGCCCCTGCTTCGTTCACCTGGGCCATTGCCTTGGCCTCTCTGACCGTATATCCTACCATCCTGGCATAATCGTGGTAGAGGAGGAGCCCTGTGCTGACCTCTATATACTTGTCAAAGTTTTTGGATGTTCCCCCTTCCCTCTGGAGGATTTCCTTTTGCGACTCACTGCGACTTCTCTGGGCATACTTGAAGGCCTCCTTCAGTAGATCAAAGCCCTTGCCCAGCACTGTGTAGCGGTAGCTGCTGATTCTCCTCTGTTCTTCTTCTTCAGCCTGCTGCTTCCGCTTCTCCTCATCTTGCCTCTCCTCCTCTGCTTTCTTGGCCTCCTCTGCAGCTTTTCTGTCCATTTCTTCCTGCCTCAGTGTGGCCTGTTCCTCCTCCTCCTTCTTTTTCTATGCCTCCCGCTGTTGTTGGAGTCGTTGTGATTCCCGAGCGGAGATGGAGGATGATTCGATGTCTCCACGGAATTGCAAGTATTCTGCATGTGCCTCTTCCGCCCTTCTCTTCCTCTTGAGTTTCGACTTTTGAGTCATCCTGCTCAATCATAAACACAATGCAGTTAGTGAAGTCATGATATTTTGCCGCTACTGAGTGCCCTTGATGAAGAGGAACGCGATCGGGAGAGTTCCTAGTGTGGAATACCTGGTGTGAGTGAATATAAGGGAAAATTGAGCTAGAGAGCAAGTGAGTGTGAGCGCAGGTTGAGTGTGTAATATGGTGGGCAGAGTATACCACTCCCTCCAACTTAATTTTAAAGGTGGGCTGCTTGTCACAACTGTCACTAACTATCACATCCCCCTCCAACTCGTATGGAGACAGGACCTCCTGTCACCTTCCCATGTCTACTGAAGGGACAGTTAGGGCGGTGCCCCAGCCGCCCGAAGGTGGAACCGTTTCAACGCCCCTTTGGCATTGGTTAGCTGGTCTTTAAATTCCCAAGTGTCCCCAGAGGCATCGTAACCCTTCCATCGGATGAGGTACTTCATGACATATTTAGACGATCGACGGACCGAGCGAGCGTCTAAAATCTCATCGACCTCATATTCCTCAGGGTCGCCGTCCCGGACAGCGGGGACCGGTCCCGGTTGGACAGGTAACCGACCTGTGAACAGTGTATCACCTTTGATGTATGGTTCCAGGAAGGAGACATTAAAGACCGGGTGACCCTTGTAGTCAGCTGACATGTTCAGTTTGTAAGCATTCTGACCGACACGACGGACCACCGAATATGGACCGACCCAGACAGGGCCAAGCTTTTTCTTGACCACACCAGGGAGGTACAGGTGCTGAGAATGCAGTTTGACTAAATCCCCCTTGGAAAATGTCAGTTCCCGACGGTGTTGATTAGCGTATTTTTGTTGGTTTTCTTGGGCCGTGTGCAAGTTTCGTTGGACTTCTGACAGGGTGTCAGCAAACTCCTGAGTTAACTGGAGGGAGACCGGGTTGTCAATCCCTTCAGGGTGAGTTAAAGATTCCCCTAGCACATCTAGAGGAGACTTAGGGACTCTACCCAGGCTGAGTTCAAAAGGAGTCTTGCCCGTTGACGCGTGCACCGCACTGTTGACCGCAAACTGAATTTGAGGCAACAGGTCATCCCAATTATCTTGTTTTTGGTTAATATATGCTCTCAGCACCTCCTGCAGAACTCGGTTAGTTCTTTCAGATTGCCCATCAGTCTGAGGGTGGTTTACTGTGCTGAGCAGCTGTTTGACTCCCATTAACCCCATTAAAGCTCTCCAGAACTTAGAGGTGAATTTTGAGTCTCTGTCTGAGATGATATTAGAAGGGAGCCCATGTTGGCATACTACATGGTTGTAGAATTGTCTCGCTGTTTCGAGTGCAGTCACTTTGACAGTTGTGGGGATAAAAATGACCATTTTTGTCAGTTTATCCACGACTACCAATATTGAATCATGCCCATTGGCAGTTCTTGGTAGTGAGACCACCCAGTCCATAGATATAGTTTCCCAGCGTCCAGCTGCGATGGGCAGCGGTTGCAAGAGACCTCCCGGTGGTGTGTGCCTAGACTTATTCCTTTGACACTGGTCACAGGACTTGACATATTTCAAGACCTCCCGGGGTAATCCCTCCCAATGATAATGTTTTGCCAGTTTGCCAACAGTTTTGGCCTGCCCCAAATGTCCACCCAGGAGACTGTCATGCGCTTGACTCAGTAAGAGAGACCTTATTTCCAAGTTATTAGGAATGACCAGCTTCAGCCTGCCTGAAGTGGTTTCAGTCACCCAGACCCCTCCCTTAAGCTTATACCCGAGTGCAGTAGCACGACACACACCAGTAGTGGGGCTGGGCTCAAATGTTGGGTCAGAAAGGTAGGCTTTCCTAAGTTGTTCTAGGAAGGACTTTTTCACCTTTAGTGAAGTGAGTGCACACAGGACTTTATCTACAGCATGCTGACTAAAGTTCCTTTCTTGCAAGTCAGGTCTTCTAGAGAGTGCATCAGCAGGATTCAACTTCCCTGGTTTGTAGTCGATCTGGACTTGGAACTGCTCTAGCATCTGGCTCCAGCGGATCTCCCTCCTCGACAACTTGGACTTCTTCTAAAAGTGAGTCAGAGCTAGGTGATCTGTAATCACCTTAGAAGCTTTACCATGTAAGTATGCTCTCCACTGTTTGAGCATATGAATGATAGCAAGCAGCTCCTTATCATGCACGGAATAGTTAATTTCAGCTGGGTTGAATTTCATAAACTCGTATAGCACAGGGTGCCACTCCTGCTCTACCTTACCATCCTTTGTGGTTTTGTCAATAGGCTGCAACAAAATAGCACCCATGGCAAAGTCAAAAGCATCAGTAACTACCTGCACAGGTTTGCTAGGGTCATACACGGCTAGGACTGGGGCAGAACAAAGAGCATCTTTAAGGGTCTGGAAGGCAGCCTGCTGCTCTTCCCCCCACACATACCCTATGTCCTTCTTACTAAGGTCAGTCAGTTTACTGGCCTTTGTAGAATAATTATCAATAAATCTCCTATAGTAGTAAGCCAACCCGAGGAAGGATCTAACTTCAGAGACAGACTGTGGTACTTGCCAGTCCCTTATGGTCTGGACTTTCTTAGGATCCACACTGATGCCTTCTTTACTACAACGTGGCCTAAGAATTCAATGCTTTCCCTGAAGAAATCACACTTGCTCATTTTAGCATATAACTGATTTCTTCTCAGAGTATCCATGACTGTCTTTAAGTGTTCAACATGCTGAGCTTCATCTTTAGAGAAAATTAGAACATCATCCAGGGAGACTTGCACAAACTTATCCACGTAAGGTCTGAAAATGTCATTCATAGCACCCATGAAGGTCGCAGGAGCATTAGTCAGTCCAAATGGCATAACATTAAACTCATAGTGCCCATAACGTGTGCGGAAGGCAGTCTTGTGTTCATCCCCCTCAGCAATTCTGATTTGATGATAACCAGTCTTGAGATCTATCTAACTGAACACATTAGCACCAGACAGGGTATCAAGCAAATCCATGATTCTGGGTATAGCATACTTGTTCTTTACTGTAATTCTGTTCAGAGCTCTATAGTCCACACACGTCCGCATATTGCCATCCTTTTTCTTAACAAAGATGATGGGTGCGCCATAAAGTGATTTACTGGGGAAAATATAACCATTTTCCTCAAGCTCTGCAATCTGTGTTTTCAACTCTTCGCTCTCCACATAAGACAAGCCATATGTGCGTTGCCAGGGTGGCTGACTTTCAGGTAATAAATCACTCCTATGATCTACTTCCCTCTTAGGGGGTAGTCTCGGAGGCATATTAAAAACATCAGTGTACTAAGCAACAATTTTTGCAGCAGTAGGGTGCTCCGGAGGGCTTACCTTTTTCTCAACCACTTCTTCACGTTGAGGAGGTACCTCTCTTAGCAGCAGACGAAACATTCTGTCTTTCTTCTGGTTCCAGCTTTCAATGAACTCCATTGCATTCAGCAATTTGCATCCTCCTGGAAGCCTCTTCTATTCCTTCATTTGCCATCCATACAGGACAAGAGGAAGAGCACTGGTGGGTGCCAAGTTAGTCTGCCCAACACTGGCTCCTCTCACTTTAATTGTACCTCTGCTCCAACACACTTCAGCTTGATGTCTGTTAAGCCAGGACCTGCCTAGCACGAGATCATAAAAGCCAGTGTTGAGTACCTCAAATGTAAGCGTTTCAATTAGAATTGCAATGCCAGAACCTAACTGGACCTCAATAGGCTTGGTTATAATTCCTCCCGGGATACTTGAGGCATCTCCAAGGAATATTTTTCTATTCCCTTGGGTGACGATAGGCAGCCTTAGCCGCTTAACTAAGTCCTTATGGATGAAAGTATGTGACGCCCCTCCGTCAACAAATGCCCTCAACTTCCTACTTGCAATCATGCAATGCAGTAGGATAGGGGGGACCGTCTTCTCCTGACTTTCGCATTGTTCTCTCGACTTAGCAAAGAAATGTTGGACATCAGGTGGAACTAGATCATCTAGAGTGCACTTTCTGAAAGTTTATATTGTTGATGGTCTCCTTTATCTGGTTGTCAAGCATGCATACTGAATCCAGTTCAGCAAGACCCATAATACCTGCTACGAGGGCAGCTAGGGACGACTCACTATCTCTAGTATCCTCACAGTCAGTAGACTGAATTACTGACTGTTGCTGTCTTTTAAAGGCTGGTCCTTTCTCTCGACCTTTAGGAGGTGCTTGTTTGGATACTGCTCTCTGAAGTGACCCAACTCTTGGCAATGGTAGCAAACAAATTTTGCTGAGGCCGGTCTCGGCTTAGTCCTACCGCCACCTCGTCCATAGCCACCTCAAGAGTGATCGCCTCTCACTCTAGACTGTATAGCATTGTACTCATACTCTTACTTATCACCCTGACCATCCTCAGCCTGGTCTCCTTCGATTGCATTGTAGGAACCGTGGGACTTTTTGACAATCTTAGACTCCAAAGCATTACTCTGGTGCTTGTGATTGAACTGCTGCTGATCCCAGGCATCAGCATCCTGTATCAAGTTAGCCAGTTTCTCATACTTCTCTTCAGCAAAATGACCAGAGACTTCGGATTTCAAGCCATACCTGAAGTATGCTATCCTATATCGTTCTGGCAAGTCTGGCTGCTTCATCATGTTCTCCTGGAACTTTTGAGCAAACTCAGCAACTGAAGTGGCCTGCTTCAGTGTCAGGGAGATCATCGCATAGATAGCTTTCTCCTGCTGGTTGATGACATCAAACTTCTCATGCAACTTCTCGACAAACTCTACCCATGTAGGGTCACCGAGTTGCTGAGCCTTACGCTCTCCTTTCCAGTACAGCCACCAGTCTGCTGCATTACCTTTCAGTAGAGCACCGGTGTGCCTGACCTTCTCGTAATCCTGCAGCTCTGGGTAATTATCTAGCCATTGCTCAACATCAGCGAGAAACTTGATCAGGTAATATTTCTTGTTTCCCTCAGGATCATAGTCCTGGGGTGGTTTCGGCTTAGGCTTACTTGGCCCTTTGCCACCACCACCCGTGGTTTGAGAACCCAGTTGGTCCCTGTCCCGCAGCAGGGAGGTAATGATTCTTTTGTCCTCCTGTTGGAACTTGTACATACTCGCCATTTGCGATTGGATCTTTCTGTCTCTAATCTGCCTCTTTCCTTTTCAGCGTGCTGTGCTGTGACTGCAGCAATAGCAGCTGCCTCATCTGCAGCCTCTCTAGCTGCAGTATCTGCCACTGCTTCAGAATAGGTACGGATTCCCGCTACATGGCTTTCGGCCTGGTTTTTGACATTCTCGTTATCCTGGTTCTCCATGTCTTGGGAGTTGCTAGTTTGAGACCTCGTCCTTACCATACAAGAAAAATTGTGATAAAGACTCCAATACCACTGAAATGAATCGACCTACCAAATAGACGATTAACAATTAATGAAGATCTTTATATCAGCAAGTAATCTTTATGGAATCTACTGTAAAGAGATTAAACAGCGAAGGACAACACACTAGCAGTAGAGCACACTTTGCAAGTCAAATGCAAGTAAACTAGCATCAGTAATGCAATCAGTAAACTCTTACATAAGCAAGGTTAGAAGACAGTGCGTATCAATGGCTTCTTGCCTTGGATTCAGATCTCTCTCAGTAAGCTGTACAAGAGAGTTGGCCTCGTCTCCAAATGCCAAACTCGGGAGCAATACCTAGCATATGTACATGGAATGAGTTTATTGTTCAACGGCAAGTGCGATGGCACCGCTTACCCTGGAGTTAACCACGCTGGTAGGACCTCGGTTAACCAAATCCACCGCCATCTCCTATCATCCCGAATCGCCATCCATCCTAGAGATGTCATCTTGCTATTCATCCAACATATCTCACTTAGATGATTATCTAGGCAGTTCGTTGCGACCGAGTACGGGAGTCAACTGGCTGTCAAAGAATGTGTCAGCAAGCTGACTTAAGCTGACTTCAGCCTGCTGCTTCCGGCTGAGTCATTAATCTGATATTAATTACAAAGTCTAGCAGACTGATTATTAACTAAAGTTCAGCAGGCTGAACTTATTTAACAATAATATTATATCAACCAATATATTGATTCATTACAAGGGGAGACGTGCCAAGATTTTGACAAGTACATAGAGGTTAGCACAGGGCCTCTACCGTACCATGACTATGCCAGGATGGTGGGATATACGATCCGGGAGGTCAAAGCATTGGCCTAGATAGGGGAATCTGAAACGGTGCCAATACTTGGGATCTGGGGCACAGACAAGGTCACCAGGTTGATCCCTATGTATACAGACAGCTTCAAGGATACCACTTCCCACAACCGGTTCAAGGCCATGTATAACGGGGTGGAGAGAAGAGGCTGGGAGTTCTTGGCAAGGGAGACTTGCTAGTTGGATTTTTGAGGCCACTGGTACCCTTGTACTTTGAAAAGGACAGATTCTGCTTTTTTTCTACAACCCACTCAATGGCGCTGGATGACCATCACCATGAAGGACCAGCAAAATGACAGAGTTGAAGAAGACGATTTCCCGGCAAATTTGCAGGGGAAGATAGTGCTGCTACCTCATATTGCAGCATGGGACCCAAGGCTGGATGGAGGCAGGGACTGCATGAGTCGTGAGACACAGGTTGATAGGACCAAGGCTAGAGATTCTTTCTCTAAGGGGAAGTGTGCTTATGCCACATGGGCAAGTAAACAAGGGGAGAAAGACCTGTATGCTGTCAGGACCCAGCAACCCCCACCTGCACCCAAAATGGAGAGGTCAGTGGGATAATCTTTTTCTCGGTAACGGCTGGAAGAGATGACCAGAGAGACTCCAGAGGCCTCAGAGGAATAGGAGGATGAAGAGGAGGAAGGCGCCGGAGAGTAGTCTAGTCCTGCTGAGGCACAGACCCCCGCTACATCCCCCACCGTACAGCAGACTGGAAGTGCCTTAGCACAGGCAGCCCTCCAGCAGCTTGGGGATACTTGCCCACCAAGAGACCCAGATCTCGAGCAGGAGGAGTTCCACCCCAGGAGGTGAGACTCAGTCAGACAGAGCAGATAGAAGGGTTGCCAAGGAGGCAGCCAGAGGGCAACCAGCATCCCCCTCTCATGGAGGGCATGTACCCTTAGCCCATGTCATGCAGCACCCCTCCGGTATCCGAGTGTATGTCCCTGTCAGTTTGAGAGCTGCACAGGAGAGAGCGGTCTCCATCAACTTGCAGACAGTGCAAGAGCAGGCTGCCCAGTTGCTGCGTTCACCCCTTGTTCACCCTGGTCTGAGTCCCCAGGTTTCAAAAGACCATCAGACACGAGAAGGGGATCGGGTTCCAGGTCTTGCTCCCCGGAAGATCGAGCCCTTGGTACTTAGTTTGCTGTTGTCTTTGTTTTAGGTTCAGTTGGTTGTGTTCCATGTGTGTTTTGCTTTGTTGTAAATAATAGTAGGAAGTCTTGTCGGGTCGATAACATTTTAAGTTGGAGGCATTGTAATGAATCAGTGTATTGGATAGATATAATATTCATTTAGATATAATAGTCAAATAAGTTCAGCCTACTGAGTTATAGTTGATATTAAGTCTGCTGGATATTTGATACTTAGTTATATGACTCAGCCGAGAGTAGCTGGCCGAAGTTCATTAGGTCAACCTGTTGACTTGGGTCAGCTTGCTGACACATTCTTTGACAGTCAGCTGGATGCCGTACTTGGCAGCAGCGAACTGCCTAGCTATGCATCTAAGTATGGTGTGCTAGATGAGTGGCCAGATGACACCCTTAAGGTGGATGGCGATTCGGGATGATGGGAGTTGGCTGTGGATTTGGTTAGCCGAGGTCCTACCAACGTTGTTAAGTCCCGGGTAGGCGGTGCCATTGCACTAGCCGTTGAACAGTAAACTCATTCCATGTACATATGCTAGGTGTTGCTCTCGAGTTCGGCATTTGGAAACGATGCTAACTCTCTTGTACTGCTTACTGAGAGATATCTGAATCCAAAACAAGAAGCCATTGATACGCACTGTCTTTTAACCTTGCTTATGTATAAGTTTTGTGATTGAATTATTGATGCTAGTTTACTTGCATATGACTTGCAAGTATTGCTCACTGCTAGTGTGTTAAAATACCATAAAGATTACTCGTTGATATAAAGATCTTTATTAATTGTTAATCGTCTATTGGTAAGTCGATTCATTTCATAATCTGTGACTAAGTCACGGCTGTAACGATTTGTCGTGTGCCAGATGCGACGGATACTTACTGTAGCGTGGCTGCGAGGGTCTTTGCTCGATATTCGAGGATAATTTAATAGTAATGGAAAGAAAATAACAAAACTTTTTGTAATTGACGATTCTTGTGAAAGCAAAAATGAAAACGAAAGTAGAATTTGTGCTTGTAAGAGTTGCACTCACGATGACTCTTGCAAGTATATATACTTGCACAACGTGAGGCACTGGAGTGCTTTGAGTCACCCACCTAGTTCAACAAAAACAGGCGAAGGGAGTTAACCTGTTTGGCTAAATGCTCGTAACGCGTTGTTTGGCCGTTTGGAGACTGTTTAACGGTTTCTGAATAACTGTTTCACGCCAAACGGGCTTGTTTGTGTTCACGCGACTTTCCAAAAAGTCGCGACTGCTCACGAGGTCGCGTACACATTCATCGGACACGAACCTGTAGTTATGATAACCACTTCGCCAAGTTGCTTAGGTGTGAACGAATGAAACGAAAGGTCGCGGGTTCGAATACGTCAAAATGCAAAGTGACTCTGCATATTATGTTTCGTTTGACTTTACGACCGGTAGCTCCCTTGGACCACAGTTTTTTTTTTTTTTCAGGTCAACGACGCGTCGAAAATAAAGAACAAGACCCTTTATTATCCGAAATAGTGACAGTCGATATGAGTTAACTAATTCGTATTTATTAAGTTATTCCACCATGAACATTCAAAGTAACTATATGACTAATTACGTTATACTTTTGCAAAGTAATCAAATCACTTCACAATTTTTTTTGCAATAGTAGTTTGGTCGTTTTGCAATCGACCGCAAAATAGTCGGCACATGTGTGTGTCAAATAATCCAACAAACATGCAATCTTGTACAAACAAAAACTATAACGTCTTTTAGGTAATTAGAAAAATGTTCTAAATATGCTTAAAAAGCTCAGATCGTTACAGTTACAACGGCAGTCTCGAGAGAGGGAAGCATGCATGGCGCTTGTGATAGGCACGAGCCTCGCACACTCTGCCCTTATTTTGCCTTGCACATTTCTGCCAGAAGCAAGAAAGCGAAGGCGAGAGAGAAGAGAGAAGAGAAGGAAAAAATTGTGCGAAAGAGAAGGAGAAAGGAGCTCCCCAGGCCCCAAGAATTTAGGGCGACACGCTTCTGGCATATGCCGACGTTGAAGATCTCTGCCTCCATCTCACGCTTTGCTACGAGTTTCCAAGAAAGAATTCTTGTTAATAGGTTAGAGAGCTTGCTTATAGGGTCAGCTGGAAGATTTTAGCACAGTTTCGGATGAAACAAAATAAGCATGTGATAGTGAGTTTCGTGTCAAATTCTAAGTTCTCTGAAGTTTCAGTTGTGTAATTGCTGAAGAGAAAGAGTAGAGTTAGCAAGACCACCCTTAGTGAAGAATCGTGTGAGCCCAGCCAGTTGTGGAGAAATATTAGGCGCGGCTTAGAGCAAAAAGCTCAAGCCAGGCCAGTATAGATGCTGTAGATTCTTTGTGAAATATTCAGCGAAAGCCCTAGTGGGCGCTGAAACTCAGCGCTGTTTGTTGAACTTGCTTAGACGTGATCTATGCAAACTAGAATGTTTTCAACTGAATGCCCCTCAACTTGGACGAAAGCTTGTGTAGAAGTAAGACGCTTCTATCCTTGTGAGGAGAATTGAATAGGAGATAACTCTTTGCAAATTACTAAGTCTTGGAATAGGAGTTAAGAAGAGGAAATGCCCAGTGTGGGAACACTAAGTGCTAACCCTCTCACTGGCCTGTGGCAGTGCAGGACGACCGGCAAATGGTCAACTTCAAGAACCCTGCCATCGACACACGTGTGAGGGGTGATCAATTAGGTTGATTTCCCACGTGCAGAGATGCACCGACCAGTCGACCAGGCCAGGGATACACGCGTGAAGGACCACCGACACTTTGACAGGTTGACGACACACGTGCCGGAGATCATCACACGTGCCCTGGTCTCGACACGGTTAGGCACTAAGAAGGCTATCGACGTAGCCAATGAGGTTTGTACAAAACCAAAAGTAAAGAGAAAATCCACCCGCGTCCATGATATTTAGAAATCTTACTAGAAGTTCAACAGTCCGACCCCCATTGAGCACTTCTTGGCTGTAAAAACAGGTGTAAAAATACCCAGATTTTCGTAGGCCTCGTCAGATCTCCGTGAGCAAGTCGAGGGTACAAATATTTCTCAGGTAAAACCTCTTTCACCTCTTTCAATAGGACCGATACCTCTAATTGCCACTCAACACCGTTACCCCCGCTACGCGCCGACATGAACGGGCATAGTATGGGGTAATTACCAAAGTAGCACTCCAAGTTTTGTTTATTCAAAATCTAGCACTCCAAGTTTTGTTATTTCAAAACTAGCACTCGTGCATGTTAGGTCAGGCCACGTAGGCCTTACATGATCAAATGATGTGCCACACGAATTCGCACGCGACCCTTCCTGACACACCATTTCTCTCTTTCGTTTCCAAAATCTTCCACCACCACTTTTGTAACTGACCCACCTTCGCGATCCAAACTGCCCAAGGACGCCAAATTTTGGGTGGACACATTGTCGCTACCTTCATTTTACTCTCCAAAACGTTTTGAAGGCATTGACCGCTTTGCCGCGCCTCCAAATCGAAGACGACTTTTTGAACTCCATAGCTGGGTCTAAACCTCGGCGGGTCAACTAGGTACTTCTTATGGTGGTTAAATGTAGGTAAAACGTGGCGGTTAAATGTAGGACGTGAGGAATGTTCCTAGGTGCAACATGCTTACAAATAGGAAAGGATAGCCACAGGTATCCTCAATGGCAATGTGCCATAGTAACTATCCACTTGACTCAGCCGCTACAATTAGCTACTTGTGATTAAGTTCCTACCTGAAATAGCAGAGAATGCGAAGAATATAGTTTCTCAAGAGAATATAGGGTTAGAAAATAAAGGCGCAAGAAATAGGTCACGAAAATACCTGTGGACAAATTTTTGGGCGTCCTTAGGTAGTTTGGTTCGTGAAATTGGGCAGTTGGAAAAGCGGTGCTGGTCGATTTTGGAAGCGAAAGATAGAAGTGGTGTGTCAGGTAGGGTCGCGTGCGAATTCGTGTGGCACGTCATTTAATCGTGTAAAACCTACGTGGACTCGCCTTACATGCGCGAGTGCTAGTTTTGTAATAACGAAACTTGGGAATGCTATTTGTAGAATAAACGAAAGTTGGAGTGCTACTTTGGTAATTTGCCCTTGAAGTATTGAAGACTAGTCTTCAAAAAATTCCCCTTTCGAGGTACGTGGAGGCATTCGCCGAGGTGCGGGTCCTATTTGGGCAACAGAGGCAAACAGAGGGGTGTGCTTGGCGACAAATCTATGTGCACCTGACCTCTTTCAAAGAGATATTCAACATAAAAGAGAGCTTTGTGGATAAAAACAATATCTACGTCGACGAATGAATATCCTCGCTACACGAGTCGGCGAAATGTGGAGACATCTAGGTGAAAATCGAGTTGCGGGTATGCGAGTTTTGCTCAATGGGGCCAAACTGCAAGAAAGTTAATGTGTACTACGTGGTGATGCCTGCTGCTTGCTTAACCAATATTGTCGACGTCATAGCGCCAGAGTCAATGTGTACGGCCTGTCTTGCTGTGTTTTCTCGGTGGTTTTTCTATGCGCATCACTGGGTGGGCGCAGGTGGGCGCACTACAGCACGCTCCAGCACGCTCCAGAGCAGCTCCAGAGTCCAATGCACGTATCACCATATATACGGCGTTGTTACCACACATGCTTCATTAGGGGACTACGATACGTGACGATACGCACCTTTAGAAGGCCAAACAAGAGTATCAGAATTCACTCTTGCTGTCTTCCTGTCGTCAAGAGCCACTCTCTGATTAAATAGTCACTTCTGCAACTTGTTTTCAGGGCACAGATACATGTGAGGACATGACGACTTCTATGCTTTTCAGCTGTAACTACAATGGACTGCTTAGCTCTTATGCCTCCGGCCACGAAAGCAATCCGTCAAGTGGCACACTGAGAACTGCAAGGAAAGTTTCTTCTTGGGATGATACATCTCGCTTAGTGCACTGTAGACTCTCGACGAAGCTTTCTTGCAACCGTAGGGAGCGTGTAAGAAAGTTACAATTATGTAGCGTCACCTATGCCTCTACTTCTTGTAACGTACATTGTCAGAGCAGCTTTGTGTCAGGGGTCCCAGTCCCTCTTTCATCTGCGGTTAGATATGTACGTAATAAAAGAATGAGATGCAGAGCAGCTTACGTATCACCTCCAGCCGCCACTGACAAGTGGCTAGATGATGGTGATAGTGAAGATGATATTAAAGCGCTCAGAGAGCAAGGGGGGTCTCTCAGCGATGAAGAATATTTCATTGGTCGAAAGTCTGTTTCTGCCGATATAGTGACTTGGAAATTAATAGCTGGTCTTATACTGAAGGACAAGATGAGGATAGCTGTCGCAGTTTTAGCACTTGTCGGCGGTACTAGCTGCACTTTGATCATGCCACAGTTTTCAGGTACTATTATTCACTCATTGCCGACAAAATTTTGATATAATTAGAGGTACATTGTGATCGCTATATTAAATCAATATTGCTGTCTTCCTGTTAGAGCTCGATCATCTATAGCCCAGCTGCGATGTAAGCTGGTGCAATGGGGCCAACTTTGTCACCAAGAGGAAAACGTAAAAGGCCACACTGGGTGCTTGGCTGGCGTGAAGGTCTATCCAATGAATAGGTCAAACATACATACATATACATACATATACATATTCATACATAGATATATGTAAATATATGTAATATATATACATATATATTTTTGTATATACACATATGTATACACACACATATATATGTATATATATATATGTTGATACAAATATATGTGGCAAAAACATAGATTTGTGCAGAGTCTACGAAGGCCCTCTATCATATGAGAAATTTAATGTGTTTCTATCTTTTGCCAAGCCCGATCTGGACCCCTAGCAGCTCCTAGCAGCTCTCCTGTCAGGGACTCAAATCGTAATTCCCGCTATCTGTACCACTGAGAGCAGAGCAGTTCTGACCAGTCTCGTCGTCGGTGAAAGTCATCACAGCCCCTTTTATACGCCTTGCTGGAGGCCAGGCCTGAATCGCCAGACGTAAACTCCCCCGCGCTCCTGAAGCTTGAGGCCATAAGGCCTTGACTCAATTCAACTAAAGCATATGCACTCGCACTTGCACTTCCTTCTGCCAAGTCGGCAGCGGACCAAAGGGGAGAGATGTGCATGTGGGTGGGGGCCACGGGGGGCACAGGGAAATTCTTCGAGACGCTGATAGGGCGGAGGCAAGGGCCGCTGGGGAGGCTCCTCACGACTCTGGCTGCCATCTATTGCCTGGAGCCCCTCTGCACCATCGCCTACGTCACCAGCCTGTACACCACCTGGGAGAGAGTCATGGCCGACCTCCGATCTCACGTCTTCCGACGCCTTCTCGTCCAGAAGGTATGCTGCCCGCCCCTTCTCTGTCCTGCAGCCGCTTCGCTGCTGTGCATTTGACGGAGGCGACTCGGCAAACACAAGGGGGTAGAAATGCAGCTGTAGCAGCAGGGACCTTTCGAATCCATCAGCTTTGCACCGCACGAATCCGGATGTACCGGTTTAGCTCTATCACTGGGCCCTTTGGGAGACTCTATATAAGCTATGAAATGGGGGACCCGACACACGTCATATACTTTGGATTTTGTACGTGAACGGTGACTCGTGGTTACGGGAGAGGCGGGTAGTGCTGCTTGAGGAAGGTGGAAAACGCCGGGGGCCTGTGAAGGTTCATGGAGAAGCCTACACCTACCTTCTGTTCAGGGGGGAGATGTGATCCTTACTTGCATGAAAGGCTGAGATACAGCTGATTGGGAACATCGAAGCGAGAAGCCTGGGGGTGCCACGTGTGCTCCGTGCAACCTGCTATCTATCCCTGACTGCAAAAGCAGCAACAGACAAGAGTGGGCCGCGACTTGATTGGGATATGAATGGCGTAACTTTCCTCAACAAGTAGAGTAACGCTACCAAAGAATCTATATAGGGGGAGGAAATAGTTGGTGTGATACGTGCCACCTGCTATATGTTTTGTCCCGGGGTGAGCGTAGGGTGGATTTCATATTCCTCCATTGGTCCGACTTTGCATCCGCTGGGCGGTGGAGCTCTTCAGTACGAAAAGATGTGAGTGTCAGCTCTTGACTATAAAGCAATCCGCAGGGGAAGAGGTCATGTAAGAGGAGGCGAGAGTAAATATTCTTCACAGGGAAGAAGTTTGCGGGGGTAGAGGGCTGCGCCTGATTCAGATCAACACAAGGGGACCTGCCCAGGTACGCGCATCCTTAGCTAGCTGGGTCTGAGTCGCCTCCAAATCTTCCGATTGGCTGCTGTTGGATCTGGGCTGGACGGAAAGCCCGGGTCGCACCCGCTACATGGTTCCAACCCCAGCATCGTGTGCCTGCTTGTGTCACCTTGTGCGCTTGGCAGGTGGAGTTTTACGACCGCTTCAATGTGAGTTGTCAAACCCTGCACTGCCAAAAGACCCCCAGGACATGTAGCTGCTTGGGAAGTAGCCCGGAGCGTGGCCCTGTGCTGTCTGCCTGTGTGCGCTCTGTCTCGTGGCGGGAGTGATGGATGCGCTTCGTGCATTGCCTTGTGGCTTTTTCCGTTCATGGTTTGACGCTGTTGTAATCATAACATATATACATATGTAAATATATAGATGTAAATGTGTTTGTATATTATTTATATGCATGTACGTATATGCAGTAATGTATATGTTAGAGATATATTTCTATAAACTTTTTACAGAGGTCGAAGCAAGCTTCTTATCATCCGGGCTTACTGGCGCCCTAGATGGAGTTGTACCGTGCAAGCGTGACTCCAGGAGAGTCAACTTCCGCGGAAATGGAATGGGTAGAAGCTGCGAGCGCGATGCTGCGCCTCTGACACCAAGAGCGGGGGAGGGGGGGGGGGCGCCTTTTAGGTGGCAGAGCTGACGTCCATCTTGTCCACGGAGCTGGGCTCCATCGAGAAGATTGTGAACGAGAACGTCTCGCGCGACCGCGGCTTCCGGGCGCTTTCCGAGGTGCGTGAGTGCGCCTGAGTGCCTCGTTGCACAGAGTTCCCCGGCCGTCGCCGTGCAGCAGCCCGTGCATGCCTGTTGCGCACCATTCAGACTTTGTTGGTCCAGCCGGCTTGTTCTTGAGATGCACGTGTCGCAGGACCGCAGAGTGCCACGCATACATGCACGCACACACGCACGCATGCACGAGACAGCACGCACGTGTAATTTTCTGGTTCATACACACTCTGTGCAGACACACTGGACGGAAAATGTTGCGAGGAGAGGCCATCAACAAAATGAACCCTAATACTCCGAGTGTGAGGATCTACCACAGGGATCAGCTGGGCCGTTGGTAAGAGATGGATAGCCGTAGGGGAGGATGACCTGGAGGAGTGGGCGGGCGGGTTGATGTGGAGGTGCAGGTGCTGGGCACGCTGACAATACTGTGGTACCTGTCCAAAGAGCTGGCACCCGCGTTCGCCATCCTCATGCTCAGCGTGTCGGCTGGAGTGGGTGCGTTCCCTCGCTCCCTCGCACCCTCGCTCCCTCCATTACCCCACGTATGCCGCTACGTCCTATTTATCCCCCCCCTTTTTTTTGTGTCTATTGTCTTGGTCGGGGAAGTTTGCTATGCTTTGTTATATTCTCTTTAGTGAGGTCATTTTGATTAAGNGGGGGGGGGGGTGCAGCCGTGTACAAGAGGACGACAGCGCCGGTGTTTAAGGCGCACGCGCTGGCGCAGGCGCGCATCATCGAGAAGGCCAACGAGTCCTTCAGCTCCATCCGCACCGTAGGGTGCCACCTGTTCCCGAGCTTATGCATTCAGTGCGGTTGCATGTCTCATCGTCTGTTGCAGCCTCGCCCCGGTCCAGCCCCCCCGCATGGTTTGTCCAGTGTGGGGTGTGCAGCCTCTCTGTGCTGCTTTCGCTGTGCTTCTGCTGCGCTGATGACTTAGTTCTGAACCTAGGGGCTTGTCAGCCAACCGGAAGCTTCTCTCTGTCTTTGTGCACTGGTGTTGAAACATATATACGTGTCCTGGATAAGTTGTGGTGTATGCGTGTGTGGTATATGTGTGTGTGGTTGTGTATAAGCTATGGCTAAGCTTAAACAATGCCAACGTCCTTTGAAGGTTATTAGTATCATGGTTCACGCTAGCTTGGACGTCTCATTGATACAATGCAGCTGGCTTGCACGTCGTGTTAAGCAAATTATGTTCACTCTAGCTGGCTCAAGCTTCTCCTACCCGAGCGCAAGGTCAATCGAATCAATGATATGCAGGCACGTACTAAGCAGCGCGCGCGCAGCGTGAAAGTGTGCGCGTAAAGTCTTGTGCATGATCGCGAGTGCCTGAGCGCTGAGCGCCAAATTTGCTGCAAGCCTACGCACAGTACATGATCATTCAAGATGAACACTCACGTGCGCTCTGGCGCAGACACTTCATGCAACTCGGACTTGGCTGGCACCCACCTGAGCTGGAACGCGCGTGACGCTGGAAGGGAGGGACAGGTGAGGTCCTTCGGAGGAGAGAGGCGCCAGCTGGCGGGCTTCAGCAAGCAGGTGGAGGCGTCTCGCGTGAGCGGCACGCGCCTCGGGTGGCTCAAGTCGCTCAACGAGTCGTGGACGCGCATCGCTGTCTACTTCTCGCTGCTTGTCGTCTACTTCCTTGGGGGCAGCCGCGTCAAATCCGTGCGTCGCCGCCACCTCCCCTCCCCCTCCTCTCCCTCCCCTAACCCCCCCAAAACCCCCCTACTCTCCCCCGCTTCAGGTCAGTCTGTGAGCTCACAGGGGCCAGCATGAGCGCGTAGCGTGGTAGTGGATGCGCGCAGCACGGGGGCGTTCTTGCTGCTCCCCGGAGTGAGAGTGGAGATCCTGTGAGTGTCATGTGGCATTGTGTTTTTTTCCCATCTGCCAGCCTAGCCTTGCAGTTGGCGTCAAGAGCCGGAGAGCGCCAGGGGGGGATTGGGGTGGGGTGGGGTGGGG
>WELA01009966.1:340479-353337 GCA_009602735.1 Mesotaenium endlicherianum | reverse complement strand
CCCCCCCCGCCCGCCCCCCCGCCTGCCCGCCCGCCTGCCCGCCTGCCCGCCTGCCTGCCCACCTGCCTGTCTGCCTTCACCATTTCCCGTCTCCCCTCCCTTCTTCTCCCCTCCCCGCTCTCCCCTTGGTGGCATGACGTTACATTACCTGTCTCCGGCTTCTCGTATCTGCCCTCCCTCGTGCATGAGTGTGCTTCGTCACTCAAGTCACGGCTAGAGCCTTTTGGTTGAGCATATATTGTTGATGAGAGACGGGCAGCATGCGGGCTAGTGAGTGTTAAGAGGTGCGTGCTCACGTGCTCATGTCGCGCGAGAGGGGTGACCATGAGTGTGATGAAGTAATGGAGTTGCAACCGTCTAGCCCTGAACTTCGCTCTTGCTCGCGCGAGCGTTTCACTCGTTTCTATGATGGAGTGGCCAGTAGGGCCACTGACGATTTTCCTGGAGCCATGTAAGTCTGTCGCCTGGGTTCCAGGCCTTGGTCACTCACAGCCTGCACTGGCATTCTTATTGCACCTGCATTTTTGGACCTGCCGCATCTGCACAGCAGAACGAGGGAGGGGAAAGAGACTGACCGAGAGGGAGAGGGGAGTTGGCGTGGGGGAGGGATGAGACAAAGGGGGTTTGTACGCGGGGAACACTCTCATTTCACGCTGGCCTTGTTGGCGGCCTGCGTACTCCCAACTTTCAAGGCTTGACCGTCACCCCTGGGAATCTGCCATGTGTGCAACGCATGTGTGTGCAGGGCTATGACACGCTGGTGGGAGAGCGAGGAAGCCTGCTGAGCGGGGGCCAGCGCCAGGTGCGTGTCCAAAATCCCAGCAAGATCGTCCGTCTCCTGCGTAGGCAGGCAAAAAATGCGAGGCGCTCGCTGCCTTCGGCGCCGTCGCTGGGCTACGTGTGCCGGCCGTCTGTTGCTGGCGAGTCTTTATGCAATTCCGAAGAGTGAGGGAGGTTTCAGTGTCTCTCTCATATGTGGGGCAGATAACTCACAAAGCTTATCTGATGTTTTCTCATGCTTCTATTCTGGCTGCAACACTCAGGGCTTATAACGCATGTAAGCCTTCTCCTGAAGTAGTGATCTGCGCTACAGTACTAATGCCTTTTTGCATGTGAACACAACATCTATATTGCACATGCGTGCAGCTTCAGTCCATGCGCAACATTGTACTTGTAACCATGGTCGTTTTTGTCGTCAGCGTGGCAGTTGGGCACCCCCTCGAGAAGACTGGGTCAGGAGGTGATGCAGTCGTTTTAGCTGCTGACGTTCTTATGCCTTATTCCTTTTCCTTGCGCCCAGAGGGTGGCTATCGCTCGCGCGCTTCTGAAGAACTCGCCAATCCTCATTCTTGATGAGGTGTGAAGCTTTTTTCTCTTCCCCATTTCCCCCCCTGCAAGATGCCACGCCCTCTGTGCTTCTGCCGCTCTGCCTCCCTCCCAGCGCCGGCGGGCTCTCCGTTCCCTCCCGGTGGTGGGCCTCCTGTGCTTGCCAGCTGGCACGCTGTCTCTTTTGTGCTCGTAGTGGCAGCTCCACAGCAGATCACCGTGGACGGTTGCCATCGCCGGGTGCGTGGCCTGAAGTACGCCAGATGTGAGTTGTGATTGAAGCATCAGGTCGTGCATTGAGTATCTCCATATGGGTGTTATCAGCTGGTGATTCTCCTCCTTGTGGGACTATGTTGTGTTTCCTTCTTCTATGAACCACCTTCGCACCTCTCTGTGACTACCCCGAAGGGGCTGATTTAAAGTGAACCACGTGGTGACGGTGCTTGCCTGTGGCCCGTGGGGGAGGCAGGCAACGAGTGCACTGGACAGCGTGAGCGAGAGGCTGGTGCAAGACGCTCTTCAGCGCCTCATGAAGGTCCGCACGAGTTCCTCTTCTCCCTTTGCTGTCCGCCGGCAGCAGTCTCCCTTGATGCAAAGTCTCGTGTTCTTTCTTCGCCTTGCGAGTCCGTGCATGGTTTTTTTTTTGGTCTGTTGGGTTATCCATGCAGCATACACTCTTTTTCTCCTCACCTCTCCCTGCATTAAACTCTGAAGTGTCTTCCAACCTTCTGCTGCTGTCTGTAGCCCCTCCCTCCCTTTCTCTCTCTCTTCCTCAGCTGCTTCGTATTTTTCCATGTCGCGCTTCCCATGGGCAAGACGAGGTTCTTTTTGCTGACATATTGGCTTAGTCACTGGCCATGCAAGTGTGTTTGGGCAGTGCTTCCACCTTCCAGTTCTGGTTACTGGATATTCCAACAGTAATAATTGTGGAATGCTGTGTTGTTAGGTGTCTGATACGAGTTATCCTAGTAAACTGAACTGGTCAAGCTTGTCCCTTGTACGAAATGTTGGCAGGGGCGCACAACGCTTGTCATAGCACATCGTTTGAGTACGGTCCAATCCGCCAATCAGATAGCGGTCATGTCAGCAGGCGAGATTATAGAGCTTGGGTCGCATACGGAGCTAGTCAATAAAGGGGGAGCCTACGCTGAGCTCGTCAACAGCCAAAGACTGAGTTTTGAGTGAGGCATTCTCACTCTACATCTGACTCCATCTACAAGAATAGCTTGGTGCCTCCAGATGGTACGGGACTGGAAGCTATGCACGGGCCTTATGGATTTTCAGATAGTAGTTTAGTATATAGGATAATTTTCGAAACAGAGGTGAAACAGGCGGTGTCAATATGATGGCCCGGTGTGCGCACAGTCCGCAGGGTGCTGCATCCTGTTTGAGCGGTGTTTGATCAACACATCTGAAACATGTCTTGTCTACAGTCTCGTGATTGCCAACAGAGGTGTCACGCGCAAAGTCCATTTAGAACGTTCTCAATAATGCAGAGTAAAAATCTGGATTCAGTACTTGTTTTCTGATGTTGGTATGTACTTGTGTTATCATGTCCACATGTTTGAGCTTCCGCCTTCCAGGCTAAGCCTCAGGTTTCAATCTTAGGAACCCGGGTGAGAAGTGAAGCGCAGTATACGCAGCCATGCTTCAGTCCTTATCAATGCTTCACATAGGAATGGCACATTGTCAACAGTCAGCATCCAGTAATCGTCGCATTTTAGTCTGATTACACTGTGCCTTCATTGCTCTAGTATCCGTACACAACGACATAGACTGGCAAAATTGCCCTGTTGTTGTAAAGCACGAGCTCGTCGTAGTTGAGAGTCTCTCCCGGCTCCCCTACAACGCTGTCATAGCCTTCGGGCGCTTGCGTTAAATGGGGCATGTCGTCATAAAACTTATGAGTTCGCCCAGCAATAACCTTGCACACCAAGACCGCTCTCAGGTGGGGACTGCTGGTTTGCTCAGAGACAAGGCTGTAACCATGCGCTTTGCTGCTCGTAGCTGTGCAGTAAATTCCCCTTCCGAAGCGGAGGAACCCCGCGGCTTTCTTCAACTTAAATCCCCCCTTAAGGATGTTGCAGAGATGGCAGGTTCCCAAGTTGCACAGGGTGGAGCTGCTGGCAATGCCCAGACTGCAAGCGAGTGTTGTTCCATGATATCGCATGCGCTCGTTCCCGTCTTTCAAACAGAGGGCATCTCCGTGGGTCCTGGAAGCCTTGTCCTTCACCTTTCTGCGATACCTCTCAAACCGCTCTTCTGCGCTTGCTTTTATGGGGACACGAAATATTGACTGAATGCGGCCGGGTGGAATATCACGACTCTTCCAAGTTCCAGAGAAATCTCTGTTCAATTTCTGATACTCTGCACCCCTGGCGTCCAGCAGGCGTACTGCCCATCACACGGGAGGAGGCAGGAGAATTGATCAGATCTTTACTACTCAGAAATTGGAGGAGTCTTACAGAATAATAGGTTAGCTATGTGTGTTGAACCCTACCATCCAGCAGATTGATATGTTCAGCATCAAACATAACTGACAGCAATCATCCTTCAATGGAAAGTCGAACAATTAGGCTGCATGTGCTTAAAGATCGTCCAACTTTTACTTAGAATATCATCCAAGAGCATCAGAGGAAGCAAGACTATGATCTTCTTTGGCACATACATTATTTTCATGCTACTACGTTCTCATGCATGCAAGTCGCGTGTTGTGAAGCATTACCAGGATGCGCGTGAACATGGTGCTGCTCGAGGGAAAGAAGGTCATTAAAATATTTCTTGCATACTGAGCACTGCCGCTGCCCAGGCCAGCTCCTTGGTTGAGCGTGCACAGACAGCCGACCATGTCCTGGACTGTTGTGTCGATGCTGCTCAAGGGCCTCCCTGGTGGAGAATTTCGACGAGCAGTCGGGGCATGCAATCATTTTCGGTTGCTGGGGCTTGAGGGAATGCTTTGCCAGGCAGTGGTCTGCAAGACCTTCTTTTGTGGGGAATGAGCAAGGGCATTGCGGGCAGTAGAAACGACTATGAGAAGTGCTGTTGTGCGCTGTCAGGGCTTCTTGTGTCTTAAAACTGCACGCGCAGCGTTCACACTTATAGACTACCTGCTGAGACTGAGCATGAGAGCTTCTTAGATGATCAGCTAGAGCTTCCTGAGTGCTGAAATGCCGTTGGCAGTGTCGACAAGCATATTGCCCCAAGGAGAGACCGTGAGATGTTCGCATATGGTCTGCCAGACCTTGTCCTACTTTGAAAGAACGCGGGCACTGTCGGCATGGATAAGAATTGACTGCTTGCAGGCTCAGAGAACCCGGCATCTTATGCCTCGCTTTATGATTACATAGCATGACTTGCTATTATTTACATGTCTTGTCGTGCTCGTTGCAATTTCTGTGCCTCTGATGGTGCCTTACTTTGAACCAATGCTTCCATGCAGACGAAATAAGTGCACGTCATAGAACAAGCCTGTCCCGTCATATGAAAAACATCCAAAAACATGCAGTCCGCTGCCCGCATGCGGGGCTTGGTGGAGAGTGCTGGCGCTCGAGCTGGGAGCACGACATGATGCCGGTCAAACATGTTCTGGCATGTCTTTCACGTGTTAATTGCAGCGTGTGCAGCAACCGCCGGTCTGAACTTAGAGCAACATATTAAGTCCCTGCCTGCCGACCTCAGACAATAAGTTTCGGGTCCTCACTGATGCATAGTAGCATGTCCTTAGGCAGCAAGCATTCGACATCAGAACGGTGGTCTTCCACCGTATTCCACCTGCTCTTAATTACAGCTGCGAACCATTGTGTACGATGATTGAAAGTGCATGTTAGATGCTTGTATGATGTGATGGGAGAGTTTCAGCTTAATTTGCGGGCCTTGAAAGGCGACGGGCGTGAGCATGCTGTTCTCTGCTGCATGGTCGCACGGTTGTGAATATACCGGTAAGACCAATTTTGAGGCACAAAAGACCCATCAAAAAAGGAGACCTTCTAACTTCTTAGAAGTCCCCGGATTGAGTGGAACCAAAGGTATACGCCTGCTATACGGCGCCAACTTACCGAGAAACATCTGGTGACAATGTCATTTAGAAATGTAAGGAGCAGTATTGAGCTAACGTACAATATGGTGCAATATGGCGTACAAGCTGCTTGTTCATTGGCTCGCTTATACTCGCATCCTAAAGCAGGATTTGGCTGGATTTGGCTCCGACCGGCTCCGAAAGCTCAGATTCCCAAGTAACAACATATAAATAGCAAACGCGTTACGAATTTAGTATGTATCAACATATCTATCAGTACGAAATTTTCTAACATCAGAACTCTGCGACCGAGTCGACATCCAATTGTCTTCATAATACAGCAGCACAGAACGGCAGATTGATGGCAGAACTTCGCAACCGAGTCGACTTTCTGGGACGAGAATCGGAATGCCATAGACCACCATATAGACCTGATATAGACCAATGTGCGAGGTGTCCCGATTCATCACCCTGGCCTGCCCTGGCCCACCCTGGCCCCAAACCGACTGAAATCGGTGGAAAGTGACTGGATTCGGCAGCTCTATCTGGTTCACTCTGCTTGCAACTTCCCACAATGTCCTACTCAGCAGCTGTCAGCAGCCACCAACTTGAAATCAGTGCCATATGGACCAGAACCACGTCAGCCATGTCAATGCTCTGGCATGTTTGCTCCTTCGGCATGCTCTGCTTACTGTGCAACATTACGGTTTGTGCATTCAAGAGTGCCTGACGGACTACATATCGAACATGGTGCTTGCTGACCACGCCTTACCGGTGATGTCTACTTCGTCCGATTGAGCGGTCACATAGCAATTTGATTAGAAGCGTCTTGCAGGAACGTGTAAGTGCTTGAAGAACTTGGAAATAGGCAGCCTTTGTTTTGTAAAGAACAGCTTACGTATGTACGTGTTTCATGACCGCCCGTTCCCTTAACCAGTTATTCTTCTTGAAAAGGACTAGCAACTCAAATTATAAGTTTGAGAGCCGGAAGAGTACACGCATTTGTTAATCTGTGCCATGACAGGAGGCTCAATAGGAAGAGCAGTGGTACGCATTGGGCGAATTGCACAGCAAGAGGCTCTGAAAGTTCGGCAGCGCTTTGAGCAAAGTGCGTTCTTTGTGCCAACATCAGTAAATGCTTTGTCGGAAGTCAACATTCTGCAGCACCGGAGTCAGCGCCTGGCAAAGTTGCAAAAGCTTGCCACCCATAACTTTCAGGTAGGAACATTACAAGATGCCTGGATAAAATGCGACCCTTCGCGAACATGTAGACTGTTATCGTGAATGGTGGGTAACTCAGTACTCTCTAAATTCGTGGAGCAGTGACAGAGGTGGAGAGAACCTTTCTTTTGCCAGACTTTAATATTGTCAGACTGGAATTTTGTGCGGCTTTTGAAACTCCCCTTGAACGTGTTTTACGCACATGGAGGCGTTCCTAAGAGCCAGATGTGTGCATGTGCATGCAGTCTGTCACTCACTGGTTTGCATCCCTAGCCATCTCCAAGGCCGTACGTGCAAACGCCTGGTCTTGCAAAGCAAAATTCCCACTGAAGGGGCACACATTACATAAAATTGTGGATGAGCGCCAGAATTTAAAAAACTGAAGTTTACTCCTCTGGTCTGGCTACATACATGTGCATCTTGCCGTGGGTGCTCAAAAAAGGTGTTCAGCAGAAGGCCACTACGGAATTCACATGTTAGGGCTGGGAATTGAGATCAGGGAAGGAGGTACCTTCTGAGGGAACTTTGTGCTTAAGGAGCTTATCTAAATTCTGCTTCAGAGGATCGTGTGTACATGGTGATGCATGCATGCATATAGCAGTCCGGTGGCTTGAGTTCAGCATAGGAACTGAAATGTTACACACGAGGGCTAAGTTTTTTGATGGAAGCAGGGGGGAGGAAGCCACTGGGAACACTGTCTTAGCTAGTATGACTCCCAACTGTTCTGGCTGTGAATTTATGAAACTCAGATTACTCATATGGGCTTGCATAATTGACATGTATTGCATTCACGTGTGGCTTCTGAGGTGATAATGGTAATGCTAACACTTTGAATTGGCCCATTCATTCCCTGTCTGGCAGAAGGAGACTGCAGCTGCCGGACATCCACTGAAGCAGAAGAAGAAGGAGAAGCAGCAAGTGCAGCGTGATATCCGACGGGAGTTGGACGAGGCGGATTTGGCAATGTTCTGAAGCAGTGGCTCTGCTCTCTTAACACTGGACCAAGTCAACCGTTGCATATGATTTTTACAAACTGTACATACTGAAGTCAGAGGGATTGCATTTGAGTGCTGAGAAGCACAAGTGTACGTCGCTACATTTGTACATATAATAGTGTAAAGGGGTGTACAAAGCTTCCATTTAGAGACACCTGCTTACAGCCGCATCTCAAAACGACGCGGTCTTTGGAGAGTGATATAGAGTCAGACAGTCCTTGTACCTCAAGCGGCCATTAGTCTAGGCATGCAGTTTGAGGAAGGGACATATCACCTCCTACATATTATGATGTGGTTTCCTCCAGCTTGCGACATCTTTGACCATGCATCTTGATCTGCTATTACTGTATGACAACTCATGTCTACTTGTCAGAAAGGAATGGCAGAAAAGATTTAGGGCAAAATCCCAAAGTAAGTCTACAACTTTTTTCTAGTACCAAATCTACGCAGAGACTCAAAAGTGATATCCAAACTATGTACCGCACATACTCTACGCCCGGCACATGGAAGTCTATCATTTTGGCGTTCGAGGGTAACATATGACGTACGCCACATGAATTTCCACCACACAAATTCCCACGTTTTCCAACCTGACATCCTTCTCGCCTTCACATCAAAAGAATTCTAAGTGAAACATTTTCGCGAAGCAAACGAAGCCAAGCACATCAATTTTTCCCAATCAACTTAATATCTAGAAGAAGAAGTGTAAGCGTGCTTCTTATTAATAGATAAATATTAGAAGCTTAGATAAAGGGTTCAGAAGAGCTCATGCTCTTAATTAACAAGTTTATAAGCACTGTTAAGAACTTATACAAGTTTGAAAACACAGAGCAGACAGCAAAAAAAAATTGTGAAGGCAAGAGAGGGAGAGGAGAGAACAAAGAGGGCCGCTTAGCGAAGCTTATTTTCTGTACTTCTTAACAAGCTTAACATCTCGGAGAGGAAGTATAAGACTAACTTCTTCTTCATGAATGAATATTAGGGGTTTATATAAAAGGTTCAGAAGATTTTATGTTCTTGATTAGCAAGAATATAAGCACTATTGAGAACTTAATATAACCTGTTTTCAAGAGACAGAAGCAGTCCCAAAAAGTATGTAACAGACAGAGAGGAGGAGAGGAGAGGGGAGGGCCGCTTAGCAGTGCTTATTCTGTATACTTTTAACAAGCCTAATATCTCAGTGAGGAAGTATAGTAGTACTTCTCCATAATGAATATTAGAGGCTTAGATAAGGAGTTCAGAAGACCTCGTGTTCTTAAATAGAAAGTTTATAAGCACTGTTAAGAACTTTCACAACCTGTTTTTAGAAGAGAGAAGCAGACAGCAAAAGTATGAGTGCAATAGGTCTAAAGAATCCTTATCGACTGTAAACAGAGTTAATTTATGAGCTAATACGTGGACATAAATCTATTGAGAGCCTAGTACACAAAACTGAAGGGATTATTAAGAATTGGTATAAGAGCATGAAGCGTGAAGGCTGAACTACAAGTAATTCTGCGTTGAAGACCTAGAAAATGCATTATGTAACCTGTTTGAGCTGGTCTCTTGAAGCTAGCCAGAGTGGCAAGCATGCAATGCAAAAATCAAGTACAATTTCGAAATCAGGCAATTTGAACACAAATTGTCAAACAACTTATTTGTGGAGTAAACAATGTTACCAAGGTCTCAAAGTAGCCTAAAAGGGACAGAGCATACTTTCCACTAATATCATCGGTCTAATCATGCACGGATGGGCCCAGCCGTGCGGAAAGTGGACAAAAAGAACGCCAAATTCTACACACAAAGAAAGAGTCCAGTCCACTCTCGTCAACACAAAGATGATATCATTGTTGTTCTTACAACCCTGACTTCCCTGACCATAAGAAAAAAGCATATACGCTACATACAACCTAGACCCCTGAAACACAAGAAGCCGTAAGTATATAACGATCCCATGCACAAGCAGAATCCTACTTCGCAGTATGCGATGCTTTTATCTGCATAGATGCGCCATAAAGTACAGCCACAACCAAGGGTAAGCAGTAAAATGTCTCTCAACCTGAAACTAAAGGGCACACTTAGGCTAATACGTATCTATATATGAGGGCCCAGTTTACATACGGGGCCAAAAATTGGCGCAATCAAAAGAGAAACACGCAAGCGGGTGTCAGCCTCTGGGCTCATCGACATCATGCCATGGCTTCCAATGCCACATGGTCCTCGACTGGGCCATCAACCACCATGCTCACTATCAAGGAGAGTGCCACGTACAAGTGGTTGATACATATCGTGCGTAAGGCCAGCTAGCATGGCCAGCCAGCCAGCACGCAATCAGCCAGAGACGCTGCTGTAGAGGCGGCGGACCCAGGGACACGTCCCTCGGATGCGGCCCACAACCGCCCCCGTCACCTGCACCACCCCCCCCCCCAGTCCCCACCCACACCGTCGTGTAACAAGGTCAGCCGTACGCTTGTCATACGCAGGTCGCCTCCACACACCCACATTTTAAGAGCACGGGTATGCATGCGTGTGCACACATACGCAGTGCACACCGCAACTGTCATCTCATCCTCACATCCCCTCAGTCAACCGCAGAGTGCCACGTACGCAGCCCACCGCCGTCGTCGCCAACGGCCAGCTCTCGGGCACAAGCAGCGCGCTGTGCCGCGTGTCGCAACACTAGAAGGCCACTCTAGAAGCCCCCCTGGTCACGCACAGTGAAACAGCAATGGACCCAGGCAGCGTTCACATGCAGAGGAATTCACTTCAAGCCTGGAGGTTGCAAGCTCCACTCTATCGGAGTGATGGGCTGATCCTTGGTGGCAGCGGAGAGAGTGCCCCTCTCCTCCAGCCTCATCGTTTCCCCAGGGAGGGACTAGCAGCTGAAGAGCTTCTCCGACAATACAGGTGGCTCTGCTGCATGCAAGCTTGCAGATACACCCACAAGCAAGCACACGCACGCATACGTCCGGCGCTCGGTCTCCGTCTGAGAGGGCCGGCCCGCGCAGCGGCAGGAGAGGGTCGGGCACGCAGACCGCGACGGGCGGGAGAGCGCAACGGTGGCACTCACGAGCGTGCAGTTGCGCACGTCCAGCGTTTCCAGCAGAGGGCAGCGCTGCACCTGGCGCTCGATGGTGTCCGCGTCCAGCCCGCAGCCCTGCGCACGCACACGCGGGGGAAGTCCCAGCCCATGAGCCTCACAGAGGGAGGGGAGAGGGGGTTGAGGAGGAGCATCGCCCGCGCGCTGGAACCCTCTGCTTCTCCCGGCAAGAGAAGCCGACCTCAGCACTCTCACACGCCTGTCTGTGCGAGGATACTCCGCAGACTGTGAAAGTGCCACCCATTCTGGCAACCTCAGGAGCACAGCGGCGCTGGCGCCTGAGCCTGAGCCTGAGCCTGATCCTGATCCTGTGCCTGCCTACATACGCTGCGACCTCTCAGAGAGTCCGGAGGGCCAAAGGCAGGCCTGAAGCGCGCACATGGCAAGAACCAAAAATGGATGTGGCCCAAATGCGGGAGTATGAGTGGTGGTCAAGCAGCGTGACGTATGCACAGAAGCAGGAGGAGAAGAGATGCAATGGAAGACTCGGAGGACGACGATGCTGAGCAGGCAACTCTGACCTGGAGGCTGAGGCTGGTGAGGCGTGGGCAGTCCAGCTGGAGGGCGGCCAGGGCGGCGCAGTTGCTGAGGTTGAGCGTGGCCAGGCAGGGGCACGCCAGCCGCACCTCGCGAACGTGCTCCGCCAGCGACAGGTTCAGCGTCGTCAGCGCGCCGCACGCCGCGTCCGCCGGGATGACGACTGACAGCAGGCGCGGGCACCCCACGCAACTCAGCGTCTGCAGCATGCGTGTGGGCGGCAACGGCAACGGCGGCGGCGGCGGCGGCGCCACGGTGGTGGTGGCAGCGGGGCTCTCCAAGATGCCACCTGGCAGCGTTGCAGCAGCGGGGGAAGTTGGCTCCTTGTCCGTCAAAGAGCCCCCACCGTCCACCTCCATAGAGCCCCCCCGGCCACGGGGCTTCGCCACCTGTCCCACAGTAGGAGCCCGCACTGCACCGCTTTCCTCCTTCACCATCTCGACGTCGGGGGAGGCCTCAGCGGGCGGCGCCTCGGCGGGCACGGCAGCTGCCAAAGGGGGCAGCAAGCGCGCCTGGGACGGAGGCAGCTGCAGGGGCAGCGCCGCCGGCGATGCTGGTGTTGGCGTGGGCGGCGGCAGCGGCGGCGGCGGGAGCGAGATGTGCTGGAAGAGGGCGGCGCTGACGTGGGCGCAGCCGCTGAGCAAGACGCTCTCGAGGTGCGGGCAGAGCCTGAGCAGTGCCTCCAGCGCGGCGGCGCCGAGCATGCCGTAGGAGACGTCGAGCTCGCGCAGGTGCGGCAGCGCACGCGCGCCGTGCAGCGGCGTGAGCACCTCGGGCGCCAGGTACTTGCACGCGGAGAGGCGCAGCACGCGCAGGCGCGCGCACGCGGCAAACACGGGCGCCAGGTCCGTCAGGAATGTGTACGACAGGTCCAGCTCCGTGAGCCCCGCCAGCGCGCCCAGCGCCGCCAGCCCGCGCGCCGTCACCGAGGGGCACGCCGCCAGGATGAGCGTCTCGATGGCGGGGCAAGCGCGCGCCGCCTCGCCCACGCACCCGTCCTCCAGCTGGCTGCAGTAGGAGGCGTCCAGCCAGGCCAGGCGCTCGCAGCACAGCTGCGCCCTCCTGAGCGCGCCGCAGCCCCGCAGGTCCAGGCGCTCCAGCTGCGGGGCCGTGATGGAGAGGCGGATGAGGTGCGGGCAGATGCCAAGGTTAAGAGCGCGCAGCCCCACGGGCACAAACACCGCCTCCACCAGGCGGTCGCAGCCGTCCAGGTGGAGCGCCGTGAGCGAGGGGCACGCCAGCTCCAGCGACCACAGGTTGCGGCAGCCGGCCACCGACAGCGTGGACAGCATGGACGACGACAGCTTCACCTGCATCAGGCCCTACTCTCCACCAAAACGCAAAACCACCCCCCCCGCGGGCACGCGGGCAACAGGGGCTAGTCAACACGGAGCGCGGGGAGCAGAGAGCATGCTTCAATGGCACTGGGGGCGGCCGGGAGCGCGTGACACACACGCGGGAGGGCGCGATGCAGGCATGGAGCAGAGGAGTCGAGAGCATGCTGCCGACATCGGGGGCGGACAGCAGTACCCTTGCTCTTGTCGAGCTTGAGCGCGGAGGGCTGCCAGCACGCGCGTGCAGACAAGATACCACTCGACGCGGAGCAGAGAGCATGCTCTCCACACACATTTATTGGGTGAGGCGGCAAAGTTGGGGAGGCTCTGGGGGAGGTGAGGGTGGGGGTG
>WELA01009966.1:287762-335343 GCA_009602735.1 Mesotaenium endlicherianum | reverse complement strand
GGGGGGGATGTGGGGGGAGTGAGTGCAGCTAGAGGGGGAGGCCAAGGTGGAGCTGATGACGCTGCCGGGCTACCAGGCAGTGCTGGACGGCAAGCTGTACGCCAAGAATATCGGCTGGGGGCCGCGCCTGGGGGTGGCGTACGACCCCGTCACGCGCTCCATCAGCGAGCTCAGCCATCGCATGGTCCAGGTGAGCCCACCACCACCACCACCAGAAGCAGCAGCTGCAAAAACGACAGTGCTGCCCTCATCGCACCTGCCGCCTGTAACCTGCAGGCAATGTGCCGCTGGGGGGGGGGGGAGGGGGGCGGGGGCTCTTTCAGCTGCCCCCTAACTGCCTGCTAGCAGCAGCTCCTGGTGTGCGACCTTGGTGTGCGCCGGTCCGAGTGAGTGGAAGTTGTTGGGAGGGCCTTGGGGGGGGGGGGGTGTGTGTGCAGGGCTGGCAGGGCCCCACAGCAGCTGTCGAGGGGAAGCTGTACATTGTCGACTTTGGCGACGGCTTCCGGCTCAAGTCGTGGGAGCCGGCTGCGGAGCGGTGGCAGCCGGTGGGCGACGTGCGGATGCCAGCTGGCGCGTACAAGCCCTGGGCCGTGCAGCTCGTGTTCTTCATGGGGCAGCTCTGCCTGCTGCTGCCCAACCTCAGCCTGCTCATGGTGGACCTGCGGCTCGCCCGCACCAGCGCCGGCAGCAGCGGCAGCTCTTCTTCGGCTCCCCGAGTAGTGCTCGTGGAGGGCCCAGCTTTCAGCCACCCGACGCGCGGGGACCATGTGGTGAGCACCGCTGCGGTCCTGGGGTGCCAGGTGCTGGAAGCCTAGCGCAATCTCATGTGCCTGGGCACAATCGTCTCGACATTAGACTCCGTTGCTCCCCCCGGGCAGGTCCTTTGTTAAGTTACTGTATTCAGCGGTTGTGTGTAAGGGTTGTGTCTTCCTCCAGGTGTGTGTCGCTGGCTGATCGGCCTCGTACATACTTTGCACATAATGGGGCGTGGTTGAAGGTGAGGACGCCTCGAATTGGTCCGCAGTGCCACTCATGCGTGGAGCCAGCTTTCATACAAGTAGAAATGTATGTATTGTAAAGTGCACAGTAATCTGTTATATAACACAACGCCAGTTGGTGGGGCCCTTATTTGTGAAAAAGCTTGCCTGTTGAGGGTGTTATGCACTCGTGCAACAAGTGCCAGCACACTTTGAGTTTCGAACAGCGGCCAGGCGCCGCACATGGCCTGGCCCCTTTGAGCATGTGCCTTAGCAGACATGCTTGCTTGTGCTGCACGCAGGTACAGTCTGCACCACGTCCAGCTTGAGATGCAAAAGTTGCGCTGGATTTCCGTGCAGCTCACGTTGCTCAACTCAAACGGAGCCACAATATTTATTTTACTCCAGCACTAAGTACCCAACCCTTGTCAGCGGGGGCCTCGATCTGTGACACGCGTTCCGCGTCTCACCTCCGCACTTTGCTCAGTTTGCCCTTTCTTCTGTTCCTCGTCTGCATGCACCCGATGCAAAGCAATCTGCGTCATCAGCAACACTGCCACCTGGCCTGCCCAGTCTGGCGGGGAACAAATCTTGCCGCATGCAGGCGAGCTCTTAAGCAACGGGCAGATATGCTGCCATCTCGAGGAGGTATCAGAGGGAGAGTGAGCAAGATCACGCGCACTCTCGGGGCAGCTATAAACTTCCAGCAACAAACTTCTCAAGGAGTTCTCGCTGTTTGCCGAGGGGGTGGAGGAGAGCCCCAGGTTGCAGAGATAAAGGACAAAGCCTGCTGCATGCTGTTCGAGTTACTCAACCCACACCCTCAATCTGGCCACCAGCCGAGACGCGTGCACGTGACGAGGAGATCAGCGAGCCCGTCACTCGCAACCTGCCACGCGTGTGGCGCGACGAGCCGCAACCAGTGAGCGGGTGAGAGCAGAGGGAGCAGCAGGGGGGAGAGCGCGTGCGTACCCTGGCGGGCCTGGACTTGGCCTTCATGAAGTCGTAGGGGGCCCTGCTCCTCAGGCTCTTCTGCTTGGCAGCCTTGAGAGCGGCCAGCTTCGTGAGGCTAGGCCGGTACAGCAGCAGCGTGCTCCCCACGCGGCCCACCACCTGCGCCTCCATCTCGGTCTCCAGCTTGCGCCCCACCTCGCTGGCACTCCCGGGAGCGTTGTCCAGTACCTTGATCTGCACACCGGCAATGGCACGAGGCGTAAGGGACGGTGCGTTGGTATGAGTCCGTGCGTCGCACAGAATATGTGCGCGCGCGTGCGTTACTCTGGAGGAGCGTGCCCTGGATGCATAAAAGACTGCCAGCTCTCTCTCTCTCTCTCTCACACACACACACACACACACACACACCTCGATGCGCATCTAGCGATTTGACATCTGCCCAGCTCCTCTTAATCTGCCATCTCTCTACGGATACCACCCGTCACGCAGACTGCACTGCTTGTACCGCATGCGCTACCATGGCACTGGCTCATTCACACAGGGCTCTAGAGGCGACAGCACGTCCGCACCCCACACGGGCAGACGCGTCTCCGCCTGCCAGCAGAGCCGCCACGGGCCCAAGCTGACGCAGAGCCACTGGCAGCTCTCAAGAGAGAAGAGAAGCACGCAGCTCAGGAGAGCGCGCCCAACCCGCACGCGCGTGCCCGTGCGCACCCACGCAGCTTGGAAGAGCGCACGTGCACGCACGCAACTCAGAAGAGCCCGCTCACACGCACCCAGCTCAAAAAAAAGCGCAGAAGAGCCCGCCCACCCACCAGCACGCGGCCCAGAAAGGAGCGCGCCCGCCCACCTTGAGAAGCTCGTGGGCCTCCAGGGCCTCCCCCATGGCCTGCACCAGCGACGGCGTCACTCCCCACTTGCCCACCTGTGGAGGCACACACACACACACACACACACACACCGCGCTGCAGCCCTCAGGAGCTCTCCCAGGCTGATGATAGTGCAGCCCAGCGCTCCATGCCACCAGGGCAGCAAAGGCACGACAGGGAGGCAGGGGGCCGGCCGCACTGCGTTTCGCGGGCCTCCCGCCCCTCGCCCCCCCCCTTCCTCCCTTCCTTTCTTCCTCCATCCCTCCCTCCCTCCTTTCCCTCCTCGTTCAGCCTACCGCCGCGCCAGGAAGGCATGATGGCAGGCTCTCAGATGAAGTAAGGTGGTGCTTCTTCCTGGTAGTAAGTCTGCCAGCCAGCCAAGCCTTGCACGCCAGCTGTCGGTCTAGGCACCCCTCCTCGTAGAACTCTGCAACTTCCGTCTTGTTACGCCGAGCCATATTGATCGTGCAAGGCACCTAAGTGAACTCCCCTGGATGCTCTCTCTGCTCCGCGGAGAACCACCGAACGTGACATGTGTGGTCTGGAAACTTCACGCCAGCGGATGATGCTTGAGGTCCCGTACAGAGTGAGGCTGCCCTGCCTGCGAGGTCGCAGAACCTTCAACGGGCGGTTTGCGTGGCTGGATGGGGGGAGCAGGATGTGTGATAAGTGCACGTTGCATGCATCAGCCCCAAGGGCAAGCTGAGATCGACTCACCTGCTGCACTACAAGCTTGTTCCCCATCTGGTGGGCAAGAGCCCTCAGCTCCTTCTTCTCCTTGTTTCCCAGCAACGGGAACCGTCGTTCTTTCGCAGGCCCTACCCGCCTCTCCTCCACGTCCTCCCCTTCCTCCTCGTCCTCTTCGTCCTCTTCATCGCTGCCTTCGTCCTGGTCCTCCTCAGCACTTTCTGAGTCGTCCTCCAGCTGCGAATCCGCCCACTCCTCTCCCAGTCTAGACAGTAGATCAGCTCTTCCTTCACCGGCACCCGGCTGTGCTCTGCTATTGAGCTCAGCAGCATTTGCCTCTTCTGCTTCATGACGCACCCCAGCACCGTCCACGCTAGACTTACAACGCGTTGAATATGCAACCGCGTTATCCGTTATACTGTCTAAAAGCATGCGTAAGCCAAAGCCTGTGCTAAGTTTAGAGTTGTTGCCATTTGCAGCTGGCCTCGTCTCTCCTTTTCGTTGCTGTTTTAAGCACTTTATCGGCTGCAACCTCTGTGGGCACAAGACTTTACTGGAACCAACTAAGCTAGTATCATGTCTTCCCAGAGCTGAACTACGTATGGTGGAAGCTATAGCGGGCTGTACTACTAATGCAGACGTCATTTGTGCATATAATTAAGAAGCTTCTGCTTACCCAGGCTGTGGTCAACCTAATTGCACTTTAAGGGCACTGGGTAGAACAACAGCTCATACAGTACGTGCAGATATGAATTGCCTAGCGTGCTCGTTTACACCTCGTACCAACAGGTAGAAGAGTGGGCGCACTTGCTGGCCCCGATGTAGTAGGAAGAGGGGCCCTACCAGGCTCTACCTGGCCCTCCCCTAACATGCTTGCGTTGCGGTGCTCAGCGGGCTTCGAAAGTGCTCTTGAAGTTGCTTTAAGTGAGGCGCGCGAGTGTAGAGGAGGCTCGATAGTGCTCGATAGTGCTCGACAACAAGAATCTGATCGACGACTCTCTGCCGTCGTCGTCAGGTGAGCGTCAAGAAAGTGTCAACAAGTGCGACAGGTCGAGAGAACAAGGTCAACGAGTGCGGAGCATGACAAAAGCGTCATTGACAATCAGAACCTCCCTTCGGTTTTAAACCCTCCAAACTAGATAACGGATCATGCATTCACATATCATTCAAGTTCGTAGGGTGCCTTCAAGAGTAATTCGGTCACCCTTCGCATCTGATCACTCTGTACGATACGGGCTGAGAGGAGGTGATATGAGTTGTAGCTGAATTATATAATTGTGTCCAGATAGGCGCAAGATGAACCGTTGAAGTATCAAGCAAGGTGCCGCATAGATGGAGGAAGTTGAAGTTCATGTTTGAAAAGCTTGCTGAGTGACATTTGCCTAGTCCGCAACAGGACAACAATATACGTTGTAAGCTCTGCCGAATGCTTGGAAACGCGCAGGATAGCATATTAAAGCCAACTGAAAGATTACTCCAATAGCGTTGGAACAAGCTTTCTATAGCGTTGGAACAAGATGAGGTCGTTTGTGGGCAAAGTGGTGTCCAACAAGATGCAGAAGTCTGTTGTAGTTGTTGTTGATCGATATGTGCAACACCCCAAATATCCGAAATTGGTGCACAAGATAAAGAAATTCATGGCTCACGATGAGGAGAATAGCTGCAACATAGGCGACGAGGTTAGACTCCCTCCTTATGTGACTTCTTTGTTGCAGAAACATGACTCTTTCCCTTCTTTCTTCATGCTTATGGTGCCGAGTGTAAGGAGTGATTTACTCCTGTATGGCTGGTGAGCATATGGGTCCCAAGTCAGTGGGCCTTGTAGCCTGCACATTTTGGGAGACTTTGGCCTAGTTGTCGTATCACATCTGCCAGCATTGTTGCATTTCGACTTCTCTGTCTTGAGGAAGATTATATGCAAACCTATTGGTGCCAGACGATCGCCTGCCTTATTTCCAGTTGGTGTATGTTGGCACAAATATAAGCCCAAAAGGTTGGCCACGTGATATGCTAAGCTCCTTCATATAAGTAGGCAAGTATCAAGTGCATATATCGTCATGGTTCAACATGACGTTGCTTCATATACGCAGCATTTGTCAGGTGCATATTCAACACGCAAAGCCTTTGCATGCGAGGCTTATAGAATGTCTTTGTCGTAAGTCTTCTGTGTGGCTCTGTTTGTGATGGTAAGTGAAGGAGCACTCCGCGCTTGAACTTGGACTGACAGAATTATGTTGCTCGACAGGTTCGAATAGAGGGATGTAGACCTCTGAGCAAGAGAAAGAGCTGGATGGTGTCGGATATATTAAGAGAGGCAAGAGTATATGTTGTCCCACCAAAGCCGTCTCCCGCAGCTGCTCCAGCTTCTGCTACAGGTGGCTCCACTAAAAAGACCTCAACTTAAGCCTCTGCTTTCTCTGCAGCTTTGAGGTCAGCATTTGTCACTTCCAGTTCTTCTACCCGGCATATTCGCCAGAATTTACATCTGGCGTTTTGAGGGCTCCTTCATAGTGAACTTTAATTGGGCAGTTCACAGTGAACTCTCATTGGGCTCCTTCACAGTGGACCTTGCTAGAGGCGGCAATTGTGCAGTATTGTCAAAAGGGCTATAAATATGAAGTAGGTATTTGAGTTTTGATACTTGTACAAGGTAGGGTGCTATGGTATTTGCAGAGGATGTGCAGGCATCAAATATGTAGATTAGTGGTGATAGCAAAAAGTAGAGTTTGCTCAATGACATGGTTAGCGAAGGTGTTGACCTCCCATGGAGTTACCAGGACGACATGGAGAGCAGTAACTTCAAATCTTCTGTCGAGTATGAGTAGGAATTGAATGCAAGGAAAGTGAACTGCGTTTCTTCTTTGAGAAGGAAACACAACGTTGCAATTCCATGCACGGCTACGCCAGTTGCTGACACATAGTGCGCTCAGTATCTTGCATCCAAATATATGTACTGGTGCAATATAACGATAATATTTAGTATTTACAACAACTAAGTCAATGAACTACCCCACCTTGTAGGAAAAATGTGAATGTGTTGAGACACATATACAGGAGTTGCAAAAAAGCTCCTGGGCACGGCAAAAAGCAAGACCATCATGTCCTGCTTGCATCAATGCATGGCAAGAATGGAGCTAACACATCCGCAGCCAACTCCCAATGATGATGTACACTCGGAATGTCCTTATCAAGGCCTGCTTGGCAGCTTCTCGATAAGCTCAGGCACAGCCTTGAAGAGGTCAGCCTCCAGCCCATAGTCTGCAACCTACACACTCAAAAAACACGTTGCAGGTGCTTTTCAGCCACCATGTCCTCGTCACGCCAAGGTTCCTCCATGCGACCTGCTAATCACTTTGGTGCACAAGGAAGTGAGGCAAAAGAGCGCGTATTTGAGGGCAGGCACTTCCACACCAATGGCACGCGATGCAAGGGTGAAGAGGTGCGAGCAGTCTCAGAGCGGAAGGAAAGGCCCGAGGGCGGGCGAGCAGACCTGGAAGATGGGCGCATCGGGGTCCTTGTTGATGGCCACAATGGTGCGCGAGTCCTTCATCCCAGCCAGGTGCTGGATGGCGCCCGATATTCCAACGGCTATGTACAGATCCGGAGCCACCACCTTCCCCGTCTGCCCTACCTGCAATCACCGACATCTACCCGTTCTGTATGAGCGCACGGCACCCTTTTCGTACAGTGCGAAGTAGGTGGGAGCTTCAGTATGAGGGAGCTGCAGGTGGAGTAGGGACTAGGGCAACTCAAATACTTCCTCCCGGGCGGCATAGCAGACCGCAGCAAGTGACATGGCGGTCATTCCTTCTCTTCCCATCCCAGAAAACCTATCCAAGCATCTCCACTGGTGACAATTCTTCGAGCGTTTGCAAGGGGAAGCCTGTCCGTGCTTTTCACAACCCTCAGGGCATCCTCTGACGCAAGAAGATCACAATGGATTGTTTTGCATGCATTCATACAAGGGGGGAAAAGACAGATCAGCACCTGAAGGTCGTTGGGCACATAGCCCGCATCCACGGCTGCCCTTGACGCCCCCACTGCACATCCACTCCGCACACAAAAGAAGCCCCGAGTCTCCGTTGCTCAGTCTCCGCAGACTTCCAAGTTCCAAGTACACACACTCATCGCCAGAACCCCAGGTAGGGCAGGCAGGCAGGCATACAAGCGAGCTACGGACTAATGATACCTTCAGGAGCTCATATGTGAGACGAAACGCAATACGAAAGAAAAAGACAGCGGTCAACCAGCCAGCCAACCAGCCAGCCAGCCAGCCAGCCTGTACAACAGCAGAGGAGAAGCGGGGACCTGCAGCGCCCAGCTTGTCGGCCAACTCATCCAGCAGCCTGAAGTTCTCGGCACTCTTGAGGCCACGCCCGCCCGCCACGACGGTCTTGGCCGACCCCAGCTCCGGGCGGTCGCTGACACGCAGCTCCTGCCCCACCCACAGCGCCTGCCCCACCGCCTGCGCGGCCGCCTGCAGTGCGTCTGACCACCCCCAGCCCCAGCCCCAATAGAGTCGCCCCACAGTATGCTCTCTCAGCCACTTTGCCCTCACAGCCTCGTGTTCCAATGCTGCCACGTGCCTCCTTAACGGCATCGACCGTGTCCACGAATGCCTGCTGCTACGTGCTTCGTTTTTAACGACATCAACCAGGTGCAGGGAGTGGGAGCGGGCGTCAGTACCCGAGCGGAGCTCGCTGGGAGGGAAGTCGAGGGACGACACGGGGGCTGGCTCTCGCGGGGACTGGGGGTCCTGCTCGGCCGCCTGGAAGGCAGTGGTGCGCACCGTCATCATGCGGGGACTGGGCCCGCTGCACTTGACGGTGCACATGGCGTTGCCAGCGTAGATGGGCCTGCAAGGAGGAGGAGCAGACACACCGCATGCTGCGCATGCCACTCAAGGCATGCTTGCCACCCCACCCCGCCCCACCCCACCCTGCAGCAAGCAGGCTGACCAAGGAAGAGCCCAACCGTCGCGCAGCCAGCCCTCAGATGCTCACCTTGGCAGGTGCAAGGAATCGCTCGACAAATCTCCCAATAACCCTCCCGATAGGCATCCAGAATGCCGATGAGGACCGCACTCAACTTGCCAGCATCGCATATATCTATAGGTGAAGCTTCCCATGAAGTGCTTGTGGGCGGTGCTGTGCCGGCAAAGATCAGGACTCAACAGCAAAGAGCAGGACTCAACGGCAAAGAGCAGGACGCAACGCAATGCAGGCGGCGGAAACGCGAGGCGCTACCTCACAAAGGTGTCGTCGTCAATGATATGGGTCACGTCACTGACAGGCGCCACGTCGAGGAGTGCAGCCGCGCGGGGAAGCAGGTTCCTCCCGAAGGTGCTGGAGGGCGCGACGATGTGAGAGAAGGACCGGCGCTCCTGCACGTCGATCAGCAGCTCTGCCAGAGGCTCCGCCAGCTCGTGCTCCAGCTCCTTGCTCTCGACCGCCAGCACCTGCCCTTCACACAGGGCGTGCCAACTCCTGCTCAGCACGCTCCTGCCGCGCGTAGGGTGAACACTTTAAGTTTGAAGTCGCATATGAGCAGACGCAAGCGGCTGGCGTCACACCGGCTGCTGCCCGATCTTCTGCGACATAATCCAGGCAGGACTTGCAGTCAAAGGTTGTCAGTCGAGCAGCTCCACGGCTTACTGGAACATTTCTCGTTGCTCCTGTGCCATCCTTCAGTAAAGAACACTATCACTACCTATCACTTCATCAAATGATATCATCATAACTACTCCTCAGTGACTATCAACAGCCTGGGGGCCGGCATCTGTCCCCGGCACACAGATTAACTCTCTCTGGTCAAACTCTCTCAAGGGTTGCACCCTTGTATCATCTCTGGTAAAACCCTCTGCCCGCAAGTAGTCATAACTATAAGCAGGGAACCCAAAATTCTTAAATGGAGAAAGTTGCCTTTAAAAGTGGAGTGTCTGTATCCAAGTTTCACCTCAGAGACTCCAGTGAGCTTCCTTGCTGACTCCACTACTCCTGCGATGCCACTTCCAGCCACCAGCATTGTGACAGGCCCCTCGAATTTGGCTGCTGCAGCAAGAGCATTCAGAGTTGCCGGCTTCAGCACCTTGTTGTCATGCTCCGCAACCACCAACGTGCTTGCCTGCAGATGCAATGATGACGAGTTCAACACCCTGTAAGCTTGATATACAGCCGTGTAACATCCCTCATAGAGCCGCATATACCGGTAAGCTTCAGGAGGGTCATCTTAGGTGCTATAGAAATGAGAGGCTGGAGCCACGCGAATAGGAGGATGCAGAACGACTACGTCACTTGAGCATCCAAGTCTGCAGCAATGGCTTTCATGCACTCCACCTTTCCACCACCAAGTTAGCTACAATGATCAGTAGTTGACAATAAGCCAGTAGTTTATAATATCACTTCACCGAAACAGTCGCAAAACTTGTGGGGGCTAGATGTTGGTGCTGTCAGACTCTTTACGCTGTAGTAGCACCAATATTTCACAGTGATTGCGGTAAGGACAAAGAGATTGCACATGAATCTCGTACCCATCGTTGATGAGCACCTATAAAATCTTTCTGTGACGACGGCCTAAAAAATCTTGGTGCAACGGCTGCCCGACAGATATTCGTTGTGCAGCCCAGGATGCCCATAAGAAAATAAAAGGTGGTACACTATATTGGTATAGAAGGCGTGAACTTCCTGCTTATCTTCTTCCCCTCTCAATTACATCAAGAATCATATGAATGAAGTTTCAGGAATCACAGCCATAGCCTTCAATTTTTCTTCCTCAGCTATGTTTACTTCATACAAGAGGTTTTCGGGCAATTGCGCTCAAGATCGACATTAGAGTGTGCATGACGTCAACATTTCTATTCTGAATCATTATGCTCACTCGTTGCTTGCACTCCTTCCTGCTCCTTTTAACCCATTCTAATCCCTATTGTTGCACCTGGTTGCACCTCATTCCTGTGTGCGCAATAATTGGTTAAAATGCAAGTTGTTGACCGGATTGGGGTTTACAACTGTTTACAACAGTTTATGGTGACCTGGCAAGCATGCCCACCAGTTGGCGTGCTTACGTGCACCTTTCTGCAGCTGACGATTTATTGGAGGACAAATTCGACCTTTTAAGTAATACCAATTCTACGTAGAAACTCAAAAGTATATCTGGATATATGTCTGTGTATGTTCTCAAATGTCCCTAACATTCCTAAGCTTCCTCCTGCTTGCTCCTGCTATGCTTCACCGCCCCCGTCCCTAGAGACGACGGATTTCTCTCGACGGCATGTCCCCCCATGGGGAAACTCCCTTCGAGAATTCAGGTGAAATAGCGCCCGAAATTCAAAGATATAAAATAACGACCTGAAATCAATGTCAAACTTAGTACAGTTAACTAAACCTCGAAACAAAAACATTTGTCTCAATAGCGACCAGAAATCAAACTTGAAAATTTAAGTGAAAGAACTCAAGATTTTAAGAGACCTAAATTCCAAATTCCGAAAAGTTAGTGCCAGTTTCCCCCCCACGTGTGTCCCCCTTTCATCAAGTCCCAGACTTCCGTCCCCAGGCAGGAGCCTCGTGAGCCCATTGGCGACAGCGACACACAAAGCTTTCATTCACACATGTCGACCCCAGCTAGTACACCGCCCAGCTCGTACCATGTTCGTAGGGTGTCGAGGAGTCCATGCGGAGTCCTTTCAAATTTGTCAAAAATTTGCACTTGGAAGGTTTGCAGTCTGTTCGAATGTGTTCATATGTTGTTTAAAACGGGCTACTGCACTCAAGTTTGACTGCTCATAGTGGTCTGCACCTCCAGCTGGTCGCTCTATATTCACGACGGTCTTATTGGAAAGGATTTGGATTTTCATCTGACCCAGTATCAGTCTTTCGAAGTTGCTGACGAGGCCTACCGTTTCTAGGTCAGATCCGTTGTCCACTCGAGCTTGTCCCTAAATTTTGCGCACAATGGGACCGCATTGTAACAGAGAAGGCATTGGTGACGAGATCTAGTGAGAGTCTACGAAGATAGCTGGGGATAGCATCATAGCACCCTATATGAACCGTAGATTGAAAACCGATATTGAACAAGATAAACCATCTAGACCCAAAGTAGAAGTCAAAATGGATAAAGTGGTCAACACTGATGATCGACACGAGTTAAAATATCGCCTAGCAGTAAATCGCTCACCATCGTCTGCCATCGTCAACCACAACGAGCCAAAGACGATCCACTCAAGGTTACTCTTCAGGGCCTGACGGCACAAAGTTAACGATTACTTGGAAGGACCAGAAAATCCGTGCCAAGTGTTCGAGATATTATGGAGAAATGCATGAGTGAGTGCTCATGGGTTTGATCTAGGCTGGTAGGTATCTGACTATGCGGTTTTGTCTTGTGAGCGTCAAGAGGAAGCTGCGCTGATAGCGCCGTCTGCAGTAGAATTAAGAGCACAACATGCATTGACCCTTATTGCAACTTCTGGTCATTCACTAGGAGTGCTCCTTTTTCAGAAGATTCACGCGGATGTAGCTCAGCTTTTTCTTTTTTTCCTCCATATTTAGGTGTGGCGGCCATTCTCTACCTTTTTCTTACGCTGATGTGCGGTTTTCACTGCAATCTTAGTGTCCATATAAGAAGCCTTAGTGTACGAGTAGCAGTATATATTTCTCGTGGCATCTCCTGGATTTCTGCACAGTGTCGTCTCCTGAAGGCGAGGTTCCTCAACATCCAAATATGCTTCTTGCAGGTCAGCCATACTTTCTTATCCATTTATCTTGCTGGTTCTGCAGAAAGAAGCACCGATGAAAGACCCTGCAGCTGCACGTCACCACTTCACTGGTGGCCATAAGAGGAGCTGGATTGACCAGCTAATTCAACATCCAATCAAGACCCTGAAGGCCTCTTATGAGGCGGTCAGGTTCAGTCCTCCTGACGACGACGACGACGACACCGTTTTTGAGGCAAGTGTACCCCCTACTCTTCCTCCCTCCTTTCCCTAACATACTTTTGACCCTAGATATTTCCTCTGTCAACGGACCATTGCTTAGAGGTTGGAGAAAAGACGTACTGGCAGACGCTCTTTTGGGTGTGTGACAGCTGTCACCAGCAAGCCTGATGCGGTTGTGCTTCCTCTTTGTCTTGCTTGCAGGTGGGGGTGTGGTTCTATGACAAATGCAGCCACGAAGACGACTGCAAGGACTGTCGGACGGTAACCTTGAGCCAGTACGTTAGGATGCAGCGTGCAGAGAAGGAGAGGGACGCGCTGAGAGAGGAGAACAGAAAGTTGCACATGATACGGATTCTAGGGGGGAGGGAGAGGCACAAGTTACAGGAGCAGGTGAAGCTCCTGGGCAAAGAGAAGGAGGAGCTCGCGGCGTCTCTCGCCCTCCAGGAAGGAGAGAGGGCCCGGCTGAGCGTCGAGCTCGAGGGCGCCCAGCGGGCGCTGCAAGAGCAGACGGAGGCCATGGAGGGCCAGCGGAGAGACCTCCAGATGCAGCTGCAGTGCCTGGAGGAGGAGAAGCACTACTGGTGCAAGAGGCGAGAGAGAGAAGCAGCAGAACTGGCGGTCTATCGGACGGAAATCCAGCACCAGCGGATGAACCTGGTGCAGGACCAGCGGACGTGGCTGACCCAGCGCGGCACACTGACTCGGCGCATGGCCTTCCTCCAGGCCAACTGCAACCGCCTGGAGGCTCTCGCGGCAGGGGCCGACCGGACGGACGCGGCAGGCGAGGAGCGCGTGGCTGCAGCGTGCCGTGCTGCGGAGGTGAGAGATCCTTGCAGCCGCACACGATTCTGTCTGTGCCCTCTTGCACGTCCCTAGCTGTCTGTGGTGCCCCTCAAAAGTCATGCTCCGCTCTTGTGCTCGACACACGCAAGCTGCCCTCGGTGCAGTCCAGGCGTCGTTTGCCAATGCCCTGCTGCGTGCTCCTGCTGTTATTTGAGAGATTAAGGAGTTCAAACTTCAGTATGCTGCCCCTTCATCAACCTACCACAAGGCAGACCGGCATTGCTGAGCTGATGATGGCTACGAGAGGGGACTCCTCTAAAAGTTTCTGTTGACTGACTGGCGACATGAATTTACGTGTACATTTGCAGGCACAAGCGGGTGACCTGCAGGAGATGTGCCAAGCGCTGGACAGGACTGTGTCGCCTCCGAGGTGCGAGGCACCTGCTGCAGTGACGGCGGCGCCGGCCGCTGCCTTGCCGTGGGAGCCTCTCCAGCAGGGCCCCATGGATAGAGAGCTCACGCCTGTCCGAGAGCTGGGCGCAGGCTCTTACGGCGTCGTGACGCTCGTCCGCGACGACACCGACAAGGAGTTTGCCCTCAAGCGCGTGGTGAGCAAGGGCGGGTACGACGGGCGGCAGGAGGTCGGCATGATGCAGGCAGTAGGAGAGCACCCCAACATCGTGTGCCTGCTGGAGGCCGTTGCCGAGCCTGGCCAGGTGCAGCTGCTGCTGGAGTACTGTCCGGGGGGCACTATTCTGGACCGCTTGGAGAAGGGCAGGGGCCCGTTGAGCGAGTGCGATGTTGCTACCGTTGCCTGTGGGGTAGCGCAAGCCCTCGAGTTCATGCACGGCAAGGGAGTGGTCCACATTGACCTCAAGGGCGACAATGTGTTCCTGGTGGCCGACAGGGAGGAGCTGCAGGTGTGCGACGTCAAGCTGGGGGACTTTGGGATGGCAGAGTTTGCGGGCTGCCCCCGGTCCGGGGGGTTCGACGGGGCCTATATGCCGCCCGAGGCCCTCCGTCTGCAGCGCCCCGGCTCGTCTTCGCACGACTTGTGGCAGCTGGGGGGGCTGCTGTGCGTGCTCCTCACAGGACACCTCCCGTTCCGAAGCATGCGCGATGTGCTCTGGTACAGCCGGGCTGATATCGGCCTGTGGGGAGGCATTGACGCGCGGGCGGCGGCACTGGTCAACCGGTTGCTGAGCCCGGACCCCGCCAGGAGGCCCACGGCGGCACAGGTGCTGGACGACCCCTGGGTGAAGTCGTACGTTTCCCAATAAAGGGTCCCTGCGGGCTCCCTTTAGATGCTGTATTTAAAGAACACTATCTGTCAGCTACTGTTCTGCACTTGCGGGTGAAGAAGTGCGCCTTACTTGAAAGAAAGAGCCCTGCAGGCTCCCTCTAGGAACTACATGTACATGTCATGAGATCTGAGAGGGTATCTAGAAGTAATTATTTGTTGGCCAATGCTGTACAGACGTTCTCTTGGCGGGTTACGCTGATGCAGTTAGTAGTTGGCATGCTCTGTCAAATAATTCACCAAAAATGATCGTGCCACTAGCTGGTTGCGCAGTTGCTCTATGTATATTTGTAATATAAGCCAGCCGCTGATAAGATACAGTTGCAGCTTCTTTTCTATTTAACAGTGGCCCAGCCATATTTCTCAACAACAGATATTTGGGATGGTGATAAAATGCACATCAATGTTGCTCTAAATATCTGACCAAAGCCATGACCTCCTTGCTTTGCTCAGAATTCGAGTAGCTCGGAAGCAAGTGCAGGGATGTTGATCATCACGCCCCAGGAGTGCCTGGACCACACCTTAGTCGATCGAGGGCAAAGCTTACGAATGTGAAGTCGAGTGTCGATATGGAGGGAGTTTCACTGTGTCAATTTATTTCACCCATGCCCCAAATGTTATGGACTGAGAGACGCATTGATGTTAAGTAATATATTTTTTTTGTTGACAGTTGGACTTCTGATTATTCTGAAGTCCTGTTTCAAGGCATGCATGCATGCCCACCCCTTTTTCTCGCGTGTCCATTAGCTCACGCGTCAGGAAAGAATATGTAAGAACGCAACCTAATACAGAATGTCCACAGGAGGTAAGAATCAAATCCACTCGAAATGTGAATTTGCAAACTGCTCCTGCTTGGAGCATGCATCAAGTAAGACCAACCAATAATAATCACCTGCCGCGTCAGCATACCTTGGAGAACTTGCTCGCACTTCTGTGCGAACTTCCACTAGCTCCCAAACACCTCACATCCAATACCTTATCGGGCGCCCTTGATTCCTTACGTCCTGCCGCAACCACAACTGCCACGGCGCTCCAAGTGACGCGGCACAGTAATTGTCATAAGTCCTCCTTGTAGCACACAGCTTTCCTCCGCACAATCTGACGAGTCCCCCTCACCGCGCTGGTTCGCGACGCCAGCTTGGCGGCTGCAATGCCGCTGGCGGCAAGCACAGCTGCCAGCCCGCCAGCTTGCAAGCTGCGGTTGCGGACCCACCAGTGGGGCAGATCCGACTGCTCGCCCGCCTGCTCTGCGCCTGCTCCCGCGCGCTCTCCAGCATCTGAAAACTCATTCGGGGCCAGCACAGGACCCGGCTTTTCCTCCTCTTCCAGGGTTTCGTCCGACGCCGATCCCAACATTCTCTGCACCAGCCCAGCCCCGGAGGGCTCCCACAGCAGGTTCGCAAAATGAGTAGATTGATCTGCAGCCAAGCTGCGATGCGCTCGCCCTGTCCTAATCATTCTGGCAATAGAGAGAGCAATGAGCCTGTGGAGGCTCACAGCGAAGAGAAGCAGCAGCACGAGCGCGCACGTGCAAGTGGATGTGCATGGTTTGCGGCAAGCAATGAGACGTTTGTCCCTCGCACACGTGGCCCGCGGTCGTTCCCTCGGGAGGTGAGCAGGACGAGTGTGCCCCCCGGGCCCACCTGCTGCTCCCGGAAGAGGCCCCTGGCAAACTCGTGGAGCTCGACGTCGAGCGCGTTGAGCGCGCGAATCCTTGCCACGACCCCCTCCGGAATCCGCGCCCTCGACTGCCCGCCCACACATGCTCAACAGGGTCATCTCAGAGGGCACCAAGGCACGCGTTGGCAACCCGTCAAACTGTACATACGACTGCAGCCAGACACGATGCGCACGCCTGTGTCTTGCTCGCGAACAAGTGGGCGGGGGAGGCATCATCATTATCACCACCAGCAGCAGTAGCAGCAGCAGCAGCAGGACGCACCTCCTTGGAGAACCTGATGGGAGAGATGAGCTTGAAGACGCGTGCGGCCTGCCAGCTGGACACACGGCGCTTGGTCTTCACGCACTGCTGGTAGTGCGCCAGCAAGCTCGTGTGCGCCTGTCGAATCCACCCCCAGCCGCCACAACCCTTCCTCCCCCCCCTCCCCCGCCCACACACACACCAGAAACCACAAGCAGGTGTTGGACGACGAGCACGCATCCGCTTCCAAATTCTTCGCCCCAACCATCAGCGGGCTCCTCGGATGGGCGCCCGCCCGGCTCCAGCAGCCGCGCAATCGAGCAAGATGATTCCACGTGTCACAGCCTGGGAAGCCTCTGTGCTGCCTCGCCAGGAGCATCGAGAGACGGCTCCCCTCCGCCCCTCCCCCCTTTTTACGCAGAAAAGCATCGGCAAGAAGCGAGGCAGACCAGTTTGAAGATGTTTGCATTGCGCACCTGCCTCATATCTCGCCCGCCCGCGCCGGGGCTAGAAGCCCCGTCGAGGAGCGCCCTGCGGGTGCCACTCGTTGACACGTCCCCGGCTGTGTGCACACACATCCCCACAAATATCATGCAGGCCGTGGCACCTGCGGGGCTCAGAGACTATCACGGGGCAACATGCGTCCGCGTCAACAAACGACCAAATGCCAACGGGATAGGGCCGGCCGGCCAGCCAGCCAGCAAGGCAGCAAGGCAGTCAGCCAGCCTGCCTGTGCCCAGGCTGAGTGAGAACATTCTGCAGGCGGAGCGCGCGTGGGGTCCTAGCCCCCCCTGGCTGTGATTGCACCAGGAGGGGCAGAGAGGGTGTCGAGAAGACTCACCCTGCTGCTGCTGCTGCTGCTGCAGGAAGGCGGGGGCAGAGCGAGCGTCGCGGCCGATCGCGGCGGCAAAGAGGCGCGCGGTGTCCTCGTGCGCCTCCGTCAGCCCCACGTGCAGCATGCCCCTCAGCCTCGCCTGCACCCCCCCGCCACGCCCCCCCCCCTTGCAGCAGCAGTTAGTACCTGACCACCCCGGCAATCGAGTAGGGCCAGCAGCAGCAGCAGAGACGGCTGGGTCGAAGGTGGGGATGCCTGGTGTACCAGACCTTGGCCACGGCGAGGGCGTGGGCGCCCAGGGGCGGGTGCCGCGCCAGGCACGCGCGCAGAGAGCCCGCGCCCGCCTCCACCGAGTTGTTGGTCAGCCCCGCCACCTGCGCGCAGGCACGCACGCACACGCGTGCGGCCGCTCCCGCTCTCAGCACTTGCACCCCCGGCTGCCAGAGAGGGCACGTGACAGCTCGCCCCCCCACAGACGCAGACCCATGCGAGAGCACACCTGGAGCGTGGCGCCGTTGTGCAGCAGGGCCTGCGCCAAGGGGTGCTCCACAAAGCGCGAGAGCGGCATGACCAGGTGCGGCATGTTGTACGGCCCCTTGGCCTGCCCCGCCTGCTGCTGCTCCTCCTCCTCCGGGCGCTCTCCTGTCCTCTGCTACAACCCCCGCCCCCCCCACCACAACCAGCAAACAGCAGCAGCAGCAGCAGCAGCAATGAGCCCCTCCCCAGTGCACCGCTTGCTTCTGCTGAACCCTTCCTACGCTATCTTCACGCCGCCTCGCATGCAGCAGAGACCGTCGACCCTCCACGCCCGCCAGCTGGCAAGATCAAAGGCANCCCGCCCCCGCCCCCGCCCCCGCTGGCGAGCAGACGCCTCCTACTCGTCCTCCGCCTCCTGCGCTGCCATATCATGGCTGGCTTCCTGGGCCCGCCCCCGGCCCCCCTGGCTGTGCGCGCCAGCGGCCGGAGGCCGATCTCGACGCTGAACTCGTAAGCGCTCAGGATGCGCGCTACGGGGTCCCTCATGTTGGTGACCACCGAGGTCGCAACAGCTGGCAGCCGGCCCAGCAGGCTGTAGTCGTTGTGCGTGGCCAGCAGCCGGCACTGCGGGCGCCTGCACCTCCCGTGCAACATCCCATGCCACACACGCACGACGTAGAGGGGGCACTCACTTTGCCAGGCTGGCAAGTGATTCGGGCTGCCGCAAGGAAGAGAGAGAGCCGTTTGCCGGCCTCCCTCCCTCCCTCCTCCCCTCCTTCTGTCTCTCCTAGAGAGTTATTGCTGCTGCTGCTGGTGCCGCCGTTGCTGCTCAAGAGAGGAGCCGCTTCCTCTGGCTTGCCCTGCTGAGCTCAGGCCCAGGCTCAGGCTCAGCTCAAGCTCGCTGGAGCAGACGTATTTCCCATCTGTCTCAGGCTTGTGCTTGTGTGCCTTTGAACGACTGGGCGTGCTCCCTCTAGAAGATTACCCCCCCCAAATTGCACAAAGCATGGGTGACATGCAAGTGCACAGCGGCACCACCACCGGCATGGGCCCTTCCTTGTATCGAGGCTAGGATGTAGAGGAAAGCCGGCAGGATTTGGGCAGCGCCGCATGCATGCATACGGGAGGTGGGAGGACTTACGAGGGGTCGACGCGGAGAACGTCGTAAGAGCGCGAGCATCGCTCCTCGGGGGGGTACAATGCCTTCAGGAAGCTGCCCACAGAACACACGCCGACAGGGTGCGATCTTCTCACTCCCAAGTGCTGACTCTCTCCAACCCATAAGCACGATAGAGCCAGAAATGCCCCTAGCACTACGCTTCCAAAGTGTGCCTTCACAATTGCTGCAGCTGCACTCACTGTAGGCAACTTCTTTGAGCTCTCCAAAAAGCTTGTCGCACAGCAAGGCTCACTGATCAACTATAGCGGACCTGTTTCAGCTAATCTATTGGTCAGTTCTTTTTTCTCCATCGTTTGTGTACCAAACAACATGGAAGAAAAGAATGTGCCAGGAGTCATTGCGTGTCCTGAAGAGGTCAACTTTGCATGCAGATGCACCCCTTGCTCGTTGTGGTGCAATCAATCACCAGTCCTTCACATTTTGAGTGGCCTACAAAGGAATTTCTGAGCTGGGGATGCAGAACCAACCATTGGTGGTAGGTGCGGCCGCCTGTACGAGGGATGTGGAGGAAGAAGAGCAGAGGCTTCAGCCGTTGAGGCCTGCCGTTTGTCTCGCTTATAATTCCTTCAGCTCTTGCCAGCTCAGCATGCGCCCAGTCTTGCACCTTACGACTGCAGGTTGCTTCGCTGTAGTCACCTTCGTCCAAGCAGTACGTGAATTCTGACGCCAACAGGGCCAAGAGACCTCTGATCAGAGAAGCGTCTCGTACTAAGCTAGCAAACTTGACGACGGACAACCATGAGAACAAAACGACAGAACAGATTGAGGCACAACAGCAATCTGCAAGAAGGTGGTCTCTCGTTACCTGAAAATGATAGAATTGCACCCAACAGGAGTGCGAAGTTACAACAGCTTGAACAAAGAATTCGCATCTGTGGGCGCCTCTCCAGTTCTTTATGTTTGACACGATCCATGGAGCCTTTCCAGAGACAGCTCAGTCACGCTCTATACCAGGAGGGGGGAGTCCTGCGGACATGATATCACGAAAAGTGCTCCCATGCAGCAGGATTAATAGCACTCCATGCCTGACTGCATAGCACGACAGTATGGTCCAAATTCGAACGCATGAAGTTCCAATCTGCATGCAGCTCATGATCGCGATTTGCGAGCAGCTCTTCCGATGAACTACTTTTCGATGACAGTTCGTTGATCGAAAAAGCTCTGTGGCCATAATGTGCTGTACACACGCAGATATATCCACTACTTGGCCCAAACTGGCCCACACTGACTGACGACCTGATCTTCTAGTATTGTTCCTCGTTCAGGTTGCAAAGCAAGCTCATGGTGGTATGCTACGACAACTACTGCAGTGACAAGCTCCATCTGAGCGCTCATGATGGCGTGTAGGGAACATGTGTTAATGAGATCATCGTTGCCCCTGAGTGCAGTATGGAGAAGTAGTGGTTGCCAGTGATGGTTTAATGTCGGGCCTCCCCACGACCAACGTCTTCGTCTCACGGTTGCTGTACTGAGACGACATAGTGCAGGCTACTTCCAGTCAGACATGGTTACTGTCCGTTGTACGCCTTGAAGGCATGTCAGTGGACGGGTTACAAATACGTCTGTCCTCCCTCTGTACGAGTCGCTGCAGCTTGAACAGGCATGCTCTGCTGGGAGACATGTCTAGTTTGTGAGGGGAGCCCATGGCGTCACGTGATAGCAGAATAGTATGTGGATTCGTCAAAGTGGTGCTTCTGCTGAGCATCTTCTCCTCTGCCATAGGTATGCGCTCTCCTCCATGAGAAACTGAAGGAGGAGCTTGAAGTGCCTGATGGGAAGAGTTTTGGATCTCGTTAGGTAAGACAGAAGAGGAGACGAAACAGGCAGGTGGCAGTAAACTGCGGCGTGCACTTTCGGTGACGTGCATGAGGTGACCTAGAGGAACACATAAGCTGGGGAATAAAGCAAGCTGGTATAGTAAACTGCCAGCTATGCATCATATATACCTTGTTCTCGTGAATCACTATCAGTGGCCCTCCGTATCCCTCACCACTCCTTTCTAAAGCAAATATCTATCTGAGCAGATCGTCTGTCAAGCTCAAGCTTTAAGGAGGATATATGTAAATACACTTGGTGCCCCTAGTGGCAGTCATGACGCATAGCAATGGCTGCCAAAGGGGCAGACTGCAATGCCGCCAAAAGGGCATATTTTCAACTCGCGTAGAAGCAGAGTGTGCAGACTGTCGGTTGCCAGTGCAGGCAGCATCAGCTCACTCCGACAGGCCCAGTGTGTAAGAGCAAACGTGGGGAGGGCCAAGAAGGGGGGGTGGGTGGGGGGTCAAACGACTGACACCTGTCACGGGCCCTGTGTGTCTGAGAAAGGCAAACAGGGCCAAGGCCGGGTGGATTTGGCGAGTGCGTGAGCGGGGGGGGTGGGAAAGTGAGTGGGTAGCTCAGACAACTGACACCTGTCAACGCCGGGACTCGTGGCGGCTCCGGCCCTGCAGGACAATCCCACGGCAGCCGGCGGGGGGCAGCGGCAGCAGCAGCAGGAGGGGGAGGAGGGGGAGGGTATGGCGTGTACAACAGGACCCTGGCCATCCAGCTGGTGGAACACGCGGCGGCCGTGTACTCCAGCGACCCCGTGCGGCTGCGCGCGTGGAACTGCTCGCGCTGCGACGGCTTCACTGCCGGCTTCAACCTCACGCAGCTCGTCATCGACCCCCGCCAGATGCTGCAGGTAAACGCGCGCGCGCGCGCGCGCGCGTGTGTGTGTGTGTGTGTGTGTGTATGCGCGTGCGTGTGCGTGTGCGTGTGGCTGTGTGCATGTGCGCGTGCATGCGTGTGTGTGCGTGTGTGCTTGTGTGTGTGTGCCTGTGTATACGCGTGTGTATGTGCAGCCTGTCTGGGCGTGTGAGTGAGTGGGTGTGCAATCAAGCGCGTGCAACGCACCCTGGATGTCGCATGAGTGGAGCTCGCCGGTACTTGCTACCAGCTGCTGACAAAGCGTTGTCGGAGCCCACGGCGGAGTTGAGCCCGGCCGAGCTCGCCACTTGTCAGAACCTCCAGTGCTGCGAGTCTTGGTGTGGTGGAGAGCGGAGAGACGCTTTGTTTGACTTTGTGTCTGACTTGGGGGCTTTGTTCTGCTGGCTGGCTGACTCGCTGGCTCACTCATTCAGAGTGTAGCACCTCGTACCTTCAGCTCGCTGCTGCGCCGAGATGGGAGGGACATGTGGCGGCGAGATGAGCCACGGCACCTGTCAGCGGGCCAGATTGCCAGGCTGGCGCTTGGAGGGGACGTCATAGGTTGTTCCTCCCCCGCACAGACGGATGTACAAACGTAGAAAGGGACTGCGGGAAGAGGGACAGGCAAGCCGAAGCTGGAGGAGGAGGGAGCGACTTGTAGAAGAGAGGAGTGAGCAGGTCGGCAAACAGGCGGGGACAGGCACACAGAGGAAGGGGGGTCCAGGCAGCCCCACCTGCCAGCTGGCACGTGCTCACGCCGCGGTCTCATCCGCGTGCGTGTGCGTGGATATGGGTGGGTGGGGGTGGCAGGCGTACGTGGGCGTGCAGGAGGGGCAGGGCATGATTGTGGTGTGCTTCCGCGGGACGCGCATCCGCAGCCTCGTCAACTGGGTGGCCAACCTGCACTTCCTAGAGCTCAACCTGCCCTACCCCGGCGTGGACGAGGCCTTTGTGAGTGCGGCACCCAGCCAGCGAGGACGACGCCCGTCGACCACTGCCCCTCCGCAGCACGCGTGCGTGCGCGTCTGTGTGTGTCTGTGTGTGTGTGTGTGGTGCGCCTCCTGCAGTCGAGTTGGGGGGAGGCGCCCACGAGTTGGGGGGAGGCGCCCACTCAGCCCTCGCTCATCTGTTCTTCTTCTCGTATGGTGCTGCTGCTGTTGTGAAGGAGCAGTTAGCCTTGTGCTTGAGCGTTAACATTGTGAACGGCTTGTTCTTACGTGAAGGGTAGTGTGGAGGAGGAGGGGGAGGAGGGGGAGGAAGGGGAGGAGCCCACCTGCCCCACAGCTCCCACCATCCTGTCACCACCGCCCGTGCCCGGCCGCCCGTCTCTGCTAGGGGCGTGCTGCTGCTGCTGCTGCTGACGCCAAGCTTGATGCTGGTGCTGCTGCTGATGTAGCAGCAGCTTTGAGTGCCCCCCCCCGTGCGGCTGCTGCTGCTGCTGCTGCAGGTGCGTTTGCGCGTGCAAATGGGGGGGATACTTGCGGCGGATCCGGGTGNGGGGGGGCGAAAGGGACCGGTCTCACATGCGGAGCCAAATGGCGGGCGGCGGGCGGGCTGGCGGGCGGGCGGCGGGGGGCAGGTGCACTGCGGATTTTACGAGGCGTACCACAATACCACGCTGCGAGCGGGCGTCATCGAGGCCGTGCAGGCGCTGCAGCGCGAGCGCCCCCACCTCCAGGTGGTGGTCACGGGGCACTCGCTGGGGGCCGCTCTAGCGTGCCTGTGCGCGCTTGACCTCACGGTCAGTGCCCGCCACCTGCATGCCCTGCTCTTGCCTCCTCTCCCCCCTGTAATCTCTCTGCTGCTGCCTCCTGGCGCGCTGCTGAGCTGGCAGGGCAGAGTAGGATAGCCGAAGAGGGTCATGCCTTTCTTCTCTCGCGTACGAGGAAGAGGGCTCTTACCCCCCTGCTTGTGTTCTGTTCGTCCCCCCTTCCTCCTCCTCCTCCTCCTTGCTCAGGTCATTCGTAGCTTCTCCTGCCACCTGCCACCTGCCCCTGCCAGCTTGCTTTTGGCTAGCCTCGCTGAAGCTTCCAGCTTTGCGACAGGTGGTCGCGTGGCTGGGCCAGCCGGGTCAGCAGGCACAGCCAGCGGTGATGGCCCAGCCCACCACTCCCAGAGTGATTGCTGGCAGAAGAAGCCGTGTGCTGCGTGTCCGCGCTTGCTGTGCACGTTTGTGTGTGCTCCTGTTACCCTGCTACGGTTGCTGCTGCTGCTGCTGCAGCTGCTGCTGACTGGAAGTGCACGTACATGCGCGCGCCTCTTCGTGGCTGGGCGCAGGTGAATCTGGGCGTGCAGGGCGTTCACGTGACCACGTTCGGGCAGCCGCGCGTGGGCAACCGTGCATTTGCCACCTACTTTGACCAGCGGGTGCCCAACAGCGTGCGCATGGTGCACGGGCACGACCTCGTGCCGCACCTGCCGCCGCTGTCGCTTGCGCGTCGCCTCTACTCCTACTACCACACGGCCACCGAGGTGACCGCACTCCCGCCCGCTGCCCGCTGCCCGCTGTTCGTGTATATATGTTGCCTTTACAGTGCCCGCTGTCCGTGTATATATGTTGCCTTTACAGTGCCCGCTGCTGCAGAGATGCAATAGTAGACCATGGGAATCAGATTGCAGGCTCTTCCCGTCTGGAAGTGTTGGTCAAAGAATTGTGTGTTCCGCCGTGTGGTCTACTGATAGGATTCACGGATGGTGCTGTACTTGTAGGGCTGCTGCTGAGCTGTGTATGGGGCCCTCTGCTGGTGCTGATGGTGCTGTTGCAGGTGTGGATGTTCCGGATGAGGTTCATCATCCAGCTGGACGTGGAGAAGGTGTGCGACTCGTCTGGAGAGGACCCCTCCTGCTCTCGGTGAGTCACGGCGCGCACGCGCCCGCACACACGTGCGCGTGTGCGAGAGCACTCGAGAGACAACCTCTCACCTGTCCTCCAGGTCCGGGTTCCGGTCAAGAATGATGTCCGTGCATTGTTAGTTTATCCCATGTGGCCGGCGACGTGGCCTTGGCCCTTGATTGTGCTCATCTCAGGACTGAGCCCGCTGATGGAGCATTTGGTTCTGTGACTGTGTGCTGTCTGAAGTACATGTGTTCGTCTGTGCACAGCTGTCTCGAGCATACTCATATTGCTGCCGGGCCCTCTCACGTGCTCAAGTACCGCCAGTGGCCCTCATGCTATCCTTGGTGAAACAATCGATCACCAGTCAGTCCTCGCAGGACTTTTCTGAGAGGCAGGAGCCTCTCCCCAGCCGGATATGAGCCTCTCACTCACTGCACGCTCGCGTTTGTTGTCGGCAGGTCAGTGCTGGGGAACAGCATAGCAGACCACCTGGTGTATTTTGGGGTCCCGCTGGGAGAAGAGGGGGCTCGTTCCATCCTGCTCGAAGAGGACTCCAGTCTGGTGCTGCCTGCTGTTTACTGACATGCCTGTCTTTGTTGGCCCACAACAGTCCCCTCCTGGAGTGGGGGTCTTGTAACAGTAACACATTATTTTCTATTGGATGCGTCGCCAGGGCCATCAATCTGGTCACAAGCATTTGGAGAGTGAACATCCTTGCTCAATTTGGTACTCAGGTCGGTTCTTAATGCAGATGCATACATGCTTACTCTAGTATGTATGCCTCTTAGAGAGTTGTGTAGGTGCAGGAAGAGGGGACTCTGCCTGGTAGCAGCTTGAGAGCCGCCAGTCAGTTATGTCGTTATTCGTCTCTAGCTCGATGACGCACAAATTTGATTATTGTTCTTTACACCATGGCGGTATCGAACTTGGACGGAGAGTATTGGGGCACAAGTTTTGAGTAGCATCACCTATTGAGGTCAAACAAGCCGGTTCGTCGTGTAGTATCATCGTGTGACGTGCTTTTTGTAGAGAATTGGCCCGATAACGAAATTATTTGATTATGTGGATCAAGTACAAGCTTGATGTGAGTCACACAGCATGCCGAAGTATAGATCCATTCGGAAGTCTAGAGAGACATCAATTTAAGACGACACTACTCTTGGGAATTTCAAGATACCACTCCAGCATGTTCATTTTCCCTCTTTACTCTCCATTTGTCCTTCAATAACTGTTCTCTTATCATGCGAACCAACTCTTGCTTCTCGTCCAAAACTGGTGGTGTTACAGGAGGGTGTGGATGAATGTAGCTTGGTGCATATGTACCTGATGTATTTGTAATCAAGCAGGGTCACATACATGGGACAAATTTTCTCGGCTTTCCTGTATTGTCAGAAACACTCCTTGCTTTACCACACGTCTTGAGGATCTCCATCCGATAGAGAGACGAATTTGGCAACACTGAGTTAGAAGCAGAACGCAGTGCAGCAGGGGAGGCATAAGTGAGTGCGGGCATACGAAACCAAAGCACTAATACAAGCACAAAGGTTCCATTCCAAAATGCTAGGCTTCTTGTGGGCCAAACAACGAAGCTGGCCGGTTGGTCAACCTGCAAGGAACTAAAAGTACACCCATAGTCCTGCAGCTGCCAATGACAGCCTTAAGCGCGTAGGTACAGAGCTGTCGAGGTTTTGATGCCAGCAGGTGCCTGCTGAAAGGCAAGAGTATCCAAAACTAACATCACTCCCTCAGTAGGAGCATGCCGGTGAGGTGACACAACTCCTCTCACAGGCCGCTTCAAGGGGGCTAACAATCCATCGTCGACGCGCAGGACAGCCTTTACTTAGCTGTCCAATGCATTCGGCATGAGTGATTAGGGCACTCGTCCACTATTGATCTTGATAAGACTTGTCAGTCGCTAAATATTTTGGTTGAGATTCCACCTGCGCACCCTCCAGGAAAAGAGGAAGAAACTCAACCTCAGCGCCCTCTCATCCACAGGCAAGAAATGCAGACACAATCTGAGAAGCAGGAAAATGAAGATGTTATCAGATCCTTCACCATCATGCAGAAAGTGTAGACCATTCTCAAACCTCACAAGTACAAGTGCCCAGAGCCACAGGCCAGAACTGATGGAGAGAGTGGTCTTATCTAAGCCATTCTAAGCTCTAGACAGTCTTCAGAAATAAGCTTGGTGTGGAAGCAAAAGAGTGCTTACCGTCAGCTTCCGCAAAGCTGACCCTCCTGCTTGTTTCAGAATCTATGCAGTACTCGAACCTGCATGCACCAAACAAAGGACCGACCCAAGAGGAGTGAGAGCTTGTGTTTGGAATTACGCTCCAGTCCCACAACACCCAGACTTGGCTCTCTCATCACCGACGCTCAGAGGCAGCACCTGCAGAGAGCACAGGGTCCTGCTCCCTCCTCATCAAAGCCTCTGAGTGGGCGAGAAAGCTGCATTCTCTACTTGCGCAATCGACTGGGGTGCGGATAGAGTATTCTTGCAGGAACATGCGACCTGCAGCAGACCAAGCTCTCATCCACGCACAAACAAGCAAACCGCTTGGCCCTGCAGCTGAATTGGTATGGTACAGACATGATCCCTTCCGCATAGGTGACACACCAACTCCCACCCTCGTGCAGGATTATCCTGCACGTGGCGCATACCATCAAACGTTTGTGCTCCGTTTTGCTGTGACCTCAGGAGGGCTGGGAGCAAGCAGAAGCATTTAGGCCCACTCGAGTAAGCAGCCACGAATTTTGCCTACGATGGCAATAATATAAGCATCATAGACTTTGTACCCCTGCGACATGATGATTGGTGATGTAAGCGGCTTGCCTACATCTCTCACTGCCCAAGGTCAGTAAGCATCCACACGTCATGCCGCCACTCGGCCTCCAAATGGATGCTTGTTTTGCAGATAATCAGAATCTCATAGTAAAATATCACAAGTGCAGACCACCCACTTCTAGCCTACAATAACTTGCCCCTCTCACACCCACCCACATTTTCCACGGTCAAGTAGCGTAGCACAGCAGCAAAACATATATGTGGGGCAAGTCTGGCAGTTGTGCAGCGGAGGGGGGTTCCGTGCCCTCACGTGTTGGTGAACATGACGTTGAGCTCGGAGCCAATCAGCTTCACCGCCTCGACGAGGACAGTCACAATCTCCGTCTTCCTCGTGCTGGCGAGGAGGTAGTCATACTCGGTGGGCACTATGAGGGCAAAGAAGTTGTCATTCAGCTCGCTCAAGCACAAGGTCTCCAGCAGCTGCAGTCCGATCCGTCTCTTCTGCCTGTACGTCTCCGTCTCCAGGACATAGATTGCAGCATCTGTGATGACAAGCAGCCGCTTTACTACCCTGTTATGCCTGTTCACCTTCACTACCCCATCCGCAAACAGGACCGCCTTGTCGCCTGCACCACCAAGTTGCCGGCCACCGAATGTGTGAAAATTCAGCTTCATACGTCACCCTCACAAATGAAGACCTAGCCAGGTGGAAGCAGTCGTTGACAGCGGATTTTGTGGGGAAAAGGACTAGGATCAGATATGATTCTATCATCCTCGTAGACTCTGCCCCTTCTTTTGGTTTGGTTGGCACCCTGTGAAAAGGTTGTTGCAAGAATAAGTGGGACATAGTTGGGAGTTGCACCAGCCTTCACAATCATATGTGTTTGTGGCAGGTGACATTCCAATAACCTCGTACATGCATTGGACAGCAAAAACTTCATGGCATTTCGACAAAAACTGCAGATGAGTTTTCTCAGCAGAGAAGGTTGTGAGAAGCTCGGAAAGTATCAAAGACCGTATCCTTCTGCCACTGCCCTTACACAGTGAGCTCAGTATCATTATTGTTGACTTCTGCTCACTCAATCTAGTTCCTCGACAGAAGCCTCTTCTCTTTTTGCTAAGAATTGACAAAGTAATGGGCAGTATGCGCTTTTCGTCTGCATAACTAAATCTCTATAGCGAGATTCATGACTAGAACTGCTTTTACCTTGTTTTGTGAGCAGCTTTAAGATGGAGTGGTTCGAGGCTAAGTTGATGTAGTCCCCCTTAAAGACTTTGTGTACTGAGGACCTTCTCCTAGCCTTCATGCCCATGAAGGGTTCGATAACTTCTGTACTCCTTCCAGACGATGCAGCTGTTGTGGGCTCATGCTCTTCCGTCTCGTCATCAGCCACATCTGCGTCCTCTGTGCCTTCTCGTCCATGGATATCGTATCCTTCCGGGATATCGTGCAGATTTTCAGCCATCGTTTCAACACTTTGTGCGAATACAGCACCTACTTCTTATGCTGGAATCTCAATGAAGCAGTGACAAAAAGGTCTCCAGAAGGCGAACTACTACAGGGGTGCTAACGTAAGCGAGTACACACTCCCTTCATCATAGATTCAGACAGCGAAGCTCTATATCATAGATTGCTGAAGATTTACTACCAGGAGATACATCATGAGACAGCAGTAAGGAGTAGTTGAAGGTACCGTGCATTTTAAGAAGGATCATAGACGAGTGTTCATAGCAAGCTCTCTTAACAGGAAAAAAAGTTTCGCATGATCGCGACCAACTGTCACCTTTATTGTCGAAAGCAAAGGTCTGACTGGGTCTGACATTCTTCACCAATATGCAGCTTCTTCTCCCCGAGCTGTGTGCATGTTGGATGTTCAACTATATCAGGCACGTCGCGAAGGAAACAGTAACCAAGAAGAGGCGTAAGAATACTGGCTTGCCTGTGATGGCTTTACTCTGGGCCCTCTGAAGATAATTTGCATTTAATAAGTTGAAAGTTGCAAAACGAATGCATCAATGGCATCGGTAATAACACCTGCTCTCAGTGGCAAATGTATAGCATCTCCTCAGGGGCAGACGGTCTTAAACAACTTCCGAGGATTAAGTGTCCATGTTCAGTCAGCTCGTGCACACGTCAGCTTAAAGTCCTCAAAGTTGGTAGTCAATGCAGTAGACGCTCATTCACACTTGCTCAGAGGCACTCTTCTCAGCTCTCAACACCTGATCAGAGACCAGCCTTCAGTTAAGAACAGGGGGCGTGCTTGTGAGATAAAAGCAGAAGCAGCAGCAGCAGCAGCGACACCAGAAGTTCCTGACGTATTTGGCACTTATGGCAGTAGCAATCACCTCTGGTTGTCTCAGGAGGTCCAACGTTTGCTCACTATGCAGGTAAGTCCGCAGCATCATAGCATCCTATCAATCTGTTCCAGTCAATTGTAAATGGTCAATGGTCAATGGTCAATGGTCTTTGGTCAGTGGTTAGTGGTGACACTCTCTAGACGGTTACCTGTACTAAGCTTCACAATGTCCTAGTGTTATTCAGCTTGCTGTGTGAGAGCACCAAAGAAAAGCACAGGTGTCTCCATTTGGTCGTCAGGCACACCTGTGATACTCACAAAGCCCCATGGTGCTTGCTGGTCGGCACGATGCAGAAAAATCCTGGCGATGGTCTCCTTCTCACTCGTGGCAGCTGGTCCTGGGAGCTGGCTGAGGCAAGCCACTACCGCCTCCGTGGCCTCTTGCAGTACGTCAGATCAGGCCCATCCCACTCCATGCTGACGCCTTCTGCAGAGTCTCCTTGTTCGTGCTCATCACCTCCAGTGCAGCCGCCCAACAGAAGCTGTCAAACTGCCTTAGTATGGCTCCAGGACGCCTTTGCCAGGTGGCAGGCGATATGGACCCAAGTATTGTCGCCTCTAGCATGCAGCCGCTCCTGGGAGAAGAGTAACTTACTGTGAGAGCAAGGCATGATTGCCATCTCCTTTGGTTTGACGATGAATTGTAGTCCTCGCTCTTATTCACCTGATGCATCTCTCCCACAGCCAGCATTCTCAGTGCAGGTACCTCCCCTTCTTCCTGTTGTATGCACAACTAATTTGCCAGAGGTAGCTTCAAGTCCATGCTTCCTTGTGATCGAAGTCGCCTCCATCTGCGCCCGTCCACGATGTGGGCAGGTTCCAGAACGTGAGTAAGAAGAGCGAGATATTCGTGTCGGAGGTGGAGGCGAAGCTGGTGCTGCTCTCCCAAGGCTCCCTCGAGGGCGTCACTTCGTCCGTCCAGGTGCGGACTTGCACTCAGCTGTCCCCTTCCCCCCCTCTCCCTCCCCCTCCCCCCCTCCTCTTGGAGCTACATGCAGCTCGTCAGGAGTAGGCCCGATCCTTCTCCTTTGTCAGGATGCTAGCGCACTGGCATGCAAAAACGAAGGCAAAGGCGTGAGGCATGGTGCTCTCTTTCTGAGGACACCTCTCTCCCCCCCCCCCGCCTAACCTCCCCCCTCCCTCGCGCCACTCACTGGCTCAGTCAGCCCGTCAGTCAGTCAGCCAGTCAGTCATGGTCAGTTGGCAAGCGTGCCCATTCTGTTTCCTGTCTCTCCTTGCTGCCCTCTGGTTGGAGTTCTCTCGTGCATCCGTGCTCATCGAAGGCCGAGGTGGTGTGCTGCTACCAGCAGGTGGGGGGGAGCTCCACACTACGCGCGTGCATGCGCGGGCATGTCTGAGTGGGCGTGCCTGTGTGTCTGTGTGAGAGAGAAAGATATATAAATATATATATATATAATGAGAGAGAGCAAAATAGCCACCGTGTACACAAACATGGGGAGCACCTTCTGTCCTGCCAGCAGATGCATCTCACGGCACAACGCCTCCTATCTCTCCCCTGGCGCTATCTCCCTGCCCCTGGGCCTGGTGAAAAAAGGAGGGAGGAAGACAGGTAGGGGCCGCAGCATCTTGGGATTCTGTCCCCACACACACTTTCCTATATTTGTTGTACTGTGCTCGCACGCGCGTCGTCCTTCCTGATGATGAATGCATCTGGCTTACCAGGAGCTGCTGAGGGGGGAAAGCGGGAGAGAGGGCGAGGGGGGTGCAGATAGTGCCGAGGCATCCAGGTGGCAAGCCGGAGGCCCGGCCCGACGGGTACTGGAGGTCGTACATCACGCGCGCCCGCGAGGCCACCGCCATCGAGGTGCCTCTCCCTGCGCTCCCCACTCTGCTCCACGATAGCGAAGGTGCCCCAGTGTCCTGAATGTGCGCGTGCGCTTGTGTGTGCGCCCACCTCGTAGCATGCCCCACATGCAAGGCGTGCCAGGGGATCTGCTGCCCGCTGCTCCTAAGGCCTGTGGGTTGCACGCGCGTATATGATTGCTCTCTCTCTCTTTCACACTCGCTCTCCCTGTATGTGTGTGTGCGCGCGCGCGTGTGTGTGTGTGTGGCTTTGTGTCTTCATAGGTGTGTATCCTTATCCCCCTAGAGTCCTCAGCCCCTGCCATGCGTGTGGCGCACCGTCATGGGGTCTCAGCCGCATCATTGTGGAGCATCACCTCCACTAATACCACCACTCTCGCGTCATGCACTCTCACGTGTCCTCAGTAGACAAGTCTCACGCGCGCAGGCATGGCCCCTGGTGTAGGAACTGCTCATCTAGGCACTCCTTGCAGGTGGGTCGTTTCTTAGAGTGGACCATGTGCCTGCATCTGTCTGCTGCATGTGGATGACAGGTGGTCATAGACATCCACGGGCCCCCCGCAGATGACAACAGCAATGGGAGGAGCCTTCTTCGCCTCCTCAAGGTGAGGCTTTGCCGGCGCACTCCCCCTTACTCCCTTGCTATTCTCTGGGAGGCCGTTGGGAGGAGCAAGGAACGCACGAGGCCAATGGCTGTCCACGCGCTGCTGCTGGACAAGCGTGCGGAGGCTGCAGAGCATGCGACGTGGCTCTTACGCCGTTGGTGGCAATGACGGAGATGATGGGATGGCCACTCTCAAAGGGCGCGAGCTATCTCGTGGGCATCCAGAGTGAGAGTGAGGGGGAGAGGGTGAGTGTGTGTGTGTGCGCCTGGGGGTGAGTGGGACAGTATGAAATCTAGCGTGTGGGAATGTGGGGTGGGGGAGCATAAGCAACTGTGCAAGTGTGAGCCTGAGGGGGAGCAAGGGCGGGAGGGAGAGGGGGGGGGGGGNGGGGGGGGGGGGGGGGGGGGGGGGGGGGGGGGGGGGGGGGGGGGGGGGGGGGGGGGGGGGGGGGGGGGGGGGGGGGGGGGGGGGGGGGGGGGGGGGGGGGGGGGGGGGGGGGGGGGGGGGGGGGGGGGGGGGGGGGGGGGGGGGGGGGGGGGGGGGGGGGGGGGGGGGGGGGGGGGGGGGGGGGGGGGGGGGGGGGGGGGGGGGGGGGGGGGGGGGGGGGGGGGGGGGGGGGGGGGGGGGGGGGGGGGGGGGGGGGGGGGGGGGGGGGGGGGGGGGGGGGGGGGGGAGCAGACAGCCAGGCTGGACGTGGAGTACGTGGCATACGGGCCGCACGGGCGCACGCGCCACGCGCAGCACGTCATCCTGCCGCTGCACTTCCCTGCCGTCGCCACGCCCGCGTCGTCGGCTGCCACCCCCACCCCCACCGCCCAGTCTCCCCGGTGGCACAAGTGAGTGAGTGTGCACACACCCTCCTCTTTCCGGAAACTCCTCCCTGCTGAACACACTATACGAAAACAGAGAAACGCATTGCCGTTCCATCTGCATGCTTGCTCGCGCTGCTGCTCCTCCTCCTGCTGCTGCTGCTGCTGCTGCAGGGTCTGAGCGCTCTGGTTCAGCAGCCCAGTGGTCCTCTGACAGCCATGTGGCGCACGCGTAATGCTTCTCTGGGGACGGAGGGAGCAGCGCAGGCACGGGGTCGCAGGTGCTGCCAGTGCCGACCCACCTGCTTTGCCACCTGGATGACCCGCTCCAGGTCATCCGCAAGTGAGAAAGCGCCCCTGCCGTCTCTCCCCCCGCTGCCCGGCTCGCTCATGCATGCTCAGTATTGCCCCTGTTGCTAGCCGGATCAATGTGAAGGCGCCACAGTGAGCGATGTCGCTCCCCGTCTTTACGCCCGCACGCTATTGTCAGCATGCATGGGTGGCCATTTTTAAGGCAGGGGGCATGCATGGACGACGTTCCTCATTGCAACATTGGGCATGTGGCCAGCCATGTTGCCAGCCATGTGAGCCCCTGGTCTGGTGTCATAATAACTCGAGGAGCTGTCATACTTCTAGTGCTTCTTCACTGTGCCTCTTGATAAGAAAAGTGCTTTGCTGGCGAGATGGGCTCGAGAGCGCTGATGCGGAGCCACTCGGCCTCTTGTGCAGGTACGTGCTGCCGCACGTGCAGCCGGGCGACATCATAACCATAGGCGAGACACCGCTGGCGATCATGCAGGGCCGCTTCCGGCACCCGCGCTCCGTGAGAGCCGGACACGTGGCGCGCCTGGCCTGCAAGCCCTTCCACCCCACGTCGTCTCTGGCCACTGCCTGCGGCATGCAGGTCTGTCTTTCATGCCCTCCCCCTTCCTCTCCCCCTCACCCCTTGCTGCCCCCCTCCTCTCCCCTCCTGCGGTCCCAAGTAGGCTAGCTTGGGCTGCTGCTACTCACTAGGGATTGCATACTGGTGGTTTGTTGCTGGGTGGAAGTGCGGAAGCTGATTGGCGCGTAGATCTGTGCTCATCCACTGGGCTGCTGCTGCTGCTGCTGCGCATCTGTCTCTCCTTGTCTCCGCGCAGAATGGCGACAGCTAACGCCGATTGCTTTCTGTGATCAGTCCTGCTTACAAGCAGGGCACCCACACGCGCACATGTACATATACTCACACTCACATACAAGCCCTCGTGCGTGGACTCCCGCACGCGCGTGCGTGTGCACACACACACACACACAACACACAACACAACACAACACGCACACACGCGCACAGACACTGACTCGCACACACACTTGCACATACACATGCATGCACACACCCTCGCACACTCTTGCGCATGTGCACTCACTCTCACGCACTCGCACGCGTGCAAATACGGGCAGGCGTTGCCAGCTGTGAGTGGGGCTGCACTGCAGGGCCGTAGAAAGGGGGCAAAGGGGGCTGAGGGTGCTTGCTGTCTCTCTGTTGGGTGCAACCAGGCTCTGATAGACGTGGTGGGCCGCGTGCGGGTCATCTTCGCAATCATCGGCGCCGTTCTTGCCAGGTGTCGCTCCTCCCTGCTTCCACTTGCTGCGGCCACTCTCAGAGTCGTCAGCCCAGCCTCAACGCGGCCTACTCACATTCAAAGCATGTGCATGTGTCGCGGAATGTGTTGAGGTTGAGAGAGATGTTCGTTGCTCTTGTGCTCTGGGGGAGAGGCGTATGCTGCTGCCCTTTACCCAGCTCTCGCTCGTAATCTACCGACTGATGGTGCTGCGTGCACGTGCTTCTTTGTTTTGTTTGTCGCCTTGACCAATTGGAGAGCGGAGTGGCACTGCAGGCTGGTGGGCAGCCGGGGCATGTTCTACCGCCTCGCTGGCGAGCAGGTATGGCCGCTCAGCCCAATCCCCCAGCCCAGCTCACAGCTCTGATGCCCATGGTGCACACACACACACACACACACACACACACGCACATCCGCACGCGCGTGCACCGTGTGCGGGCGCCTGCATGTGCATGCAAGCTGAAGCATCGCATCTATGTATGCATGCATGCATGCGTCCATTCATCATCGCAGGTAGTGCCGGCGTGTGACGACCCTGTGCTGCTGCGTACATCCAGCAAGCACAAATGCACGCATTCATGAGCACGCATGGCATGAGCATGTTTCTGTGCAAGCGCGGCAGGACAAAGCTACCAGCGACGCGTATATGGGGGTGAGTGCGTGCCGCCCGGCTGTGACACAAATTTCGAGATGAATGGGGCCCTTGTGGGGGTGCTGCCGGGTGGCAGGCGCGGCTCATAGACGACGTCACGGGCACCCTGCCACCGTACGACCAGTTCATCACTCTTGGCCCTGTAAGTTCCCGCTCCCTCGCCCCTCCTCCCTTCTCCTCCCACTTCCCCCTTCTCCCCTCCCCCTGTTCCCCCCTCCCCCTCTCCCCCCCTTCTCCCTTTGTCTTGCGCCCACCTTTGCCATCTCTTATGCAGACAGCTTCCTTCACTATTGGCGCGTGAGCTGGCGCTACCTGGTGAGGAAACAAGCATGCACATTGCGTAAGGGGCGCCTGGGGCCCCTGGGCCCCCTCCTGGAGTGCAAAGGGAGTCGCGCATGCAGCCTAGTGGAGTTTCCCAAGTAAAGTAGCAGCCTGGAGCCTGGAGGAGAGGAGGAGAGGAGGAGAGCAGTCGTGCAGCACTGGCTAGCTCTAAGTTGCCGCACCCTCTGGAACGTGTGGCTGTGGGTGGGCGCGGGCGCGGGCGCAGCTGAACGTGCAATCGACCGTGGACGCGCTCAAGGCCAAGACAGGTACCGCCACGTCACACCTGTGTCTTCTTTGCCTCCGGCTGCGAGGGCCTCATCTGTCAGGCAGCCAGCCTGTCAGCGAGCCAGCCAGGCTGGAAGGCAGATGTGCAGGCGGTCAAGCAGGCAGGCAGGCAGGCAGGAGAGGGGGGTGTAAAAGGAGCGGCACCTGCATGGTGCAGTTTGAGATGCTTGCTGATGAGCTTCACTCTGCAGCACTCTGCTGTTTGCACACCCGTGATTATGGTCCGGGTAAGTTAGTTTTGTTTCCTGACGCGAGATTGAGTTGGTGGCGACTGGCGTGCATGCGACGCTTACTTCATTTGCTCACTGTCTGTTGCAGGGGGGGGAGTGGGGGTGTGCCTGCGTGCGTGCATGCGTGCAGGCTGTGAGGTGGCAGTTGTGGACGTCAACGACTTGAAGCGCGTGCAAATCCTTGCCGTACGTTTGTGGTGTGCTGAGACAGTCCTCATTTATTGCCACGTGGGAGAAGGCCATTGCATTTTGTCGAGTTGGACGGCCCGATCCAAAGCTCCAGTTGCTAAGTGGGCATGTGCGGCACATGGCTCTCACAGCCAGCAGTCAGAGACATCCTGGCGTTTCCGAATCAAAACTGACATCTACAATTCCTCTTTGACTGCAAGTTTGTGGCGTGTGCTCAACTTCATGCTACTTCTTTGCATCGCTTCTGGTGGATGTTGCAAGCTGTACATATCTATATCATCCGTGTGTCGTTGCTGAGAGCAAGGAGTATGTGTGCGCAGGCATCAGACGGGGTGAACCACAAGGCCTTGGCGGCTGCTCTCATCGACAATCCTGCTGGTACACTCTCTTCTCATCACGTGCTATTTCCGAAATGGGGTTAAATGTTGACGCCAACAAGTCACGCATGTTGCAGGCGAAGGCCTCTTACGATTGGGGCACTCCGTGGTGTGCCTCAATTGCAGTTCTGGGTCTTCAGACCATTAGCCTTCAGAATATCTTTCCTTGCAGACTGCTAAGTTGGGAGTCTCATGTGATATGGCGCTGTCCCTGATCCATACAAGCGCAGTAACGAAGGTCTCACTTTATTCAGAGAACAATTTAATTACCTCTGCATGCATGCAAATGTCGATATTCAGCAGACATGCTTGTTATCTGATACATAGTTGTGCTTCTCTTGTGTTATGTTAGCTAGACAAGAGTGACCACAACTGGAAATCATGTGGTGCTTTGGCATTATGCTGGGTGAGCAGGAAATGCAGATGAGCAGACCCCACTGGTGATAGTTCGGGGAGTGAGGAAAAATCAGTAGTGAGTTTCATGTCTCTGGTGTAATAAATTACTGGCAGGCACAAGGAATAAGATGAGTTGTTTGCCAATGGCTGTGTCGTCAATAACTTTGAGTGCGCTTAAAAGCAGCATGAATTTATTTTTGTATAAGGAATTTGGTGATGACTTTGAGACTTGCTGACACTTGACAAGCTCTGCAGCTCACTCGAACTGAGTACTGGCTCACAAGATGCAATACTTGGTACTTAGAGCCGCACCCATTATCAACTTCAACCCTTCCCAGTGTTGAAAATCAAGTCACCACGGTTAAACAAGAGAGTGGAATAACCGTAATTTCTTATGATAGCAATATTATTGTCCATGGCCAGAGCTGGGCTAACCCACACCCTTCTCCGTGCTTGTACCATCTCCAACATTACCTTGACTTGCTTCACCCTCTTTAAGTGCCACAGCTCTTGAGATTTCAGACACGTGAGACTTATTAGCACCACCTGGGTGCAACTCCAGGCATGACTTGAGCCCAGAGTCACTTTCATTTAATCCAGTTTTCTCTTGCTCACTCCCGCTGGCATCACTATCCTCGTCGTCACTTCCATCGTAAGACAACCCCAGCAGTACGCTGCCACTTGTCTGTCGTGGAAATGCGGGAGACTCGCAGTGCACCCATGACCCACCAGACACGTCTGAATGAGCACGTGCAAGGCTCACGCCAGGTGCCTCAGAGGATTTCCCTGAGGAAGCGTTGGCAAGTATGCGCGGTCTCTTCGGCTTCACTTCCACCAAGTTCTTCAGGAGACTCTGCTGCCTACGCATCAAGAAAAATATATGTCAGACGGAAAAATGAGAAGCCCAGAAGAGGGACCGCTTACTTCAGCAATCGGATGGGGGCAATTTGAAGCAGAGAGCAACTCACTTGATGCCACTTCGTGCTTTGGGTTCTATCCTCGCGAGGCTGGGCTGTGATGCATCAGCAGTTGTAGCTGCCGCGTGCCTTATCCTGCAACGTCAAGGATATCTTCAAAGTCTCCTACCCCATCCTCTACCAGCAGTGAAGTACATCATCTTGGCCATTGCTTTCATGATAGGCAGCTAGCTAATTAGACTGCCTTCAACAGCCCAGACCACGTCATACAGACACGCGGGATTTACGAACACAACAAAGGGTCAGATGTATTTGCCATACGATGCTGCGCCTGAGAATTAAAACATATGGATAGCATCGCAACCTGCTGCCCCTCCCCTCCATGCACGACCGTAGGTGGACAGACAAGTCCCTAGAAGAGAAGTAAAGAGAGGGATATCTTGAAAGCTGCAAAGGCCCTCTTCTCAGACTGATCGCGCATGCGCTCTGCGTCCTGCTCCGCCTGATGCTGCTCTTTCAGGTACAACAGATCGTCATGATCCAGTGCTGCAAGGCCAAGCCACGACCACCAACAACAGAGAGTATGAGGTGCAGTAGACATACTTGTGAGGGGCGAAAAAATAAAATTCAGTGAGTACAGATACACATGAAAGTTGGGCAAGTTGGAAAATACAACTTCAAGAAACATCCTAACTTGAAGAGCATGAGAAACATGTTGACAGGTTTTGTTTCGTGAAGTGGACCATAAGAGAAACTGATTTGATGGCACACCACAGGGCTGCTTGAGGAAACTGTGCGGTTGTGAAAGACTTTTATGCAAAAGAAAAATATGAGGTATGAGAAATTGATAATTAAGTTTGCTGGAAAGAGTCAAAGAGGATAGGACAGTAAAGATCCTTGGACTCTTCATATGCGTTGGATAAGAAGATAAGACTCTCAAGTCAGAGGAAGTGGATGAACCAAAACTAGATCGAAATTTGAATTTGTGTCCTGAAAAGAGTGCGATACTGCAAGTGCTGAAAAACCACACCAAGTATAGGAAACAATTACCTCCTCGGCCGTGCAAGTATCCTCCTGGACCTGCCTCCTCTTGCATCTGCACAAGACACAATTTTGTTATTTGTCATGCTGCTCCACTGTGTAAGTAGATATAAGGTGCATGAATTGCAAGCAACTGTCTGGGTGCTTGTAGTCCTGCAAGCATAGAACTCAATAAAATGACAAAACCTTTAGAAGAAGAACCATGAAGCGAATATGGATACAAGCATGTACATGAACAGTGAACGAAGATGCAAGGAAAGAAAATTAGAGATTCATAACCAAGCACGTCCGGCAGTTACCATAACAAGGAAGAAACACTTACTTTTGCCATGAGTCGTTTAAACGCAGCAGCATCCTCATCCTTCTTGTCTGCGTTTGCAACTTTTACTTTCCCCGACCTCCCAACTGCACACTAGTCACGACACGCAGATATGTCCTGCTAAGAAACTCTGAAGTAGAACGTCGCCAACGAATATATTACCACCATGAGCACAGTGAGGCAAACGACCCAGGCACCATGATGCGAACCTTTTATCAGAGGAAGATTTGTTGAGTCATTGTTATCCCTCGCAGCCATCGTAAGGCTGAGAAGACTTGACTTCAGTAGTCACTCAATACTTAGTGACAATGAACAAGGCTTCTGCATATCCTATGAAGCTGTACATACTTCGTACATATATACTATACGTAAATATTTATTTCAATACGTAGTCAATGGCAGCTGCTCATGGACCCTTTCTTCCTCTCGTATACATATTCTAAAGCGAAATCTGTGAGCGGGAGACCGAGAGCATGCCCACTTCATATTAAGTTCATAGAAAAGCATTCCATAACTATTATATCCATGACAGCCACATGCTGGCTTGTACTGCATGGGTCCCCGACATCATCCGTTTTGCATTTCAAAGAGCGACTTTGGGCCGGTAGCGACACTTTGTGAGGCATCCAGACTAACGTCATCAATGAAGTCGCGGTCTGGTGCGCTTCTAATAGAACAATCACAGTGCTTTCGCCTTCAGAATGTATATGATCAATACTAAATATTTTATTTCCTCAAGGTTCAAGATGAAATCAGAGTTGTGCCTATCGATGACTCCATTTTTCCTATGGTGCATATACGAGTTTTTTTACGTATGCAGAAAATCAGTAGCTGCTAGAGCTCGACACATCATTATGTAGGCTCCAACAAAAGCGTTCTAAGTGAGCCCGTTGGCTACATGATAATGGTGCATCATATGATGGTGCTCCTTGCACCTGCATCCTTTGCAGTAATTGCCTAGGTCCGTAACACTCAGTGGTCACACTAAATTCAAATGCTTTATTGAGGTGCACTCATGCAGGTATACCAAAATTTTATCGTAGGCTCTAAAGACTACTGGTGGAGTCCTGTAACCAACTTACAAACGCCGGCGGAAAAGTCTTATGCCAACTACAACCAAATAAGTACACTCAATCGACTCTTCACTACGTAATCCTCCTAGTAATGAATGGGCGTCCCTGTTCCACCTAATGCTAACTAACTAGTCTATGATTTCAAAAATAATTTGCTAAACGCCAAAAATGGGGGCTGGCCATCATCTAGTGCTAGGTAGCGTTCACAGAACCATCCGCTGCTTGGAAGACAAGAGGCTTTCTCAGCCATCCAAGCGAAGCTCCAGCCCAGCTAGTCCAACTTTCTGGAGGTAGGTGAAATGTGCTTTCAAGGCAGACCAAAACTGCATACAGATAGAAACACAGACAGCACAGCAGAGAGAAGACGATCAGCATATTGTCTTCTTTAATCCGCCCAGAGACATCAAGGGCGACATGCGTGCATGAATGCTTCTGGTCCCCGGCTTGACCAGCCTCCAGCTTTATGCCGGCACACGGCAAACTACTCGGTGGCACGCACCATGACTATGCAATTTTCAACTTGCACGTACAGAAAAGCCCTTCCTTCTCAACTTGAACAACGGGATAAGGAGGTGTCGAACTGGAGCTCACAGTTGGGTAGGAATGATAGGGGATGTCAAACTCTTTGCAAGTAGCCTCCACAATGGGCTGGATGCGAGGGTAATGGGCATGACACACGCCTGGAAACAGGTGGTGCTCAATCTGCACAGCGCACAGCACAACACCAGAATGAAAGATTTTGATATCAGAACTAGCTGAAAGACATGTTTCAACGCCTTGAGTCAACCTGGGGAGGAGCGAGGCAGGGGAGGGGGGGGGCACGGGAAAAAGCACGCATGCGGCCACCTCACCTGATAATTGAGTCCTCCGCTGAAGTGAGTCCAGAAGAGTGATCCGTGGCTGAAGTCGGTCGTCGTCGACACCTGTGGCCCAGCCACCCCCCGTGCATGTGCGTACTCCGGACGTCAAGCGAGAGACATACACGCGCACGAGCATCTCTTGGAACTGCTCTTGCGACCAAGAAAGACGCCTGGTGCTGCAGCCAACAAGCGCTGCCTGTCTCTGGCACGCCATACTCATGCTCCGTGTGCATCCTCAAAAGTGAGAGCGTTTCAAAGACAAGTGGAAGGTGAGACAAGAGGGGTACCTGGGCGGCAGCCCAGCCGAGGTTGACGCGCGCCACCCCGGACGAGCGGTCTGCAGTGGGAAATTGGGCCTCTTGCTGCACGTGCGCCACCTGGAACAGCAATGCCAGAGTCCACCCCGCCACCAGCTGCGCGGTCCCCACGCCCCCACAAGCACCATCTCTATCTTCATCGGCGAATAGTAATGGCATATGGGGGAGACTCGGAAGAACTGGGAAAATTAGGGAGCAGACATGGCGAAGAGGGAAAGCAAGCGACGAGTGAACCGACACGAAAGCAAGCAGCAAACGAGCGAGTCCCTACCTGCGACGCGAGGTAGAGCAGGACAAAGGTGGAGGCCCTGTGGGTGCCGTAGAGAGTGGGCAGCAGCAGCATGTAGAAGCCGTACAGCAGCTTGCCGCCCAAAAATATGCCCACCTCCAGGTGGGTCATCCTCGCCAGCTTCACCCTGCCACCCCCGAGGTCCTCTCCCCATGTGAGCTTCTGCTGCTGTTGCTATTGGCCTGCTGGCAGTCCTGCGAGTCGCCCGCAGCAAACAGCACTCAACGCACAAGAGGAGCAACCGTCGAGACCATATGGGCATACATGTGCCTACAATCTTCTTCTGAGGACCTGTAGCAAACACTAACTATCCCGTCAACTCGTGCTTGTCAGGTACTTGTTCTCCTGCGCCAACTGTCCTACAGCTCGTCGGGGGGGGAAGATGTGAGACAGTCCATGAGGCAGGCAACAGAGAGCAGTGCGGAGTAGGCTCGCATGAGAGAGGGGCTCACGGTCCAATGGAGCCCGACAGGTACGCGCTGAAGTCGTCGATGAACACGCTCTTGGCCGAGAGCAGCCCGTATAGCAGCGCCAGATACACGTGCTGCACAACCACGCTGCCTGTCAGGTTTGCCTCACCGGTTGCACCCATCAAACCCGTCATCCCGCGCATGAGTAGGGTAGCAGATGCTCCAGCGTCGGAGCACAGACTGAGCCCAGACAGGCGGATGGGCCGGAAGCCAGCCAGACCAGTGAGCTGTGCACTCATGTGGACTCACACACATGCACACAGGCACAAGCTAGCTAGGCCGGAGAAGGCTAGGAAGGGCACTAGCTGACTGCCTGACTCACCTGGTAAGCGTGGTACCATTGACGGGGCTGCGCTGACGTCACCCGACGCACGTCTGGGTCCCTCACCCCTGCATGTCCATAAGCGCGAGCCGTCCCCATGGCCCCACCACGCATGCACAATCTGTCAGACGAGCCAGGGCAGCAGAATCCCACCTCATTGCCACCCATGCGTCACGTGTTCCTTAGCAGCAAGAGGGAACAAGAAGCAAAGCAAGGCCAGAGGAGATGCTCACAAACACGTCATGAACGCACAGACAGACAGCACAGTGGTGCCACACGCAGGAGTGCAAAGCAGGGGGCTCGGCAGTTGAATGGCCAGTCGGGCATACGGATATCGGGGTCAAAGTGGTCGACGTTGGTCGTCAGGTGGTGGCCCACCACGTGCTGCTGCCTCCACATGAAACTGCACTCCCGCACGCACAGCAGGAGGAGAATCAGAGAAATGGTTTGACCGCAGATCTGCAGTCCACCCTGTGGCTTTCGTGCGGTCCTCTATCACCCACTATTGCTTGTCCTTGCTTGAGCTTTAAGAGAAGATTTTGGAGGAGTCCTGACTCATCCATCACTGCGAAAGACCTACTCCTTGTCCTCTCTAAAATAGGAGGATGAGGAGGAGGATAACTGATATTCTTTTGAAGACATGAAAGCCTGCTCGTGTGCTTGTGTACCCCCCACTTTGAACATTAGACCGCCTTCTTCCCTCAGACTTTTGGACCAGCAAATTTGGGCGAGGACAAGCAGTCCTTGTTGTTGCAGCCTTGTGCCTCCTGCATGCACTTGAGGCGACGTGCAAAGTGACTGAAGAGGGGAGCAGGGGAGATGCACCTGCTGGCTCCAACCAAGTCCAGAGACACGCCCAGCACGTATGCCAAGCCCCTCCACTCCGAGTATGCCCCTGCTTCCCACGCACGCCCACCCACCATATCAGCCAGCCCCGTCAATCTTGCCCCAGCCGCCGTGCCTCCAGTGGCTACCAACAATCTGCTAGTCGACCTCTCATGCCTTGATAACCAGGACACCCAGGGGCTTAACTGAAGCGCCTTCCTTTTAATTTGCACATATTTGTGAGTGACCATTCATCGAAGCTACAGACTCGGATTCAATAGTCAGGGCCGCGAGATAGGCTTGTTACTTGTCCTACTCAGGGATTTCAACAGCCTACCATCAGCGTTTGCATGTGTAGACAATCACGCTGCTCATTTGCAAGAAGTTTGCAATGCAGGAAGGGAGAAATTCCTGGCCATGTTGGCTCATCCGAAATGCGCCGGAAGCGACAAAATTTTCATATGAGCGGTCCTCACGCAATTTGCTGAGATCTTTTAGTTACTCGTGGACCAGCTTGGGCCAGCAGAGAGGAGCATCGAAGTGGTGCAATGGCTGGAGGCCGCTACTTGCAGGAGGAATGGAGGAGGAGCACGTACCATGGTTGCAGTCGTGCTGGATTGCCACGCCCACCTCGGCCGTCATAACCCCTAGACCCAGGGCGCACAGGAGGGCCAGCCAGGGGCTCTGGAACGCGAAGAAGGCGCCGTAATAGAACAGGAAGTAGCTTGCCAGGATCACCACGGCTTTCACAAACATGGACGCGTGTATTCGCGGGTTTAGCTGCACATCCCCTCCTCTCCTGCATCAGTCCCCGCCCAGCGCCACCACCTCTGACTGCGCCATGCAGTACTGCATGGCTCTGCCCAGGCTATGACCCTTCCCCAAATCATGTCTTTTCTCCCAACCTTTCTATTTTCACTTGTTACTATCCTTGCCTTCAACCCTAGACCACTAGGATGTGAGATTGGCCCGTAAGTTTTATAAAGGTGTAGTCGCCTGTGCCGCAGCTCAAGCTCCAGCTTCGAGCTGGCTACAGAGCAGAGCTGCAAGGACAGGCCTGCCAGAGTGGTACCTTGTTGCGCTTGAAGTAGGCCTCCACACGCTGCTTTAGCGTGGTGTAAAAACTGGCATCGCTACCGTCGCAGGCATACACCAGAGGCTCTGAGCCCTCATGGGCACTTCCCCTCTCAGGCTCCGCGACTCCTATTTCAAATTTCGCCAGCATTTTGCTGTGTGACATACAAGCAGATCGTAATTCACAGACATCGTGATACATTGTCAGCTACCGACGTTGGCTGCATGATGACCAACGTCTGGCTGTGCAACACGCACGACATGACAATATTAACTCCACAGATATTGTCACCCTAAGTCAATCACCGGCATATACATGATCTTGACGTGCATCCACCACCAGCGAGACATATACCAAGCAGATTAAACCGAGGCCCCGACGAGTACTTCTATTTTTCTTTCTGTCTTGATTGCCAAAACAAATCATACTTGCTAATATATGACAACCTTCAAAACGAAGCAGGATGGGAGGTGAAAGAGTTGGCATGATCAAGCTAGGTATCGTCCACGTGTCCAAGTGTCAAATAACCTGTCTATAAGCTTCCTAAGCTTGGGACTACTCTGCTGCTTTTATCCCCAGCTCCCCCCTTCCTAAAAAAACAACTATTGTAGGGAATGTGAGTAGCAGGAGCAACATACCTGACATAAAGAGGGTGGTAAGACTCAAACAGCTGGGTACATTCTCGGCCTGCATTGACATAAATGAGGCTGCCTCCTGGATGCTTGGGCACCCTGTCCATCCCCCCTTTTGCAACCCCTTCAGATTTCATGCCCTTACATACTGCAGCTCCTTCCTTCTTTGAATAGCATCTCAAACACTCTTGTATTAAGTTGGTTAGACATAATAGTCACTTAGGTGATCTTGGATACATTGGAGGCAACTAGTGACTGCAACCAAACTTGTGATTGCAACCACTGGCTACAATATCCGGCTGATTCCTTGAAAATCAAATTCTTTCGGCCTTCTTTTTCCCGAAGTGTCTGAAGTGAAGGCTTTTTCGGGTCAATTCAGCTGCTTTTTAAAAACTCTAATTCATTTCAGGACAACCTACGCTACCAAAATCCTTCACTCATGCATAATGTGCCCGCTATATACCCAAAAAGTACTTGTATGGGCTGTGAGCTGAGCAGATGTCTAAACAAGCCCGTAAAGATCTGCTGTCAGACTACCCTACGCATGAACATTAAGCATGTTTTGTCAAGTAGACACAAAGATGAGAAGGACCTTGTCAAAATAAATACTGTTCAAGATGGCTGCACGTACTCTCTGGCTCACTTCATGCTTCCTGTACTTGCTTTAGTGGAGCCTGACCGTTTAAAAAGAATGTGTCTATCCCGTCTCATGTTTTAAGTATGCCATTAGTCTGGTATGCGGCATCCTATCAATCTACACTAGCTACAATGCATACCATTCCAAAGATCAGTCTTTTTCATATTATCCAAGCGAGAGGCGATATTTGGTATCATCGAAATTTTGGGGAGTTCAGAACCTATAACCCACAGGGCTCAAGTTGTCGACACGCTTGACAGAAACTTATGACGACATAACGAAATGTGGCAGCTAAGCGAAAGTAGATCCCTGATGCCATCTTTCGAATTAGAACATATCAATGAGGAAGGCTTTCTCACCAGGAAGTGACATCATATACTTTTCCTCCTATAATAAGCCAGCAGTCGTCTGGCTTGTCATGTAAGGCGATTACTGCCCTGGAAAAACATCTACGATCACCTTGAAGCTCTCCGTTTGGCACGCTTTTAGCTCTACGAATACAGTCCAACGCTTCTTCTGCATGACAATGTTCTCCAGAACGAGGACCCATTAAGGCTTTGTGAAAAAGGCATAGAGGGGTCTTCAACCCCCCCTGTTGAACGATCTTACACGATCCCTCTCCCTTCAAATGTAAGTCGTAAAGTCCATGGTCATGCCTCCCGTTCGCCCACCCCGGTACTCTTTTCAGTGTCTGAACATTCTATCCTAATCAAGCTCAAAGACAAAGATCAGCCCAGTGTACGAAGAACCGTCCTTGTTTCCAGCAAGAGGGTAATTCTTGAAAAGGTTCGGAAGTTGGCAATGGTGTGCTACCAGCGTGGGTTACGAATCAGCAGTAGCAAGCAGAAGCTAGTATGGGAGCCATACAAACCATTGGAGGTGATTGGAGGTACACACTAGCTCGATCAGAGCGGATGGAACTGGATGGAACAGGATGGAACAGAAGTGGACTAGGCAGTGCCCGCATCTGATGGAAAAGCAGGCACAAGATGGCCATCGTGGCGCTCTTACGTGGCGCATCGCTGCCAAACACGCCTGATCGAAGGACGCTTATTGGCAGCTGAAGCTGGTTGAAGCCCCACCTCCAGGCAGGCGCTCCTCCGATCTTTGACTCCCCATGCAGCCACGATAGGAACCCGCACACCTTGCGCCTCTGGAATCTAGGAGGGTTTCCCTGATTCTTCTAAATCCTGATTCCGCCTACACCCTACGGTAGGCCAGGCTAGGCAGCCGTAACACAGTCGCTAACTGTTTAATATGACAGTTGATAACCGGTCACCGATCAAACCGTCAAATATTGTACCGGGCCGGTCCACATCTAAGCAGGACGGTTCCGTGCAGTTCAACAAAACGTACGAGATCTCATCAGCTCGAAGTGTGCAGCAAAGGAGCAAGCATTCAAATCAGGTCCGACTTTGCTTGCATGAGCTGTAACAGATCTGTAAAGGGTGACTTCTAGGGCGAAAAATCTTAGTACGTGCCACTTTGGAAAATACAGATCAAGGGCACAACATGCATCGAGGAAATGATATGCAACAAGCACCGGAATTTCTTCACATGTTGCTAAATTTTCAGGAAGAGTGGCAAATTGACATTTCATATGATTTCATGTCTTCGGTGGAATTTTAAGACTTGCTCTATGTGGTGTACATTGACTTCTTCCACTTCAATATCACCAATATTGCATTGAGTAGGGATTGATAGTTCCATCTTTCGGAGCTAGTGGAGAATACTTGCCTAAGCTGACATAACAAACCTCACATATCACTACGACCTCTACCTCGACCCCTACCTCCTCCTCCCCTCCCTCCTCCGCCTCCCCTCCCTCTCCCCCTACCACCACCTCCTCTGCCACCCCTACCGCCCAAATCTCGTCCTCCTCCCCTGCCACCATCTCTTCCTCCTCCTCTTCCCCGCCCCCCCCCACCTCTACC
>WELA01009966.1:266498-278873 GCA_009602735.1 Mesotaenium endlicherianum | reverse complement strand
GGGCATGGGGGTGGGGGTTGGGGTGGGGGTTGGGGTTGCGGGTGGGGGTGGGGTGGAATTGGGGGCCTTTGTGGGTGTGGGTAAACAAGTTCCCACCCCTGGACAAGGCCCCGGAGCAGCGAAGCAGGTCTCTTGTGCAACTTAAATTCATGAGCACGATAGTGACAGTGCAAACATCCCAGTATGACACACCAGGGAACGCTGACCAACCAGGCTTGACTCCGGAGTGTTCGACTCTTGCTTGATCAACAGGCCTCTCTGCCCACCAGAAGGGTTTAAGTACTAGGCAGCAGGGTTACATATATCTAAGTCCAAGTCTGCTCCTGAAGCTCCCCGCCCCCCAGAGCCCCAGAAAATTGCAACCCCTTCCAACACCTCTCAAGTTCACCCTAAACAAGCGTGTGCACAGACGGGAAGTCAGCGTTCGTCCTTCCCAGCCTTAAGCCCTTGACCTCAAACCGCGGTCACCAGGTACAGATGACAAGGTGGCTTCAAGGACATCGCCAGTCCCCACACTGAGCCCTTGTCTTTCAGTCAGGTTATTGCCCCCTTTGCCTGCCTACACCTAACGCTCACGTCCCATGTGCTCAAAGCACCAAGCTGCATAAGCAGCCAAGCCGACCTGTGATTGCATGAACCTGATCGGGATATACTGCAGAGCACTGCGTTGAGATGATTCACTCACCTGATGCAATGAGGTACTCCCCGTCGGGGGTTGCCTTGATCTTAGTCGCAGCTGTGTTGAACTCCATGTCCTGCACCAGCTCGATCCTCCTGACATAATCTGTCCAAATTGCCACCGTATAATCTCCATCAGCCCATACCTTCGGCCGCAGGAAGCCAAGCACCGATACAAGGCTTAGGTAGGAGCCTGCCTACTCGTAGATAAGCACATTGTCATCGAAGATGCTCTTTGTAGCAAAACAGCCTCCCTGTTAAAGGAGGTCTCTTCATACTTCGTGTTTGTGTTGCACATGAAATGAAGATTGCGGAAGAACCACTGCATCTTAACGATTTGCGAGTAATCAGCGGTGACACCACCTAAGCACATCAAGGGAGGTTGGATAGAAGCACACCGTCATTTTTTCTGAGGGCCCTCCTTCTCTTTTCAGACAACCACTCTGGCACACTCTTTCCGCCAGAGACATTGTATACTTTGATACCATTTAATGAGGTGACTTTGAGAGAGCCATAAGACGACATGCTTGTCGACGAGCTCAACGGAAACTACTACGGAAAGCACAACAAAGTAAGCAATACAGACTGCTACATGGAAATAGAGCGAGCAGCCCCTCAAGTCGTCGACAACACGCCCCAGTAACCGACCCTATCACACAACCATTGTTCGCACCGGAAGCAACTGTGTTAAATTTGGTCGTCTTATGAGGCTAAATCCAATCTGCAGCACGACAGCTTGCTGCTAGTGCGCGGAGTTTCCTCACGTTCGACTTCGGCAGCCCACACGGGTCGCATGTACTTTACAGCGTAGTATTCGAGTTGGAGTGAGTTGGTCGGCCCTTTGTACGGCTATTCAATAATGCTACCGTTAAAAAACACTCAACCTTTCACTCAGAAAAACTCACACGGGACGCGCAAGCTAGCGCGTTCATGTAAAGGTCACGGCTTTTATGCCATTGAAATGAACACCACCTATCAATGCGGCAAAATTTAAACATGCACAACATATGACCACCTCATTTCAATTCTGACGTGGTTCTAAGGGAGTGCAGAAGTGGATAATTCCATACTTTTATGCAGTTGACATGCACCACTTTGAAATTAAATAAGGAGGTTATGCAAACAGTATTTGAACTTTCTTGTATGCACCAGGTGCGCACCCTAATACTGCATGCAATGATATTTGGGTGCTCAACTACGAGCTTCATGTTCATCCACTATCATGTTCATTTAGTATTACAATCATACGATGGTGAAGTCACAACATAGATTAGCAAATGGTTGACTACGAATGTTACATGTACTATAGATCCTACTAAACATGAGCATGTAGCTCCAATACACTTGTCACACTAGTTGAGATGGTTACAGAGCAGAATAAAAACTAGGGTACCATTATTATTGGGACAATAGTAAGCATGTAGCTCCACTGGGTTCATCGTGTAAATACGCAAAAACGCATCACCACTACTTAAATCAATGCAAAAAACACCTTTCTCTTACTTAGGTCGTTTCTATCCCCTCACCTCAACTTTGGGCAGGATGACTGTGCTAAATTTGCAGACGGACATGATGCAAAACATGCTTGTCTTAAGGCTGGATCTTCTTCTAGGAGAGGAGGTTGCTGGCCAAATACCATGCGGCAGCTGAGATCTTCAAAGTTAGGCTCCATGTATAAAGGCATGCTGCAAGACAACGAGCAAGCAACATACTTTAGCCTGAGATCAATGCAAGTCAACAATAAAAATTCAACATGATGCAACATTGTAAATTATACCAGAGAAGCACACATTGACAGAAAACAACATAGACATCCTGAGACATTTAGTGGTCCCTCACAGGTGGAAAAAGAGACACCAAATTTACACCGCGGCCTAGAGGAAAAAGAGAACTCCAGTTCCTTCGTCATGCAAGCAACTGAAAGGGGGGGAGTAGTGGAGCTGCTCGAAGCAAAAGGGCGGCTAAAGAGGGTAGTACCCTAGCTGCTCAGTAAAGAAATACTGCGTCGGCACTTTGCACAGGTTGACACACATTCCTGTGCATCCGCTTGTCTCGAGGTAGCGGCACTTCTCGATCTGGACAGCACTCCGCAAAGCCTTTCCATTAACCTCTGCCTCTGCCACCTGTCATTCAGAAAGTGAAGATAACTAACAATTTCATTAATAAGCAACAACGGACTTGCAAGAGAAGGACATGCCAGTCAGTTTTCCAAAGCACATAGTGCTTGTTCAATCACTAAGAACCTCACGGCTTCTGGATGCAGCAATGCACTGTAGATGCAAGTGTGCATATCCAAAGCACGAGTGTATTTTTAACGAGCATATGAGCACCCAGCTGGCCATGCTCTGACACATAGGCACCTCACGCAGCGGTCACAACAATCATTTGTGGACAACCACTGTCAACCTTCCTTAGCATGCCCGTCGGAACACTTCTTTTGGCATGCCTGACTAACCAAGAGGCGCGCAACGTTCTATGGTGACACACATGCACTAAGAGCTCTCAGTGCCCCACAGGCTTTTTGAATCATCAGCCAAAGCACTACTGCTTCTAATAAAGTTTGATCAGGCAACGGAAGGTTTGCAAGCACAGTTGAGGTGCTGCGCACACCTGGCAAGGGCCAACCAGCCACGTGAAGAAGATGGGGGTGATCCGAGCGTTGAGCTCAGCTCCCCACTCAGAGTAGGGAAACAAGGAGCGGAACCACGCCGGAACATCTGGAAACCCCTGCCCCACATCAAAACGCTCCACATATGTGGTTTATATCCAAAGACTCTCCCAGCAGGGTGGGATGATGAGCATATTGCATCTTGGCCTTTCACTTGCTCTTGGTAAGACAGTGTTGCTGGTCCGAAAATAAGCTTCATCGTTGGCATTTTGAATGCATCATTTCCTGTGAATGACAACTCATCAAGGCCCCTGTACAGTAATTTAAGAGGGGACTGATCACAGACCTGCAGAACAGCTGCTTGTTGCTCGCTCGCATTTCTTCCTCTCATCAGCGCGTGCGAGACCTCCACCATACCCAGGTACCCTTCCTCCCAACTCCGCGGAGACTGTACATCACGCCAAGCAGGATGCACAATGAGCGGAAGGTAAGAGTATGTCTCCATATGGTTATATTTGATTGCAACTACACCACAACGGCAAGTGGACCTTCAGTTTCAAGAGATGGTCTTGTGCCCAATTATATCTCCCATAAAAGTATCACCATTATTCCATATGCATGACTCTCTGCCTGCGCGGATACAACGCGCGCTTTACACATACCCCACTGACCAGTGATCAGCCCGTCTTGACTTGCCAGCTTGGTTGCAACTTAATTTTCTCATATATGGAGGATGCACAAAACTGACCACAATGAAGCCACTTTGATATCTCGTTCCTTAATATGACAAGTGATAGTGCCTCATTTGTTGAATTTTCAAGCTCACTTGGTTTCATCGTCAGAGTGGGTGCATGTATGTGGCTGCTTCTCTGCCTAGAATTCTGCTGAGAAATCAACATCAAGTACCTGCCAGCCGGCGATGTTTCCAAAGGCCTTGCGGCACATACTGATGAAGGCAAGGTCGAAAAAGGAATCTTTGTGCTCAGTGAGCATGACAGGCTCTTGTGAGTGTGCAGCAGCCACATGGCGACCACCAAACCTCTGTTTCTTGTGGCAAAGAGACTTCTCTCCTATTTCTGACAATCGCAATCCCTTCCGAAGGAGGGGAGAGGGAAGACAGCTGCAAGCAACTACTCCACTAGCATGTCCCGTTGCATTTCCATGGAATCCCTGGTAAGGAACTTTAAGTGCCTGACTGATACTTTGGGCACTGCAAGTGTACGCCATTCTGTAACCGTTTACAGCTAAAGGTTAGGACCTTAAGATAATACTAACTCAGTTACTCTGAGCTCGATTGACCATTACTGATACCTTCCATGAGAATATTACCCTCTCATCTGCGTCGCACCGCAGTTTGGCGTTCAGCACGTCTTTACTTCATTGAGCCCGCCATGGTTATACAGACCGTTTAGCATGTACCAAACTGTGCAATCGAAGTCGTCCCTCAGAATAGCTTAAAGTGCATTGTTTCGTTAGGTGCGTATCAGTACGTAGGCATCAGTTTGCATGCCCATGCATGCCCGTATGTGAAGTGCCACAACTGCCACGCAACGATGTGCAGTAGTAAGCACCAGGCACTCCCAGGCACGAGTCCATTTCTGGTCTTTGTCTAAAGTGGCCTCTTAAGAAATTATTGACTGTATTTTCAAACATTGACTTTTTGTTCGACTCGAAGTTGCTCCAAGCCACTCCAAGCAGCTCCAAGGCACTCCAGGGCGCTTCAAAAGTGCTCACAAGCACTCACAAGGTCCTTCCAAGGCCATCCAAGGCTGTTTTCCGCTAACATTTTAATGGGGAACATTGACATGCTTGATACAGGTTCTTACCGTACTTATCCGGTACTTGCGTGTAAACGTCCGCCCAATACTCGTCCTCGGAAGCGCCAAAAGGATATATATATCACTAGCCGACAACACCATTACATGTCTCAACTCTGATTAGAGATGCTTGCACGGACAATTGGTTCCATCAAACTACCTAGAGCAAAGCAGATCGGTCTTAGAAGCGGATTAACACTCAGCTGACGCTGCTTTCCTCCACACTTTAAGTCAAAATGCGCTGCGAATGACTGAATACTTACTAAAATAAAGTCCTGGCGGCAGCGGCTGGACATTAGTAAAGAAGCCACTTTGAAGGTAACCACTCAGTACCTTACATGTTTTTTTTTGGGCAATGGTAATGCTACAAACATAGCTGCACAAGCCCTGGACAGACTATACTTATGCCCTTGTCTGTTTTAGATCACTCTTCCTCTCCGATCTGTGGGCCTGGAACCTGCTTGGAAATTCGTTTCCTCATTAATCTTATAACTTACATATACGCGCAATTAGGGTCTGGAAGAAGGCAATATATTTCTGCATTGCACAATAGCCTTTCACCTCCCTTGCATGGGGAATCAAAGTGTCCTTCACTTAGCTCTCCTTCTTGAAATGTTCCTCACATTTATCGCTCTTCAGCAGGCTAATGCTGATCAGCATTATGTCCATGTTTCATCAAATGGTGAGGACAGCATGAGCAAGGCCGACATAAATCAACAACTTGTGTTTAGTGTGAGCAGGAAAGTAGAGGATAACGCTTGGCTGCTACCACCCCCCAGAGATGGCAGCACCAAACCTGGCAGCAGACATGCGGAGACTGCACGCAGCAGTAGAGCTTCCACATCATCACGTGTTGAGTTTGCAGAAGCAGAAAGTGATGCTTCAAACCTGGAGGATGAGAAGACTGCTCTCTCACCAGGAGTTTCGGAGGCAGAGCCAGCAGCCACTGCGACCTGGGATGCCGAAGTGGAAACCTATCATTGGCAAGTCAGAGCCGTAATACGAAGCGTCATATACCCGACTGTAGCTGGCATGCTGGTGCGGCTAGCCTTCCACGATGCTGGAACACATGATGCAACGAACAAGACTGGAGGTAAAAACCAATGTGTTGCAACTGGGAACAGAAGTCGCAGTCGGACTCCGCTCCTATTGCTTTCGAATTAAGACAAGTTAAATCTTCAGTGGTTCTTTGAATCGTAAAAAGGATGTTGAAAGTGTAACACGACCCCTTGGTCAGGCCAAGGTCCCGCTATCTGCTAGGACTCGTTAGCTTCGGAAGACGGGCATGACATGGTTGACATGCTTGAGGTGGTTGATTGTCTGGCCTTTCTTTATTGCTGCAATTGCCAAAATGTGACACTGAGTGAGGGAGGGAGCATACGAAGTCGTCACTCGATCACATAGTGTACAGTCACAATGCACGCAGAAGGTGCCACATGTTGACTCAGTAGTGGTCCATGGGCATGCTTGTGGTGCGTTCACATGCAGGAGCCAATGGCTCCGTGAGACTGGCGGCTGAGCTGGCAGATCGGCGGAATGCCAACACTTTCACCACAGCAATTGAGCTGCTGACGATGGCAAAGGGGACCATTGACTCACACTATGAGGTGAGGTCCTCCCGCGCCTCTTGGCTGCTTGCCTTTACAGCATGCAGAATGTTTGCTTCAGTTATGGCCCTGTGTCAAAATTAGTTCCAGATCTCTGCAGGGTTGGGGCTGGAAGGGCACGGCACCTGCTCCTTACTCACGAGGCCTTACGAACACGGCATCGCTCCGATCTGCACGCCCACTGAAGAAACTCAAATCGTATCGGCTTTTGGGGTTGACTCCGGCTGGCTGCAGGAGCCGGTCCAGGCCCAGTGTCCTTCGAACACCCTTTGAAAACTCATTTCATTGTGAAAATATATGCATTGTACTGCTTGCACCGGACTGGGTCTGCAGAGCTCTGCAGAGCAGTGCTGTTCTTTGCCTTCCTCTGGATTTGAGCCCTCCATTAAAGCCGCCTCGCAAAGCCCTCTTGCGGAGTATGCCGTGAAGTCGGGCATACAGTACGTCGACTTCTATTCAACAGCCAGAGCTTTGGCCTGCGCACTGCTGCCTCCCCTCATACGTATGCTCGCCCTCAGTCCAGCCGCTGCGACGTCTGCAACGGCATATCAACCGTGCGAGAAGAGAAGCAGGGACAAAGACATGCACATGCTTGTGAGCGCGCACGAGCAGACTCACGCGCTAACAGTGAGTGGGAAAAGTTGCGGATGATGACTATGCAGGTGCCGGTGGAGGTGGAAAAGCGTGCGGCAGGGGGTGGTAACATAACCTGGGCCGACCTCATCATGCTGGCAGCCGCAGAAGCCGTCGCCATCACGGGCGGGCCGAACCTCACGGTGCCCCTTGGGAGGCCCGACAGCGATGGGCCCGACTTGTCCTCTGACTTCCCAAAGCCCACCGACAACGTGACCGTACAGGTGGCGCTGTTCCGCGCCTCGGGCTTCAACACGCAGGAGCTCGTCGCTCTCAAAGGTAATTACCGGATCGGGCGATCTATCGCTGAGCAGCCGCAAGCGGGAGGACAATTCCTGCCTTACTGCCTCTTCTTTGCCACTGCGCAGCCATGAGGCAGACTGTGTCAACGTTGCTGGTGCTGCTTGACCTCACCCTCGGTGATGCCTGCGTGGCAGCCGCAAGAGTAGCTTTAAGAGCTTGCTTCTTCTGCCGCGTCAGGCTCCGTGCATTGTACGGTTCCTGCACCTACGTTTTCTCGTCGCATGTTTTGCCTTTCCCCAAAGGTGCCTACGACTGGGAAGTGATCGGACTAAGCAACAAACAATTGCAAACAGATGGAAGCTGATGCGATGGTCAAGCGTGGAGCTTTGCAATGAGAAGATAGCAAAAATGGTGTTGATTCCAGAGATTGACAGGGGCGGCTCACACAAGCGAGTGAGACAAACCTGCAGACGACACGGCCGTGCTGTGTCGCCCACTGAGAGATCTACGCCCGTCGCTCCAGTTGTCCAGAAAACAAGCTCGACTCTCATCATGCCAAGCGTGTGCGCGTGCGGTGTCTGGAACCTGCAGGAGCGCACACGCTGGGCTACTCGCGCGTGGCGGAGCCCGTGGGGCCCCTCAGCTCGACGCCCAACGTGTTTGACAACTGGTCCTTCGGCGAGCTCCTTGCGTCGGAGTCGAAGCTCTTCACGGACCAGACGCTCCTGGACGACCCTGCCACGCTGGCCTGGGTGGAGCAGTACGCGGCTGACCGGGCGCTCTTCTTCGGCGACTGGGCGTCCGTCTTCACCAAGCTCAGCATCCAGGGCGTGCCAGCCCCTCTCGTGCCGCCGCCGCCAAGTGGCGGCGGCGCGGCCCAGAGCCCTCAGGCGGCGGCCGTGTCCCTTGCGTCGTGCCCAGCTGGCAGCAACTGCTCCTCGGCGCCCTCCTCCGCTGGAGCTCCGTTTGCTAGCTCCGCTTCAGATCCTCCCCCGTCTGAGGCATCTGCGGCGTCATGTCCCGGCATCTTGGTTTCTTCTGTTGTATCGTCTCTTTTCGTTGCCGCGGCTGTGAAAATGTTCACCAGTTGCCTGTGAGAGGGCCATGAAGTAGTCTGAGTAGGCCTTGCAGGAGCCAGACATGAGTGAGACCAGTTTTTAACCAAGTGGTTCGGTAAGCTTGCTCGTCTCCAGCTACTGCTGTTGACGGGACCCCTGTGCCGATGGTGCAGAGGATGCAATGCTCCAACGAGTTGTCTCTCATCGAAACCCATGGCGGACTTTGATATTAAGTGAGAGAATATTCACGTACACACAAAAGCAGCAGAAGCAGTCGTGTGTGTTGTCGAGTCATGTGTGATGCAAGAACCAGAGGTGCTCTCCATCCTTGCTCCACCTCAGCTATAGGGCCTTTCAGACGAGGCTGCCTCAAAAGCAGTAAGGCATGAATGAGGTAATACATTCAAACTGTTGGTGCTGAGCTTTTAATTGATCTTACGGATGCTCTTCTTGACGAGAAAGTGGTTACAAACATTCCAAAAAGTATACCTTACTTGCTGGGGAGCATCTGCATGTGCCCCTTCTTGCAACTTTGAGATGACCTAGTGATGATATTGTAACATGGAAGAAATAGAACGCGTGCATGAAGCTCCAGGCCCTCCATGTACATCAACGAGATTGAAGTGAGCAATGCGCATGCTACTGCCATTTTCTTGATTCATCATGTTTTCGGTCTCTGCTTATGACACCTACCTAGCGTACGATATAATCTCCTGCTTTGCCTCTTTGCTAACCTCATGCCCACCTAGTTGTGGCCAGGTGCCTGCCCGCGTGCTATCTAATGAGCAATCTATTGTGACCGGCTTTCCTCGTTCGCCTCTTTGCATCTTGTCTTTCGCATGCCTTGCTAACAATTTGCCTGGAGGAGGCATAATGCAAGGGCCCAAGAGCCAAGTGTAAGATTATGGGAGCGTTTGGTTCAACTCTCTAAGACATGCAGTTATACAAGCAGTCATGGTCATGGCTGATGAGATAGACTCCTCGCTGCTCAAAGCGGTGGAGACGATGTTGAAGGACCTCTGGTTGTGGTTATGATTGCTTCAACCACTGCAAGACATGTTACTTGACCCATGTCCTGGATTGATAGCACGAAGGGCCTACAATGAATGTATGTGCCACTTGAGAGATAGGTACAGGCAGGTACAGACTGCACTTGCCGGTTCAATTCCCAGAAGACCAAAAAGTACGCTAGTCTACTATCTGCACAGTAGCAATCGAGTCCTACCTGAAGCTTTTGTGGGTTTCACATGAACGGGTGAGATTGAAATGTTCTGTGCATACGAAGCTTGGTCTCCCGATGGAGCGATGAAGACTTGCATCTTCAAAAGTTTGAAACTGTCAGATTGTTAAAGCACAAAAGCCAGTAACTTGCTCCCTGAAGAAGGGAGGGGGGGGAGGGGGGGAAGGGGTAGAAAGAACGCTTTATTTACAACAGCTCCTTCGCCAGATGTATAAATTAGAAATTAGAACAGGTCATAGTTATAAATATTTGAGGGGCTAGCACTATGCCAGATGGCACTTTGTCAAAAAGCTACGCATACGCAGCTGGCAACTTGCGCATCCATTCATGCAGGCCTCAATAAGTTTTGTGTATGTAATTTTCCAGCTATTCACACTCATATGGTACAAAGCACTTCAGACGACGTGCCCAAGCGCTGCAGGCGGCGTCACATCATCGAGACCGTTGTCGTCCACAGCCTGTGACACTTGGACGTTGTTCCGAGAGGGGTCCCAGCGGCTGCGCGTCCCGTCCGCGTTACTCGCGTACGCATCCACATGGACCTGCACGCTCTCAATGAGCAGCCACGCCCTCCACCTGTCGTCCAGCCCCTTGCCGTTGAAGAAGCTGAGGCACTCCTTCATCGTTGGCCGCCCCGCAGGACTCTTCTGCATGCACAGGATCGCCACCTGGACAACGCGATTGACCTCGGCCTCGTCGTACCCTCCGCCGGCCACCAGCCGGGGGTCCAGCACCTTTGCCATGGTGCCCACCTGGAAGTGTATCATCACCTGCTCGCTCACGACACGCACACACATCGTCACTGACCCACCACACCACACCACGCCACACGATGTCCACAGAGGTCCTTCGGAAGGAGAGGCAGAAGATGCGTCTTGAAGTGCGTTGGGCGCGTGTATTCGTGCCCCTGGACGACAAGCGCGTGCAATGCAAACGTGTCTTTGTGGATGTGCGTAGGAGCAAGCGAGAGTAAGAGAGGCGAGAGAGGGCAACAATCCCAACGGTAATTTTAACGTCTAGAATGTTACACACACTATTTTGCCCGCAAGCAATTGCCGTGCAGCAAGCACCGAGGAAGGGCAATATGTACGGGATGGCAGGGCAGCACCGCCTCAGGGGGAGGGAGTGTCCAGGCTCAGAAAGCGTACAAAATCTTCAAGTCCGCGACCTCAGCCCTGTCAACCCACTTGCTGGCAGCAGTCGCAAGCCACACACTAAGGAGAGCCCATTCTGCTGAGTGCAGACATCCTCACAAGGACATCAACGTACACAAACTCGAACAAAAGGCCAGGCAGGTGGTGGACGACAGCCGTCAGACTTGCATCGCGTGTGCGCACGTGCGCGTGCGCGTCCTTCCCAAGAGCACAGAGACGCACGGAGTGGCCAGGCACCCCAGCATCCAACGTATGGAGAGAGCAAAGCAGCCGAGACACAGAGTTAGCACTGCACTCGAACACGGAGGAGGGGGAGGGAGTGAGGCAGTGAGGGAGGGAGGGAGGGAGGNGAGACAAGAATCGAGCTTCAGAAGGAGATGCCAAGGGAGGAGGGAGGGAGGGAGGGAGGGAGGGGGGCGCCCACCCAGTCGGAGACGGAGGTCATCTCCTCGCTCTCGGCGCGGAGCTCCAGCTTGTTGGCGGGCGCGCCCGTGAGCAGCTCCATGAGGAACATGCCGAAGCCAAACACGTCCGTCTTGTCCGTCAGCTTCCCCGTCATCAAGTACTCTGCTCGCTCGCTCGCGCGCGTATGGCGCGGCGCGCACGCACGCACGGAAATCAACAGACAAGCACAGGCAAGAATGCACGGCTTTAGATCGGGATTGTCAATTCCAGTGGGCCCCACCCCCACGGGCATGAGAGCACAAGGACTCAGGCCCGCAGGAGTCAGCACACGCCGGCTCCCAAGCTTCGTCACCCAGTCAAGTGGCCGAGTTGCCAGCAGCCGGCGTGCAGGGCTTCAGAATGTCGCAGCCAGAAAGCAGGTGACTCGAGTATAAGTTCCCTCCCGTGCTCCGGGCAGGGTAAGAACTGATAGAGAGAACGCGTGCAACACTTCACATGACTTGGAGGGAGAGAAGGGCCCCATAGGAGGAACTGGGTTGCAAGCAGCCCATAGCATGAATGTGCAAAAGACCGCACAAGTCAGCAGCACCGCAAGGCTCCCCGCCGCATCTCCCCGGCCCACATGAGGCTCACCCGATGACAACATCACAAAGCTGAGGGCAGCGAGGGCCAGCGACACAGAGAGAGAAGAAGGAGCAAGTGAGAGAGAAAGAGAGAGTGAGAGAACGCTCAGTCGAGAAAGAAGTGCGGAGGGAGGGGGGGGGGGAGCTCACCGAGCGGGATGTAGCCGAAGCTGCCCTTCACCACCGAGGTGACGTGCGTGTGCTTCTCGGGGATCATGCGCGCCAGCCCAAAGTCGCCCAGCACCGCGTTGAACTCCGAGTCCAGCAGTACGTTGTCCGCCTGAGGAGTGCCAGAGCCCCCCCCCCCCC
>WELA01009966.1:202680-254518 GCA_009602735.1 Mesotaenium endlicherianum | reverse complement strand
CCCCCCTCCCCCCCCCACTTCCATTACCCCACATGCTTGGACGTGCCGGGCGGGTGACAGGTGCAGCTCTGGGACAGGAGGAGAGAGAATAGCGTGCGCACTCACCAGCGTTCCCGCGAGGCCGTTGTTCCGCAGCCTCCTGCGGTACAATGACACATGTCGCAGCATGTCAGGCTGCGCGGGAAAGTTCATATGTCTTCATAAGTGGAAGCGGCAGGCACACAAGAAAGAGCATTGTGAGCGCAGACACAAACAAACACACAAACAAACATACAGGTAGATAGATAGAGGGGGAGGGAGAGGGGGAGGGAGAGGGAGAGGGAGAGGGAGCATGCAGAGGCGATGGTGGGGGCACCAAAGCCGAGCACGGCCTTTATCAAGGGCTCGTCTCAGCAGAAGGTAGCCCCCCTGGCACCAGCAGTACTTCCCAGCCCTAGCGTTCAACGCCCACCCACCCCTACTCACAGCCGGCGTCCTTCTGTGTCTATGTTTGTGTGAGTGCGCGTGCGCATGAGAGATTGTGTGTGTGTGCGTGTGCGTGTGCGTGTCTGTGTCTGTGTGTGTGCGTGAGTGTGCGTGTCTCTGCGTGTGTGTGTGTGTGTGTGTGAGTGTGTGCGTGTCTCAACGCATACAGTTCCACCGAGAGCTAGGGTTAGGGTTCCAAGAAGGGTGTGGGTATAAGGGTCTGCCGATTCAGAAAAAGGGGGGAAGGCGGAAGACTGACAGGAAGCGCAGGCTGGCAAGTGCCCCCGTGTCTGGATGCAGGGTGCCCCCCACTCGCAGGTCGGACAGGTCCCTGCCCACAAAGTTCGGGCAGATTCCAGGGCCAAATGATCCTGGTCAGCAATTACCGTGGCCGGGTGGCCGCGGGGGAGAGCGGGGGGGAGCGCGGGGCGGCTTGCGACAAAAAGCAGCAGCCACGAATGCAGCCTGGGAACGCGCGTCGTGTGCCCTTGCCTGCAGCGTGTCTACGCTTTTTTTTTTCTTTTTTTAACGACCAAATATTGAGCGAGCGGCTACCCCTGCGAGCACAAAGCTCCTGAGTCAGAATTGCGCATCGCGTTATAACGCCAGATGTCAGCGCCGCTCTCCAAGAGGGGGGGGAGGGAGGGGGGGGGGAGTGCTGGCATGCTTGTTCAGAACCATGTCGGGAGAGTGGCGGTGGACTTGCAGTCGAGACCGATCAGGCAGGCGCACATGTTGGTGTACTCAGAAGAGGAAGGAGGAGCAGAAGGAGACTGGGAATCAGAAGAAGAAGAGGAAGAAGAAGAAGAAGAAGAAGAAGAAGAAGATCAAGAAGAAGAAGAGGAAGCAGAAGATCAAGAAGAAGAAGAAGAAGAAGAAGAAGCGGAAACAGAAGAAGAAGGAGAAGAAGACTGAGAAGGAGGCAGAGACACGCTCCGGCGTGAGAGGTGTTGAAGCCAGGAGGGTGCGTGTGTGAGCAAGAGGAGGAACGCGCAAGCATGATCGACGCCGTAGACCCGTGACCCCAGCTGGAGGCCATGCGAGACAGTGAGCGGAGGAGAGACCATGTCTTTCGAGACTGTATCTATCACCCCATCGAATCGTCCTCTCATCCACGACCCAATCCGCCGGTGTTCTCCGATCGGAGGCATTCTTGAATCGAGGTCCATCCACTCCCCGCAATCCCCACCTCAGTCCCGCGAGCTCTGGCGCGGCAGCCATGCCATGCATGCGCGCATGCACGCATGCGAGCAAGCAGCCGTAGAGTTCATGCATGCCCCCCCCCATGCACGCCCTGCTGGCAATGCCACCGTCCAGCGTCACAAGGTGCGTGCAGATGAGGTCTGCCTGCGCGTCCTTACAGGCCAGTGACAGCTGTCCCGTTGGCGTCGCACGTGATGTAGGGCCAGCCTCCCAGGCAAGGGTCCGAGGAGCGCGAGGACCACTCCTGGGCCAATGAGGTGCTGTTGGTGAATGCTCCCAGCACACTGTTGAACAGCGTCACGCCTGCATGTGCATGCGTGTGCGCCCTTGCCGCACACACATGGCACCAGCGCGGGCCGCCAGCCAGTCAGCCAACGATTCCAGCGCGCCTATGCAGAGGACTTGGTGGGTTTTAAGGGGGCTCCTGTTTTGAACGGCCCAGAAGTTTGCCCACATGCTTTTCATGTTCGTGAATTGAATGCTCAGCCGTGTGTTTCACATGCATATGTAGGAGTGAGTGGTATGGTTTAAAAATTATACACTAGTCTAGGCCGTGATTGCAAGCTTTGTAACACAGGCAGAGACGTCATGCGAGAGCACGCGCGCTAAGCACATCGCGCCCGACTTGAGCTGAGCAAGGTACCACTCACCGTCTTCTAGGGCAGTTCCATACGCAAGCTTCCCCCAGCTTGCTACAAATAAAGCCACAGAAATGAAAAATGCGTGAAATAACGGCGTCCTGCCTCGAACTCCCGTCCTCGTCACAGGCATTTGTTCTGCAAACCCGTGCTTGTCAGTAAATCTCGTGTGGCTTGGAGGAGTAAATGCGTCCCCGTAAAGCCAAGTCCCTGTCCATTTCACCAGCCCTAGAAAATGGACCATCAGGAAAACGCTCGCTAGTGGGACTGTTGCATAGTGTGTATGTAGTAGCAAGAGCAACTGTAATACACCAAGAACAACTGTGCGACGCCTGACTCTGTACCAAAGGATCCCTGTACATATGGGGGTAACAACTTCACTCACTATCACGTACAGACACGTCTACTGGCATTACTTTGCCTGCGCAAGCTGCATGCATGCTATAGATAGTAGTCACTGGAGGCACACATGTAAATGACCAACCTTTGCACAAGTGAAATGCTTGGCATGGAATGCCACTAGAATATTGTTTGAACCATTACAAGCTCGTGACTTTGGGCCAGCATAACGTCACTTATACGTCATTTGTACCAGTTTAAACGGACTGCATCGAGTATGGACCAACTTTGACCGACTTTGCACCGCCAAAATGAGAGCCATAAAGGTAGGTATTTCACCGCTGGTTCAGAGCGCGTTCGCCTCATTGCGCCTCACACTAATTGTAAAATGTAAGCCGGTTGTTGTTTGGGAAAAATACACCTTCACCATCATTTACGCCGCTATACCAGATTCACCATCGATTTGTTCAAACTGGACAGAAATATACAGATTCATCCAATTTGGACAAAATTACCACTTTTTCGTCCTGAACCTCTTTTGCTTCTTTCTCAGAGTATACTTTAGTACGAAATCGAGGTGCGTACCATCGAACATTAAACCAAACTAAACGACCCCAGGGGGCCCGGTCAGTACGGCAGCCTACACCCTAATTGGATCCGCCCGTGGTCGTTCTCCGCCTCGCATACTTTGTAATGCGAGTGTCGTCGATTTAGATACCGTATGAGTCGTGCGAACTATCTCCACACGAATGTCTTTTGATGAAAATGAGGCGGGTACCCGCCTCATCTCTCGAGCTCTTAATATTGAAGAGCTCGAATAGACAGAACATGGAAGCCATAGCCACTGTACTCCTAAATTTTTTTCCTATAAAAGACATGCACTCGCTTGCACTTAGCACGCAGATGCAAAGTGACAAGCAGAGTGCATATGCAAATCCTTCCACCCACCTAGAGAAAGACCACAGAAGTGCACACACAAATTCTGCATCTGTAAAGTATAGGAGATTACAAAGTTGTAGCCCATCGGGCAAAAATGAAGTTACAAGCAGAACTAACTTATTTGTTGTTTACTGTAGTGTTTAGATGAGCACCTAAGGGTGCCAATGACACGCATCAGAGCACAGCATAGTGCCAAGGCATTATATGTTGTAGTAAGCAGAGAATTTGCTCAAGAGCAGTATTCCATGAGCAAATTATATAGTGTGAAAGTAGCTCCATAAGAGCCATTTAGAGGCAGATGATTTTTTTTACTCTGAAGCAGACAAGATATGAGTTTTCCTAAACCTGCAAGAAGCATCCCAGTATGTAGTTAGAGCTGTACATAAGAGCTGATCGAAAGAAGAAGAAAAGTTTTCAGGAATTAGATATGAGAAGCAGAATATGATAGCACAGACTACATAGCTTGCAAAAACTAGAAAGCTAAGTAGAAAGATAGAGTAAAGGAGAAAAGCACACAGCTCACCTCCTTCCTACCCTATCTCTACAGACTCACTCCAAGCACTCCACTTTCTCTTTTTCAACTATCTTTATCTAATAAAGCAATACCTTTTTCATTACTTCTCTCTCCTTTTTCTCTTTAATTAGAAACAAGATATATATATATTAATATTCATATATCATATTTTTTATACTTCTTATGTACTATATCTTTTTATATACGAAAAAAAATTAGAATGAAAGAAAATGCAAAATTAAATTTTAAGTTTTTTTGCAAGCTTAAACATTTACAATTCTTCCCCTTAAATCCAAAGTCCCCAATTCTATAGCATTACCTTCACAGACCCAAAGGTTTTTCGGCCCTCCCATCCAGTCCTTCAACTTTGAAATTAAGTTTCAGATTGGTATCCCTTCCAAAATTTTGTCTAAAATACCAAGATTCTCTCCTTGGAAACAAAAATCCTACATTGAGTGCAATGACTTTGCACCCTTGTTCATTCGTGTCAAGTCTTACTTACAGGAGTATACTGAGAGGACCTGGTGATGAATAGAGGCTTCGTACTCATTCCTACCTATCCTGAAGCGCTCGAAACAATAAAGTGGTTTTTTTGTCCAAATTGGCGGAATCTGTATATTTTTGTCCAGTTTGCACAAAGCAATGGCAAATCTCGTATAGTGGCGCAAATCGATGGTGAAGATGTATTTGTAACAATCAGCCGCGTGGCCAGATGCGGCACGTGCTACACGTTGCGTGGAACGATAGAAGTGTCCGTTTGAATTGTATCAGTACAACTGGCGCGCGATCAAAGTACCTCAAGTTACCTTTTTGTTCGTTTCACTACATTGGTATCGGAGCGCAAACGTACGCAATCGTGTCCAGGAGACGAGGACTCAAATCCCGCGGGGTGCAAAGCTCATCGATGGTACAACCGTACGGCAACCTTTGGATTGTAGGAAGAAAGGACACTATCTCGAAGGCCTAAACAACGTCCCACGCGTTGCCGGGGCCTAAGTGCCCGGGACGTGCACACTTGTATAGGTGAGAGGAGTGTAATGATCAGCCGCGTGGCCGGATGCGGCGCGTACAACACGTCGCGTGGAGCGATAGAAGTGTCAGATTGAATTGTATAAGTACAATTGGCGCGCGATCAAAGTACCTCGAGTTACGTTTTCGTTCGTATCGCTAGAATATTTTTTGTTTGTTATTTGAAGATTGTCGCAAATAAGACTTGTAAGACCAACCTGTTACGTGCATGGGGAATAAAGATTGAACGTTAATGTCGGTCACATACGCGCAACGGAAGTTGTGGCAAGTCAAAGTACGGTTTGGAATCAGGATTCACTCAGAAGTTGAAGCAGAGTCTACCTGACAAGGTTGACCTGGACTTGACTTAGGGCGAGGACGTGTCTTGACTTTGTCGTGAGAGCCATGACGTGTTCGGCAATAACCGTGCCACCACGGAATGTGGAAGCCCATCTTGGACTCGGTTCATTGGCAACCGTACGAGAAACGGCCAAGAAAAGTCTCTCACCTTCTAAGGTCTGATTTGGGCAGCCACACTACTCTCGAACCACTGGCAACCGTGCAAGAACAGCCATGACAGATTTGCCATGACGGTAAGGACCATTTGGAGTGTAGTGAAACAGTTAGATAAAGTACTTAGTGAGTGTAATAAATCAACATATTGGTTAGATATAAGGTTTGTTTGTATGTAATAGTAAATAAGTTGTAGTAATATTAAGTATGTTGGATTTCTAATATTTAGTTTATTGACTCGGCTAGGAGTAGCAGGATAAAGTCAACTTAGGTCAGCCTCCTGACTTAAGTCAACATGCTGACTTAGGTAAGCTTGCTGACACATTCTTTGACAGTCAGCTGATTGCCGCATTTGGTAGCAGTGAACTGCCTAGTTATGCATCTATCTAAGTGAGGTGTGCTTGATGAGTGGCAAGATGACACCCTTGAGGTGGATGGCAATTTGGGATGATGGGAGATGGCTGTGGATTTGGTTAGCCGAGGTCCTACCAACGTGGTGAACTCCCGGGTAGGCAGTGCCATCGCACTCACCGTTGAACAATAAACTCATTCCATGTACATATGCTAGGTATTGCTCTCGAGTTCGACATTCGGAAACGAGGCCAATTCTCTTAGACTGCTCACTTAGAGATATCTGAATCCAAGTCAAGACGCCATTGATACGCATTGTCTTCTAGCCTTGCTTATGTATGAGTTTACTGCTTGCATTATTGATGCTAGTTTACTTGCATCTGACTTGCAAGTATTGTTCACTTCTAGTGTGTTGTCTTTTGCTGTTTAGTCAGTTGCCAAAAATACCATAAAGATTACTCGCTGGATCTTTATTAATTGTTAATTGCCTATTGGTAAGTCGATTCATTTCAGAAACTTTTAATACTTTACACGGATCTTTATTACACGTTGTAGCTTCTTTGAAAGAGAGATGGTTTCTTGAAAATAAATATATTTCTGGAATTTGGCAAGTACAAGAGTGATTTTAGAATGCCTCTCCATAATCTAGCTCTTGTTTATCTACTTGCTACACATGTAATTCCTAAGAAAGTGCATTTGGATGTATTGGCACCCAACACATCCCAAGACTTGCCACCGTATTCTATATTAATGTACATATGTCCTTATAACCTCAAAATGACATATTTGACTTTTGCCACATACAATTTTTCTAGGTTTTTCTACTACTTTTTGAAAATGCCTCAGAAGGTTCAGAGGACTTGAACCAAATCATTGGAGTATCTACTCACACTTGAATTCTCTCAAAATTACTTTAGAAAATTCAAAAGCATTAAAATGTGAGAAAATCACTAATATATTCTAACTTACGTCTCTACCTGGGGTTGCTGCACGAACTCGACCATGCCACAAATGACGAATGAGCCACGCGCGACGTACCTTGGCAATCTGAAAAGGTTAAGTGACACGACGAAGTGCACACTCGAGCTGAGATACTCTTTAAAGTCTCGTGCCAAAATGGAGTAGAAGACAAACAGGATTCCGGATTAATTATTAGCGCAAAGAAAAAGAATAGAGAAAGAAGACGACGTGAAGGCAAGATGTAGTAATTTGAGTTTAAATATATGTCATGATTTATTTAAGTCAAGGTTGACGTACAAAACCAAGTTCTACGTGTGTGAACCATCAACCTAGGAAGACCAACTTTGCATTGACTTTACGCATCCATATGTTGACCTTCTCTAGATCTCCGAGTCACCAAAGTGTAGCGCGTCGAAGCATCTTTCGAATGGCACCGGATCCGCGTCATTTGGTTAATTATCGAACAAGATAGACGCGATCTAGTCCGCACTCCTTTCGGCACCTAGCGGAATCACACCAAATGGCCAACTTGTGACTCAATACACCCAAAGGGGACAATGTTGACTATTGGTGACCCCAAGGACCCCTAGGTTTGTGCGCACAAATCCGCGAGCCCTTTAGACTACATAAGTCTTGCATTTCCATAGTATAAGTGCATCATTGAGGCTATAACTTGGTGACTGCATCACCTACTCCTAGTGGAAGCTTCCTCAAGTTCCAGATTCACTTCTGAGGCGCTATCTAGGTAGAACTACCCAATGTAAGCTCCACCAATGAGAGACACTTAGCATATTTTACGTGCTTTGCTTTGATTGGTTTGAGTTATGCTTAGCCTATAGAAGTGCTAGTACATGCCTTGTACGCATTAGTGGACAAAGGAGAGCCTCCTCAAGTGACTACATGCATTGGATCCGCCGCACACGACGCCGGGTTTCCAGGAGTATAAGTGCTAGAGATGTCCCTAGAGGAACATCTTTTTAGAAGTCCCATTATGCCAGTTGTAAGTCACAAAGATTATCAGTAAAGCTTACACTTTTATCTCTTGTGTTTTCAGGACCACTTAGTCTCTCTCTTGTGAAGAGCAAGCCTTGCTGGCTTCCAGTTACTAGAAGAACTTTACAAGTGGTGAGCAAAGTCACAGCTAATACCCCCTGCCATAGGACTCCTCTTGAAGATCATGATGTGCTTCCAGTGATCTTTTGGGCCAGACTTCATCAGTTGTTTTCCTACCAGATTACAATCTTGAGGTGCTCACTCTGGAAAGTACACACACTCCTTAATTAAAACATTTGACGCTTGACTATCGTTTGGCTATAAAGCCACATGTATTATAGACTTCATTGCAGCAAAGCCTGCTTGCATATTATGCATTACTTGTGTCGTTGATACGCACCCGACCTCCTACCGCACGACATATATTAGTATGCACATTGTAGTGAAACAGATAGATAAAGTACTTAGTAAAACAGAATACTTTATCTATTCAAGACAAGGATCTTTGAATACAAGTGGTAGCTTCTTGAAAGAGAGATGGCTTCTTGAAAGTTAATATATTTCTGGATTTTGGCAAGTACAAGAGTGATTCTCCAATGTCTTTCTATGTTCTAGCTCTTGTTTATATACTTGCTACATAAGTAATTTCTAGGAAGGTGTATGTTGATGTGTTGGCACCCAACACATCCCAAAACTTGCCACCTCTTTCTAGAATAATGTACACATGTCCTTTTGACCTAAAAATGGCACATCTGACTTTTGCCACATGGAGTTCTTCTAGGTCTTTCCTCTAACTTCGAAAATGCCTTGGAAGGTTCAAAGGACATGAACCAAGTTACTAGAGTACCTATTCACACTTGACTCCACACAATACTACTCCAAATATATTTGAAAACATTAAAATATATGCAAACTAATATATAATAACTCAAATCACTACATCACCCCCCCGATAGAAAAAGCGACGTCTCGGCGCGTCAAGTCAGGTCTTACACATGTGGAGCAAACTAGTCAACAGTTTCAAGTCAGATGCCACACATGTGAAGAGGACTAGTCAAAGGCGCCAAGTCAGGTGCTACACATGTAAGGTAGACTAGGCAAGGTCGTAGGTGGTGTGACCTTATTGGCTAGCCTACTCCTTAATGATAAAGAAAATTGTACAAGTTGGCCCAGAATCTGCCACGAACTCAAAAATTCATAGCGGCCACAGAACTGCTCCAAATCTGAAAATTCGAGTGCCAGACGGACCGCGTCGGAGAACTCTACCGGGTCACCAAATTTGAGAGCATTCTCATTTCTGGAGTGTCGTTGAGAGCTGAGAGAGTAGGCACTCCTCCAAATCTGTGCAGAAACTTCTGAAAATCATAAGTCCTTCTATACTTCTCCAAATTCTGCAAACTAAGTCTCAAACTGGGCGCTGTAAGATGTTCTACCAGAGTCTTGAGTTTCAGAGCATTCCAAGTTCAGGGGAAGGCACAATGTCAGAAGGCATATTCTGTCCTAACAATGCCAGCAGCCTGACCCCCTTCTACTTAGAGCATCATATCTCTCTCACCAGTGCTCCAAATTGAGCAAACTTGGACTCTAAATGACCGGCTACTCATGGACTACAGCCAGGTAAATTTTCAGAATTTATTATGCAGAGACCTATTACCAGTAGCAGTTTTAGTTTTCTGTCCAGAAACTGCGAGAAGAGAAGAGTGTCTAATGTCAATTTTTCCTCTTTCTTGTTCTTGCAGGCTGCCTCCAAGGGGTCTTCTGCTGCTTCTTGATGGTGGCAGGCTGCCTCCCTGAAGTCTTCGGGCTTCTAGTAGAGAGACTTGGGGCTGGTCCAAGATGGGGGTTGGCGGCATGGAAGCGCTTCAACTTTCTCTGAACTTTGTCAAGGTAGTGCGCCGCCACCCAACTATTCTCCGAATCTGGATATCCTTTCCACTTGATCAAGTATTGCTGCTGTCTCCTGAAATTTCTCATAGCCACTATGTCTTCCACTTCGTACTCCAAATGATCATCCACTATTGTTGGGGCTGGTGGGGTTGTCACACGTCCTGGGAACTTGTTGTCGGGTTGCACATATGGCTTGAAGAGGGAAGCGTGGAATACGGGGTCGATGTGCATAGTCTGGGGAAGTTCTAGCTTGAAAGCAACGGGGTTGACTTGCTGGATAATCTTGAAGGGTCCCAAATACTTGGGAGAGAACTTGCTGCCGGCAGGCCTGTTGTTCAGGGAAATGTTCTTGGATGATAGTAACACGTTGTCACCCACTCTGTACGTAATTTCTCTTCTGGATCTGTTCGCCACTCTTGCTTGAGCATCTTGCGCGTGTTGTAGAGCTTTCTTCGCTGCTGTAAGGGCTGCTTCTAATGTCTCCATAAAATCTGTGGCTGCAGGTACTTCATCATGGCCAGCCGTGAAGCTCAGTGGCGTGGTCGGATGGAAGCCATAGTTGAGGAAGAATGGGGACTCTTGGGTAGAGGCCTGCGTAGTGTTGTTGTAGGCAAACTCGAGGGGGGTCAAGTACATGTCCCAGTCTTGCTCGAGGGTAGACACGTAGGCCTTTAGAGAGGTCTTTAGGGTACGATTCATACGCTCGGTTTGCCCATCTGATTGTGGGTGGTAGGCAGTAGACATATCCAGCGATGTACCCAAGTTCTTGAAGAGATTTTTCCAGAAATGGCTTGTGAATCTTGGATCTCTATCTGACACAATTCTTGATGGTAGTCCATGGAGTCGGAAGATGTTGTCAAAGATGAGTCTTGCAAGTTGTGGTGCTGTAGCCTTAGTCGTCGTGGGAATAAAATGAGCCATCTTGGTAAGTCTGTCCACCACCGTGAGTATTGCATTATGGCCTCGAGGTGTCACGGGCAAGTCCACGATAAGGTCCATTGAGATGTCCGTCCATTGTCTTTCGGGGATTGGTAGTGGTTGGAGGAGTCCTCCCGCCTTTTGCGATGATGGCTTGATTCTTTGGCATGTGTCACAGCTCCTGCAGTACTCCTTGACTTGCTTAGACATGCCTGGCCAACAATAAGTCCTAGCTAGAACGCCCGTGGTCCTTAGGATTCCAAAGTGTCCTCCAAGAGGGTTGTCGTGTGCTTCTCGTAGAAGCAAGAGCCGGAGGTCTAAGTCATTAGGAACACATCTCTGGCCCGTATCTTGCCTCACCCAATAATTGCCTTCTTGCTTCTTGCATGGGTCCAAGGCTGCTTCTCCGTTCTTGTAGTAAGGGTCTCTTTCATAGGCGGCTGAAAATCGAGCTTCCAGATCTGTCTTCAGGGATACCATCACTGCATTTAATTGCAGTCTTGAGAGGGGGTCAGCCGGGTTTGTCTTGCCGGGCTGGTACTGAATCGTGATGTTGTATTGTTGCAAGTATCCGCTCCATCTTGCTTGTCTCCTTGAGAGATACGGCTGCGTCTGGAGGTGCTTTAACGCCTCGTGGTCCGTGGTGACCAGTACTTTGCGTCCTTCAACGTAGCAGCGCCAAACCTTCAAGGCATGTACAATCGCCAATGCCTCTCGCTCCGTGGTTGTATAATTTTGCTCGGCTGGATTTAGCTTCCTTGACTCGTAGGCGATGGGCTGCAGTCCCTTGCCTTGGTCTTGAAGCAGGATTGCTCCTATTGCATAGGAAGATGCATCGGTGATGACGTGGAAGGGCCAATCTGGGTTTGGACTTGGGAGTGTGAGCACCGGGGATGTGGTCAATCTTCGCTTTAACTCTTGAAATGCCTCTTCCTCTTTCTCGGTCCATGTATATAGCCTGTCCTTCTTGAGTAGATCTGTCAGGGGGGCTGCTATGTGCGAGAAGCCTTGGATGAATTTTCTGTACCAATTGGCAAATCCCAAGAATGACTGGAGTTCTTTCTTGGTCGTGGGGGTTGGCCATTCCTCCACCACCGTGGTCTTCTTGGGGTCTATCTTGATGCCATCAGCAGTCACGTGGAGACCTAGGAACTCCACTTCTTGTTTGGCAAACTCGCATTTTGACTCCTTCGCAAACAGCTTGTTTTGCTTCAATACTTCAAGGACTTCTTTCAAGTGTCTCGCATGCTCTTCAAGGGTCTTGCTGTAGATAAGGATGTCATCGATGAATACCACCACAAATCTGTCCAACATGGGCTGAAATATGGTGTTCATCATAGTCATGAAAGTTGCTGGCGCGTTGGTGAGTCCAAATGGCAGGACCATGAACTCAAAATGTCCATATCTTGTCCTGAATGCCGTCTTCTCTATGTCCGGTTCTGCGATGCGAATCTGGTGGTAGCCGCTCCGTAAGTCAATCTTCGTGAAGTACTTGGCTCCAACCAGCCGGTCCATGAGCTCATCCATGCGCGGCAGCGGGTATCGATTCTTGATGGTGATCTTGTTGAGGGCGCGATAGTCCACACACATCCTCAAGGTACCATCTTTCTTCTTGACAAATAGCACCGGGGCTCCAAATGGCGACTTGCTAGGTCGAATGAAGCCATGCTCCAGTAGCTCCTTGATTTGCTTCTTGACTTCGTCTAGCTCCGTGTATGACATTTTGAACGTAGGCCGAGAGATGGGCTTGCTTCCGGGCTCCAACTCTATCTTGTGGTCTACGAATCTTTTGGGGGGTAGGCCCTTGGGCAATTCCGGGGAGAACACTTCTTTGTAGTCCTCAAAGACTTCTTGTATCTCCTTGGGAACGGGGCTGCCTTCTTGACTCTCGATGTCTTTCTTGATGTCTTTTGGCGTGATCAAGGCCAAAAGAAGCTCGTGTCCCTTCCTCACAAGTCTCTTGAGTTGGAGGGCGGACAATAGTATCTCGTGTGCCGGCTTCTGGATGTCTTGGGTCTGGATATTCTGGATTGCGCGCAAAATACAGATTCTTGAAGTGATGTCATTCTTGATCTTGATAGTACCGGTCCTCCAATCAACTTGGGGGTTGTGCTTGGTCAACCAAGGCGTCCCTAGGATGACGTCGTACTTGCCCAATTGCATGGGGGAGAACACTACTCTATCCTTGAAGGACTTGATAGAGAGTGCCAAGGGGTACGTCTTCTTGGAAGGGGTAGTATAGGAGAATCCATCGGGCATCATAATCTCCTCGTCGTGGTCAAGAGTTCGCATAGTAATACCGTGCTTGGTGGCAAAATCTGCAGCAATGAAGTTGCCTTGAGCTCCGCTATCCACCAAGATGTGGACCTTCTCTCCTCCAAGGTAACCTCTCAAACTCATTGGGGCTGGAACGTCGTCTTCAACGGGGGTCTCCACCTCACTTGGCGTGTTGCCTTCTCGTGAAGTGGGTCTTGGGGTGGTAGGCTCCTGGCCTACCGGCGCTGTCCGTTTTTTGACAACTTTTTGGGGCATGAAAGTGCACGATGGCCCTTTTCCTTGCAATAGAAGCATAGTCCAGCCGTCATGAGAGCTTCTTTTTCAGCCGGGGAGAGTCTTGCTTTCACTCCTTGCTGGTTTCTTGCATCATAAGTGTCATTGGAGGGTCTTCCACTCTTCCGGGCAGCCGCGGGGTCCCTTTTAATAACTCCGATTTCCATGGGTGTGGGTCCAGATTCGGATGTGGAAGGGGCTGCGTACACCCGCGTCGTCGGTACCCGTGAAGATGAAGGCACGGAGTGCTTGAAATCCAAGGTATCCACCTTTTGGGCCACTTCAATGATCTTTGAGAAGTCCGTCAAGTCGCGTAACTCCACTTCCTTTGCCACCTTGGGTTTGAGGCCAAAGATGTAACGGTCAATCTTCTCCTCGAGAGACATGTTGGGGATCTCAAGAGTGAGGGCGTGAAATCTGGATGTATACTCTTGAACGGACGTCGTTTGCTTGAGATGGTGGAGCTTTCCTCGGGCAATCTTCTCCGCATTGATGGGCATGAATTGCTTCTTGAGGGCCTCACGAAAATCTGCCCATCTTGCATATGATGGTGGGGGCTCTTGGCCGAGCATGGGGTGCGCCATAGCTTGATATATAGCCGCTTGATAGTTACGCCACCATGATGTTGCTGCTCCTCTAAGTAAGGTAACGGCAAAGGGAACGTAGTCCTCCTCGGGTACTTCAAGGAACGCGAGGTACGTCTCCACTTGGTAGAGCCATAAATTCAGGTTGGCACCTTTCCCGGGGTTGAAAGTGTCGGGTTTGCCGGGCTTGATGAGTTTCCTTGCTCTCGTTGGCTCTTGTGGAGGCGCTTGAGCCGGGGCTGGATTTTGAGCATTGCTCGCAATAGGGGCAACCATGGCAGCCATAGCTTCTCTTGACGCTTGCACGGTTGCTTCATAGGTGGCCAAGCCCACTTGGTTGTGGACGGTCATTAGGAAGGCTGCCCACTCATTTGCGGGAACTCCTTGTGGTGGGGTCAACTTTGCTATAGCGGCTGCCACGGGATTTGACGGTGCTCCTCCTTGTGGTGCTTCTTGTTGTTGCAGATTTCCTTGAGTAGGCTCTCCCATCGACGCTGGAGGAGGGTGTGCTCCTCCTTGTGGTGCTTCTTGTTGTTGCAGATTTTCTTGAGTGGGCTCTCCCATCGGCGCTGGAGGAGGGTGTCTTGGAGAGGAAGGGCTTCCTTCGAAAGCTTGCTGTTGGTCTTGAGGATCGGCCATCTTCTTGTGCTACCAAAGTGCCTAGCTCCGATACCACTGTAGTGAAACAGATAGATAAAGTACTTAGTAAAACAGAATACTTTATCTATTCAAGACAAGGATCTTTGAACACAAGTGGTAGCTTCTTGAAAGAGAGATGGCTTCTTGAAAGTTAATATATTTCTGGATTTTGGCAAGTACAAGAGTGATTCTGGAATGTCTTTCTATGTTCTAGCTCTTGTTTATATACTTGCTACATAAGTAATTTCTAGGAAGGTGTATGTTGATGTGTTGGCACCCAACACATCCCAAAACTTGCCACCTCTTTCTAGAATAATGTACACATGTCCTTTTGACCTAAAAATGGCACATCTGACTTTTGCCACATGGAGTTCTTCTAGGTCTTTCCTCTAACTTCGAAAATGCCTTGGAAGGTTCAAAGGACATGAACCAAGTTACTAGAGTACCTATTCACACTTGACTCCACACAATACTACTCCAAATATATTTGAAAACATTAAAATATATGCGAACTAATATATAATAACTCAAATCACTACACACATATTTAAATGCTTTTGAATATATTTGGAGTAGTATTGTGTGGAGTCAAGTGTGAATAGATACTCTAGTGACTTGGTTCATGTCCTTTGAACCTTCTAAGGCATTTTCGAAGTTAGAGGAAGGACCTAGAAGAACTCCATGTGGCAAAAGTCAAATATGCCATTTTTAGGTCAAAAGGACATGTGTACATTATTCTAGAAAGAGGTGGCAAGTTTTGGGATGTGTTGGGTGCCAACACATTAACATGCACCTTCCTAAACATTACTTATGTAGCAAGTATATAAACAAGAGCTAGAACATAGAAAGACATTCCAGATCACTCTCGTACGTGCCAAATTCCAAAAATACATTAACTTCCAAGAAGTCATCTTTCTTTTAAAAAGCTACCACTTGTGTTCAAAGATCCTTGTCTTGAATAGATAAAGTATTCTATTTTACCAAGTACTTTATCTATCTATTTTACTACAGTGGTATCGGAGCTAGGCACTTAAGTAGCACAAGAAGATGGCCGATCCTCAAGACCAACAGCAAGCTTTTGAAGGAAGCCCTTCCTCTCCAAGAGACCCTTCTCCAGCGCCGATGGGAGAGCCCAATCAAGAAAATTTGCAACAACAAGAAGCACCACAAGGAGGAGCACCTTCAAATCCTGTGGCAGTTGCTATAGCAAAGTTGACCCCACCACAAAGAGTTCCCGCAAATGAGTGGGCAGCCTTCCTAATGATCGTTCACAACCAAGAGGGCTTGGCCACCTATGAAGCAACCATGCAATCTTCAAGAGAAGCTATGGCTGCCATGGTTTCCCCTATTGCAAGCAATGCTCAAAATCCAGCCCAGGCGCAAGCGCCTCCACAAGAGCCAACAAGAGCAAGAAAACTCATCAAGCTCGGTAAACCCGACACTTTCAACCCCGTGAAAGGTGCCAATCTGAATTTATGGCTCTACCAAGTGGAGACATACCTCGCATTCCTTGAAGTACGCGAGGAGGATTACGTTCCCTTTGCCGTTACCTTACTTAAAGGAGCAGCCACAAATGGTGGCGTAACTATCAAGTGGCTGTATATCAAGCTATGGCGCACTCCGTGTTCGACCATGAGTCCCCACCATCATATGCAAGTTGGGCAGATTTTCGTGAGGCCCTCAAGAAGCAATTCATGCCCATCAATGCGAAGAAGATTGCCCGTGGAAAGCTCCACCCTCTCAAGCAAACGACGTCCGTTCAAGAGTATGCATCCAGATTTCACGCCCTCACTCTTGAGATCCTGAACATGTCTCTTGAGGAGAAGATTGACCGCTACATCTTTGGCCTCAAGCCCAAGGTGGCAAAGGAAGTGGAATTACGCGACTTGACGGACTTCTCAAAGATCATTGAAGTGGCCCAGAAGGTGGATACCTTGGATTTCAAGCACTCCGTGCCTTCATCTTCACGAATACCGGCGACGCGGGTGTACGCAGCCCCTTCCACATCCGAATCTGGACCCACATCCATGGATATTAGAGTTGTTAGAAGGGACCCTGCGGCTGCCCGGAAGAGTGGAAGACCCTTCAATGACACTTATGATGCTAGAAACCAGCGAGGAGTGAAAGCAAGACTCTTCCCGGTTGAAAAAGAAGCTCTCATGATGGCTGGACTATGTTTTCATTGTAAGGAAAAGGGTCATCGTGCACTCTCATGCCCCAAAAAGTTGTCAAAAAATGGACAGCGCCGATAGGCCAGGAGCCTACCACCCCAAGACCCACTTCACGAGAAGACAACAAGCCAAGTGAGGTGGAGACCCCCGTTGAAGACGACGTTCCAGCCCCAATGAGTTTGAGAGGTTACCTTGGAGGAGACAAGGTCCACATCTTGGTGGATTGCGGAGCTCAAGGCAACTTCATTGCTGCAGATTTTGCCACCAAGCACGGCATTATTATGCGAACTCTTGACCACGACGAGGAGATTATGATGCCCGACGGATTCTTCTATACTACCCCTTCCAAGAAGACGTACTCGTTGTCACTCTCTATCAAGTCTTTCAAGGATAGAGTAGTGTTTTCCCCGATGCAATTGGGCAAGTACGACGTCATCCTAGGGACGCCTTGGTTGACCAAGCACAACCCCCAAGTTGATCGGAGGGACGGTACTATCAAGATCAAGAATGACATCACTTCAAGAATCTGTATTTTTGCGCGCAATCCATAATATCCAGACCCAAGGCATCAAGAAGCCGGCACACGACATACTATTGTCCGCCCTCCAACTCAAGAGACTTGTGAGGAAGGGACACGAGCTTTCTTTGACCTTAATCACGCCAAAAGACATGAAGAAAGACATCGAGAGTCAAGAAGGCAGCCCCCTTCCCAAGGAGATACAAGAAGTCTTAGACGACTACAAAGAAGTATTCTTCCCGGAATTGCCGAAGGGCTTACCCCCCAAGAGATTTGTAGACCACAAGATAGAGTTGGAGCCCGGAAGCAAGCCCATCTCTTGGCCTACGTTCAAGATGTCATACACGGACNCTCGGCCTACGTTCAAGATGTCATACACGGACCTAGACGAAGTCAAGAAGCAAATCAAGGAGCTACTGGAGCATGGCTTCATTCGACCTAGCAAGTCGCCATTTGGAGCCCCGGTGCTATTTGTCAAGAAGAAAGATGGTACCTTGAGGATGTGTGTGGACTATCGCGCCCTCAACAAGATCACCATCAAGAATCGATACCCGCTGCCGCGCATGGATGAGCTCATGGACCGATTGGTTGGAGCCATGTACTTCACGAAGGTGGACTTGAGAAGCGGCCACCACCAGATTCGTATCGCTAAACCTGACATGAGAAAACAGCGTTCAGGACAAAATATGGACATTTTGAGTTCATGGTTCTGCCATTTGGACTCACCAACGCGCCAGCAACTTTCATGACTATGATGAACATCATATTTCAGCCCATGTTGGACAGATTGTGGTGGTATTAGTAGATGACATCCTAATCTACAGCCAAACCCTTGAAGAGCATGCGAGACACTTGAAAGAAGTCCTGGAAGTATTGAAGCAAAACAAGCTATTTGCGAAGGAGTCAAAGTGCGAGTTTGCCAAACAAGAAGTGGAGTTCCTAGGTCTCCACGTGACTGCTGATGGCATCAAGATAGACCCCAAGAAGACCACGGTGGTGGAGGAATGGCCAACCCCCACGACCAAGAAAGAACTCCAGTTATTCTTGGGATTTGCCATTGTACATGCCTTGAAGGTTTGGCGCTGCTACGATGAAGGACGCAAGGTGCTGGTCATTACGGACCACGAAGCGTTGAAGCTCGATTTTCAGCCGCCTATGAAAGAAACCCTTACTACAAGAACGGAGAAGCAGCCTTGGACCCATACAAAAAGCAAAAAGGCAATTATTGGGTGAGGCAAGATACGGGCCAGAGATGTGTTCCTAATAACATAGACCTCCGGCTCATGCTTCTACGAGAAGCACACGACAACCCTCTTGGAGGTCACTTTGGAATCCTAACGACCACGGGCGTTCTAGCTAGGACTTATTGTTGGCCAGGCATGTCTAAGCAAGTCAAGAAGTATTGCACGAGCTGTGACACATGTCAAAGAATCAAGCCATCATCGCAAAAGGCGGGAGGACTCCTCCAACCACTACCAATCCCCGAAAGACAATGGACGGACATCTCAATGGACCTTATCGTGGACCTGCCCGTGACACCTCGAGGCCATAATGCAATACTCACGGTGGTGGACAGGCTTACCAAGATGGCTCATTTTATCCCCACAACGACTAAGGCTACAGCACCACAACTTGCAAGACTCATCTTTGACAACATCTTCCGACTCCATGGACTACCATCAAGAATTTTGTCGAATAGAGATCCAAGATTCACAAGCCATTTTGGGAATAATCTCTTCAAGAACTTGGGTACATTGCTGGATATGTCTACTGCTGTAAGGTCATAGGTTTATAAAGTGCATCTTTGAGCTCCTTAGAAGTGTGTTTTGATTTCATAGAAATGTAGAGTGTGTTTTTGTGGTCATTTGGATATAAAGTTCATCGGATTTGGTTACGTATTGAGAGAGTTATGGATTTCCAAAGTTTGAAGGTCGGTTGACGACTGTCCTTGATTCGCGGTGAGCGCGACCGTCAGATTGACCGACAGCGTTGAGCGATCTGGGCCGTTAGAGTGAATTCGAACCTTCACGTAAGTTCGGCTGACGCGGAGTGCCGACTAGGTCGATTTACCTACAAGATTCGGATTAGCCTAGCGCGTCTAAGTTAGTATAATCTACATATTTCGATGCATGCATGTGAACGTCAAATCAGCCCGACACGTCAGATGAGACTGATCTGGCTTTCTCACGAATATTCTGGAAGGGATGGTTTGACAAACACTTAGGAAAATCCGTTGCTAAGCAACCCTCCCGCCTAGGGGCGAGCGGTCGTTGTAGAAAACTATAAAGAGATATAACTACTTCATTTCTTATCAATTTTCACTTCTGTAAGTTTCTACGGGTTGGTTATGACAAGGCCTTTCATCCTACATCATTTGTGAGCACTTTCTTGCTACTCAAAATGTTGAGTAATTTTCCCAAGCTTTCTTAGTGATATGCCGCTGCACTCTTTAGTATGATTGCAACTAGTTTCTTTCCTCGTGAGTTACTACGCTTCCACTAGGGCACTCTGCCCCTTTCATCTGGTATCGGAGCTAGGCTAGTTTGCATATTATATTATGGAGTCGCAGCCGGCAGCTGGAGGAGGCGAACATGTCAAGCATGTTGAGCGCGCGGGGCAGCAGGCAGCACCAACGATGACAAGAGAGCAACAAGAGATGCAGGCAATGCTAAGGCAAATGGCGAATGCAATTGGAGGAGAAGTCTACGTCCAGTTTCAACAAAATATGCGCACGGAGGTGGAGAGAATGGTGCAAGTTGTAATGGGGAACGCCGCTTTGACGAGTTCGGCACCTGCACTTGTTGTACCACCAATTCATGTTAACCCAGTGGTGCAACCAGTTATTCCACCCGCATCAGGAGTGCGTGCGCCTAAGCCTGAAGTTTATATCGAAGAGCGTGGATCGCCGCCTGTTCATCAATGGATTTTTGGAGTGAGAAAGTTCATATAGTATTCTGCTCTCACGCCCGACAGGCAAGTTGTAATGAATCAGTTCATTATTGATTTAATTAATTGCATATATAAATATAACCCCAAATTAGTATTATGTCAACATACTCACATGTGCGAGTTCATCTAAATGAATGTATGTCGATGTAATGCGAGTTTACTTACTTTGTCAAAAAGGTCAGCAGGATGACTTTTGTATCATAGTATAGTGTGCTGAGATTTATATATTAATCATATATATGATATAATATCAGTAGGTTGACATATAGTGAGCTCGCTTGATATTAGTCAGTATACTAAGCTTCAGTACGCTGAGGATAAACACATTCATTTAGATTATTATTTGTAGCTTGGCACATGTGACCGTACTATACTGAAAGTCGGGAGGTCGACTAAGATTCGGTAAGCCGATGTCCTACCAGTGTGGTTAACTCCTGGGTAGGCGGAGCCGTCGTCAGTCAACTGAACAGTTAGGACTTCAGTCAATCGACCAATTAATATGGTCGTTATACCTAGATCCGTGGGCTCCAACTTAACGGGTTTCCCACGAAACAGCGCACCTTGCGCCGTGGTCAACTAGGTGGTCACTAGGTACATAGCAGGCTGGGATCTCGTGGTCCCTCATTCTGGACAGTAGGCTTTACAGTCGGATTTCTACTTGCAAATCATGTCTGTACTTTTGAAGTTCGTTCTAATGACCAGCCTTCACGGAAATTGACATGGTTGCTTTGTTTACGCTTGAAATGGAGAAAACTAGGACTTTTCGAAAAGGTCTCGTCAAGATGCATCCGTTGCTATTAAGTTTGCTTAATTTGAAGCAATATTGACAAAGTTATGCCCTCTGACATTTTGGGGTGACAGAGCGGACGGGTTCCATGGTTTTGCACCTAAGTTAGTGGGATGTGTTTTAGCTACTTTTTGGTCATCTGAATGAGAGCGCCTTTGCTATTCAGTCCCCTGATGTTGTGTATGTGCTTATACATGCTTGTATGCCTGGTAGGCAAAAGGTCATGAGTTTCTAAAGGAGAAGCTCTAGTCCTCAAGCTCGCCTCTTTCTCGTGCCTCGTATTCGTGTGCAACTATGGCACACTACGATAAGTGAATCAAGGGTTATAGATGAGTAAACGGAATTCATTATAAGGGCGAAGATCGCTCCTTGATTTCACGCGCTTCCACTCATCTCTGTATCGCTTCAACGAGTTGGTGCTTCAATGTCCATCCATGCACGAGTCGGAGATGATGGACAAGTTCAAGAGGGGACTCAAGCCAACTGTGGCCAAGGAAGTGGCGCTCAAGGACCTTACCAGTCTTGGAGAAATGATGGCAATGGCAACAAGGGTTGACGCTGTGGAGTATAGTCAAAGGCAGTGGGGCAGCCACAACTTTGGAGGATATCGACACTTTGGATCTTAAGCGCCAAGCACAAGTCTTCAAGGTCCAGTACCTATGGAGTTGGGACTTGTTCACTACCAGCGCAGGCAGCAAAATTTGAAGCCGAGAGGACGCTACTAAAATTGTGGCAAGCTTGGACGTCTGGATCGAGACTGCCATGTGAAGGCGAAGCAACCTCAACAGCAGGAAAAAGGAGGACGCCAGTAAGTCGTTTTGGGGTGTCTACTGGCGTGAAGACAAGAACTCACAAAGAGGTTATCCCCAGGAGCCTGTCGAGAAGCGAAAGACGAGATGTTGACAAGCCTATCATCGTGGAAGGAGTGGTCGACGGCAACAAGGCGAAGTGTATGGTCGACAGTGGCGCAAGTGCAAACTTTGTGCACAAGACGCTGGTGAAAGAGTGGCAAATCCCTGTGCAGATGCATTATGAGCCTACGGAGGCAATTTTGGCGAATGGGCAGAGACTCAAGTGTGATGCACCTACGGAAGCTATTCACGTGGAAGTAGCGGGGCACAGGAGTAAGGAAGTTATGGAGCAGGCTGATATGAGGTGATATTGGGCCGACCATGGCTGAGAAAAGCCAACCCTCAAGTGCACTAGAGCACAGGACAAGTGAAGGTCCAAGGGCGTGATGGTCGAATGGAGACAGCGAAACAGGTGGAGGTAGATACGACCACAAGTAACTGTCTTCTGTCGAGCCTGCAAGTTAAGATGCTATGCAGGGCGAATCAGGTGAAGGAGATGTACCTTGTTTTGGTGGCCCTGACCAGGTCACCAGGTGGAGCAAGCGTGAATCCTAACAGCCTGGGCGAATGCACATCGCCGGAGGAGCAATTAGTGGTGTCTGATCCCCGTGCTCAGAAGGAGCAGAGCCCCACTGCTCAAGAGAAGAAGCCTGTTGGAGGAGTTCAAGTGCATATTTCTTGAGGAGCTACCTGTAGGATTACCTCCAAAGAGCGCTATGGAGCACAAGATTGAGTTGGAACCAAGGAGCAAGCCACCAGTGAGACCCGCCTATCGTCAATTGTTTGCAGAGTTAGATGAGTTGAAGAAGCAGCTGACAGAGTTATTGGAGAAGGGATTCATCCAACCCAGCGAGTCTTCATTTGCAGCGCCAGTTTTATTTTTGAAGAAGAAGGATGGGACTATGAGGATGTGTGTCAACTACCGGGCACTCAACAAGGTCACCATCAAGAACAGGTACCCACTTCCACGAGTGGACGAGTTAATTGACAGGCTTGTCGGGGCGAAGTATTTTTCCAAGATCGATTTAAGGAGTGGCTATCACCAGGTACGGATTGCGGAAGGAGACGTTCAGAAGACTGCTTTCAGGACTCGTTATGGTTTATTCAAATTCACAGTCATGCCTTTTGGGTTGACTAATGTACCTGCTACATTCATGGGACTCATGAATAGTATCCTCAGACCCTATTTGGACCAGTTTGTGGTGGTACTTCTGGACGACATCCTGATCTATTCGAAGACCTTGGAAGAGCATGTGAAGCATCTGAGGAAGGTGTTGGAGGTTTTGAGAGATCGGAAACTGTATGGGAAGATGAGCAAGTGCGACTTCTGTCTCAAGGAAGTCGAGTTTCTTGGACATATAGTGGGAGCTGAAGGAGTCAAGGTGGAGCAGAAGAAGGTGCAAGCAATCAGAGATTGGCCGGTACCTGCTGATATTCATCAACTCAGGAGTTTCCTCGGCATGGCAAATTATTATCGACGCTTCATTGAAGGATTTGCCAAGGTGTGTGTACCGCTCACGGACATGTTAAGAAGTAAGAGAAGTGGCTATTGGGTGACAAGGAGCAGAAGGCTTTTGAGAAGATTAAGGAGCTGTTGACACAGGCACCTGTGTTGGCAATTGCAAGTCCAAAACTTCCTTTAACCATCATCACGGACGCATCAAACTTTGCAGTGAGAGCCATTCTTCTCCAGGACCAGGGCAAAGGATTGCAACCTGTGGCATATGAGAGCAGGAAGTTGAGTCCTGCTGAGCAAAACTACGCAGCCTACGAGCGGAAGATGTTGGCTATTATCTAGGCTTTGAGGATTTGACGATGTTATGTGGACGGCCGAAAGGTGTTTATCAAGACCGACCACAAGAGCTTGGAGAAGTTTGTGACGCAGCCAACGTTGACACCAAGACAGGCAAGGTGGATGGAGTTTTCGCAACAGTTCGACCACAAGATTGAGTACTTACCTGGGAAGATCAACCCTGCAGACGCTTTATCTTGGAGGTGTGACCTTGCAGCTGTCTCCGTCATCAAGAAGAGTATGGACTTCAAGGAGAAGCTTCAGAGAGGTTATGAGGAGGACCCAGAGTTTGCTGATGGAGGAGTAGCTGAGTCCAACTCAAGTATGTAAAAGGAGGACGGCACATGGTATTATGGTGATTCCAAGAGAGTGGTGGTACCTGACATCAAGGAGCTACGAGACTTACTACTTGCGGAGCATCATGACTGCTTATATGCTGGAGACTTTGGAAGCAAGAAGACGGCAAGTGTGCTGAAGAAGTGTACTATTGGAGAAATATGGACAAGGACATCGAGGAGTGGATTAGGAGTTGCGATGCGTGCCAGCGTAACAAGACACCAAATCAAAAGAAGGGAGGTACATTGCAGCCCCTACCTATTCCAGAGTATCCTTGGGAGCAGATTGCAATGGACGTTATCACATCTTTACCAGTGAGTGGTCAAGGGCACGATGCAGTTTGGGTTGTGTCTGATCGGCTCAGCAAGATGGCTCACTTCATTCCCATGAAGGAGACTTGTACGGCAGCAAATGTGGCAAGGTTGTTCATTGATCTTATTTTCAGGCTACATGGGTTGCCGAAGGTGATTGTTTCAGATCGGGATCCGAGGTTTACTAGCAACTTTTGGCGGTTATTTTTTACTTTGATAGGGATCAAGCCGAGTATGAGCACTTCCTATCATCCTCAGACTGACGAGCAGAGTGAGAGGCTCAACAGAATTCTGCAAGAGGTGCTCAGGAGTTTCACTATGGAAGACCTTTCAGAGTGGGACAAGAAGCTGTCATGATTGGAGTTTGCCTACAACAATAGCATGCAGGAATCCACCAAGCAGTCACCATTCGCTGTGGTTTATGGAAGAGAAGTATATCATCCAAGGAACATTTTGTTGGAGAAGGCCAAGGAGACTCAGGTTCCTACTACACAAGCGTTTATGGAGCAGATGGCCAACACTTGGGATACGGCAAAGACGTGTATTCGAAAGGCATGGGAAGAGCAGGTCAAGCACGCTAACAAGCACAAGAGGGAAGTGACATTCCATGTGGTTGACAAAGTACTCTTGTTAACAGAGAATCTACCTCTCACAGGCAAAAGGAAACTGCGGGCACGGTTCACAGGTATCTTTGTGGTGCTCAAGCAGGTTAATCCAGTGACCTACAAGCTGGAACTTCCTTCAGGCTGGCGCATCCATGATGTGTTCCATATCAGTTGTTTGCGACCATACGTTGACCCAAATGAAGGACATCCAGCACAACTACCTACACCCCCACCACCGGAGGAGATCGATGATGTATTGGAGTATGAAGTGGAGGCGATTGACGACGAACGACGAGTCAAGCGAGGTCAACGACTTGTTCAAGAATATCTGGTCAAGTGGAAAGGCTACCATGCGGACGACAACACTTGGGAGCCAGAGGCCACCTTGACTCATTGTAAGAGTAAGTTGAGACGTTATGTACAGAATGCGTCGAGGACGTCGCATCTTGAGGAGGGGGATGATGTAAGGTCATAGGTTTATAAAGTGCATCTTTGAGCTTCTTAGAAGTGTGTTTTGATTGCATAGAAATGTAGAGTGTATTTTTGTGGTCATTTGGATATAAAGTTCATCGGATTTGGTTAAGTATTGAGAGAGTTATAGATTCCCAAAGTTTAATTAGTTTTAAGGTCGGTTGACGACTGTCCTTAATTCGTGGTGAGCGCAACCGTCGGATTGACCGACAGCGTCGAGCAATCTGGCCCGTTGAAATGAACTCGAACCTTAACGTAAGTTCGGCTGACGCGGAGTGCCGACTAGGTCGATTTACCTAGAAATTTCGAATTAGCCTAGCGCGTCTAAGTTAGTATATTCTAGATATTTCGATGCATGCATGTGGACGTCAAATCGGCCCGACACGTCAGATGAGACTGATCTGGCTTTCTCACGAATATTCTGGAAGGGACAATTTGACAAACACTTAGGAAAATCCGTTGCTAAACGGCCCTTCCGCCTAGGGGAGAGCAGTCGTCTTAGAAAACTATAAATAGACATAACTACTTCATTTCTTATCAGTTTTCACTTCTGTAAGTTTCTACGGGTTGGTTATGACAAGGCCTTTCATCCTACATCATTAGTGAGCACTTTCTTGCTACTCAAAATGTTGAGTAATTTTCCCAAGCTTTCTTAGTGATATGTCGCTGCACTCTTTAGTATGATTGCAAACAGTTCCTTTCCTCGTGAGTTACTACGCTTCCACTAGGGCACTCTGCCCCTTTCAACTGCCTGCCACCCGCAATTAGATGGGCAAATTGAGCGTATGAATTGTACCCTAAAGACCTCTCTAAAGGTCGCCGTGTCTACTCTGGAGCAAGATTGGGACATGTACTTGACCCCCCTGGAGTTTGCCTACAACAACACGACGCAGGCCTCTACCCAAGAGTCCCCATTCTTCCTCAACTATGGCTTCCATCCAACCACGCCGCTGAGCTTCACGGCTGGCCATGATGAAGTACCTGCAGCCACAGATTTTTTGGAGACATTAGAAGCAACCCTTGCAACAGCCAAGAAAGCACAACAACACGCACAAGATGCTCAAGCAAGAGTGGCAAACAGATCCAGAAGAGAATTTACGTACAAAGTGGGTGACAACGTGTTACTATCATTCAAGAATATGTCACTGAACAACAGGCCTGCCGGCACCAAGTTCTCTCCCAAGTATTTGGGACCCTTCAAGATTATCCAGCAAGTCAACCCCGTTGCTTTCAAGCTAGAACTTTCCCGAACTATGCACATCGACCCTGAAAGGGAAGAGGGTGCGGGGAGTGCGCCCACACACACTCACGCACTCTCACTCGCGAGTGGATGCGTGCACGAGGACCTTTCCTAGTTGCATACACAAGGTGGATTGGCCTGGTGGTGTGCCACCTTGCAAGAGAGAGATAGTTACGTGAGCGAGGAGTGGAAAAGAACTCACATTATTAAGAAAAGTTGTGTATTAAATACGAAAGTTAGACTAGAATCCCCTCTTCTATGCTTCAACTCTAAGTGTCCTCTCTAGCAAAGTACCTCCAAAACCTTCTACTATGGCTCCTTCCATGTAGATGACCTTGCCTAGTTGGACAAGCTAGCAAAATCACACGCACACAATCACACTCTAGAATATTCTATTACACAATCCACTAACTGCTCACAGAGTTTCTGGAAATTCCACAATCACTTTCGCACTCTACGTAATTGTACGTAGTTTTTGAAACCCTCATGTTTCAATGTCCTACTTCCTGGACTCCAACCGAAATTTTCGTCACTGGACCTGTCCTTGTCACTAAATAGAATCTGTGCCATTAAAACTCACTAAAAACTTCCAGAATTCATAATTTTCTCAATACTTGTCCAAATGACTTGAAATAAAGGCCAAAGTTCTTTTGAAATCACGCTCTATGCATATAAAATACTAAAAAGATAAAAACTACACATTCATAACCTTACAAACTCCGTATTTCAAGCTTCTCTCTTCAAGCCATATGTGCAACCCGACAACTAGTTCCCAGGACGAGTGACAACCCCACCAGCTCCAACAATAGTGGATGATCATTTGGTTTACGAAGTGGAAGACATAGTGACTATGAGAAATTTCAGGAGACAGCAACAATACTTGATCAAGTGGAAAGGATATCTATATTATGAGAATAGTTGGGTGGCGGCGCACTACCTTGACAAAGTTCGAGAAAAATGAAACGCTTCCATGTCGCCAACTCTCATCTTTGACCAGCCCCAAGACTCTCTACTTGAAGCCCGAACACTTCAGGGAGGCACCCTGCCACCATCAAGAAGCAGCAGACGACCCCTTGGAGGCAGCTTGCAAGAACAAAAAAGAGGAAAAATTGACATTATACATTATTCTCTTCTCGCAGTTTCTGAACAGAAAACTAAAACTGCTACTGGTGATAGGTCTCAGCCCAAAAATACTGAAAATTTACGTTGCTGTAGTCCATGAGTAGCCGGTCATTTAGAATCCAAGTTTACCCAATTTGGAGCACTGTTGATAGAGATAAGATGCTCTAAATAGAAGGGGGTCAGGTTGCTAGCATTATTAGGGCAGAATATGCCTTCCGACATTGTGCCCTCCCCTAAACTTGGAATGCTCTGAAACTCGAATAGATGGTAGAACATCTTACAACGCTCATTTAAAGACTTACTTTGCAGAATTTGGAGAAGCATAGAAGGACTTAAGATTTTCTGAAGTTTTTGCACAGATTTGGAGGAGTGCCTACTTTCTCAGCTCTCAACAACAATCCAGAAGTTAGAATGCTCTCAAATTTGGTGACCCGGTAGAGTACTTTAACGTAGTCCGTTTGGCACTAGAATTTTCAAATTTGAAGCAGTTGTGTGGACTATGATTTTTTGAATTTGTGGCAGATTTTGGGCCAACTTGTACAGTTTCTTTATCATCAAGGAGTAGGCTAGCCAATAAGGTCACACCACCCACGACCTTGCCTAGTCTACCTTACATGTGTAGCACCTGACTTGGCGCCTTTGACTGCTGCTCTTCACATGTGTGGCATCTGACTTGAAGCTGTTGACTAGTCTGCTCCACATGTGTAAGACCTGACCTAACGCGCCGAGGCGTCGCATTTTCTCTCGGGGGGGTGATGTAGTGATTTGAGTTATAATACATTAGTATGTACATATTTTAATGCTTTTGAAAATGTTTGGAGTAGTATTGTGTGGAGTCAAGAGTGAATAGATACTCTAGTGACTTGGTTCATGTCCTTTGAACCTTCTAAGGCATATTCGAAGTTAGAGGAAGGACCTAGAAGAACTCCATGTGGCGAAAGTCAAATATGCCATTTTTGGGATGTGTTGGGTGCCAACACATTAACATGCACCTTCCTAAACATTACTTATGTAGCAAGTATATAAACAAGAGCTAGAACATAGAAAGACATTCCAGAATCACTCTCGTACGTGCCAAATTCCAGAAATACATTAACTTTCAAGAAGTCATCTCTCTTTCAAGAAGCTACCAGTTGTGTTCAAAGATCCTTGTCTTGAATAGATAAAGTATTCTAAGTACTTTATCTATTTGTTTCACTACACAAGACTGACAAAGCGATAGGGATCCAAGGAGCACGCTTCCGCCGTCCTCACTCTGTCGATCATGTTTGTCAAAATGATTAAAAGGTAATCATTGAAAAGTGAAAGTTAAATAACTGCCATCTATTTTGTTGCCACATAGCTTGAAATCATCAATTCTAAGTAAAACACGATGTGACTTTTACGACCATACTCCTTTGTCATGACAAACCAATAAAATCAGTGCTCATGACCCACATCGAAAAAATAATTATTCGCCTCATACGTGAACGAGGTTACGAAAATTTATGATTTTTTTAATCATTAAATGAATACCACTTCTTCTTATTGCTCCTCATAAGAGCAACGTGGATTCAGAAACAACTTGAGATGCAAGTAATTGGAAGCGTAAATTTATTTCGTGATCAAAAAGTTAGATCTCTTCTATTTATTGGTTGAAATGAATCGACTTACCAATAGGCGATTAACAATTAATAAAGATCTTTATATCAGCGAGTAATTTTTTTTGTATTTCCTGTTAACTGTTTAAACAGCAAAAGACAACACACTAGCAGTGAACAATACTCTCAAGTCAAATGCAGGTAAACTAACACAAATAATGCAATCTGAAAGGGGCAAGGTGCCCTAGTGGAAGCGTAGTGACTCACGAGGAAAGGAACTAGTTGCAATCATACTAGAGAGTGCAGCAGCATATCACTAACAAAGCTTAGGAAAAATACTCAACATATTGAGTTGCAGGAAACTGCTCCCGAATGATGGAGGATGGAAGGCCTTGTCATTACAAACCCCTAGAAATTTACAGAAGTGAAAATTGATAAGAAACAAAGAAAATCTGCCTATTTATAATATTCCGCCTAAGTGCTCCTTTCTAGAAGGAAGCTACAGATTTTTTTAAGCGTTTGTCATCCCTTTCAAAATATTTGTAAGTAAGCCAGATCAGTCTAATCTGGTGTGTCGGGCCGAATTAACGTCCACATACATGCATCGACATTACTAGAATATTCTATCTTAGACGCGCTAGGCTAAATCGAAACTTCTAGGTAAATCGACCTAGTCGACACTCCGCGTCAGCCGAACTTACGTGAAGGTTCGAGTTCATTCTAACGGGCCAGATCGCTCGACGCTGTCGGTCAATCCGACGGTCGCGCTCACCGCGAATTAAGGACAGTCGTCAACCGACCTCAAAACTAATTAAACTTCGAAAATTCATAACTCTCTCAATACTTGACCAAATTCGATGAACTTTATATCAAAATGACCACAAAAATGCACTCTACACGACTATGTAATCAAAAAAAATACTTTCATGAAACTTAAAAATGCACTTTATAAACCTATGACCTTACATCATCCCCCTCCTCAAGATGCGACGTCCTCGACGCATTCTGCAGATAATGTCTCAACTTACTCTTACAATGAGTCAAGTTGGCCTTTGGCTCCCAAGTGTTGTCGTTCGCATGGTAGTCTTTCCACTTGACCAGATACTCTTGGACAAATCGTTGACCTCGCTTGACTCGTCGATCGCCGACAATCGCCTCCTCTTCATACTCCAATACATCATCGATCTCGACCGGTGGTGGCGATGTAGGTAGTCGTCCTGGATGTCCTTTTTTCGGGTCAACGTATGGCCGCAGACAACTGACATGGAACACATCATGGATACGCCATCCTGAAGGAAGTTCCAACTTGTAGGTCATTGGATTCACCTGCTTGAGCACCACAAAGGGACCTGTAAACCGTGCCCGCAGTTTCCTCTTGCCTGTGAAAGGTAGATTTTCTGTTGACTAGAGTACTTTGTCACCCACATGGAATGTCACTTCTCTCTTGTGCTTGTTAGCATGCCTGACCTGCTCTTCCTGTGCCTTCCGAATACACGTCTTCGCCATATCCCAAGTCTTGGCCATCTGCTCCATAAAAGCTTGTGTAGTAGGAACCTGAGTCCCCATGGCCTTCTTTAACAAGATGTTCCCTGGATGATATACTTCTCTCCCATAAACCATAACGAATGGTGACTGCTTGGTGGATCCCTGCGTGCTCTTGTTGTAGGCAAACTCCAACCCTGGCAACTTCTTGTCTGTAATGAATCAATATATTAGTGGATATGATATTCATTTAAATATAATAGTTAATTTAGTCCAGCCTGCTCCACACTAGCTATTAATCAGTCTGCTGGACTTAATATTTAATACCAGTTTAATGACTCAGCCGGAAGCAGCAGGCTGAAGTCCATTTAAGTCAGCTTGCTGACACATTCTTTGACAGCCAGCTGACTTCCGTACTCGGTAGCAGCGAACTGCCTCGATATGCATCTAAGTGTGGTATGCTAGATGAATGGCCAGATGATATCCCTATCATGGATGGCGATTCGGGATGATGGGACATGGCGGTGGATTAGTTAACCGAGGTCCTACCAACGTGGTTAACTCCCGGGTAGGCGATGCCATCGCACTGGCCGTTGAACAGTAAACTCATTCCATGTACATATGCTAGGCGTCGCTCTCGAGTTCGGCATTCGGAAACGAGGCCAACTCTCTTGTACAGCTTACTGAGAGCGATCTGAATCCAAGGCGAGAAGCCATTGATACGCACTGTCTTCTAACCTTGCTTATGTATGAGTTTACTGATTTGCATTATTGATGCTAGTTTACTCGCATTTGACTTACGAGTATTATTCACTGCTAGTGTGTTGTCCTTTGCCGTTTAACCAGTTAACGAAAAATACCATAAAGATTACTTGCTGATATAAGATCTTTAATTATTGTTAATCGCCTATTTGGTAAGTCGATTCATTTCAGTGGTATCGGAGCTGTTATCACAGTTTTCTTTGTATGGTAAGGACAAGGTCTCAAACTAGCAACTCTCGAGACATGGAGAACCAGGATAACGAGAATGTCAAAAACCAGGCGGAAAGCCATGTAGCGGGAACCCGTACCTAGTCTGAAGCAGTGGCAGATATTGCAGCTAGAGAGGCTGCAGATGAGGCAGCTGCTATAGCCGCAATCGCAGCACAGCAAGTTGAGGAGGAGAGAGCCAGATCAGAAGCTGAACAATTAGCAAAGGCCGCTGAAGATTCAGAAAGGAGGGAAGGACAGCCAGCTGACGAGCGCAATGTTGAAGAACTTATGCCATCAAGGACCAATGTTCTGAACCCACCTCCTGCTGTACAACTCAATGTACGTCTAGGTCAAATACGTGACCGGCTGAATGCGGCAGGAATTGCTGCCGCAAAAGCGAGCGGGACTGTTGAGGAAACTACTAAGCGAGTAGAGGCCAATGCTGCTGCTGCAATTGCTAATCTACCACCCCAGAGTGTAGACTTGGGAGCATTGTTCGTTCAAATGCAGTCGCAAATGGCGACCATGTATCAGTCCCAATAGGAGGACAAAAGAATCTTAATGTCCCTACTGCGGGACAGAGACCAACTGGGGTCTCAAACCACTAGTGGTGGTGGCCGAGGGCCTAGTAAGCCCAAGCCGAAACCTCCCCGGGAATATGATCCTGAGGGAAACAGAAAATATTACCTGATCAAGTTTCTCGCGGATGTTGAGCAGTGGCTGGAGAACTACCCAGAACTGCAAGATTACAAGAAGGTCAGGCACACCGGTGCGCTACTGAAGGGCAGTTTCGCAGACTGGTGGCTTTACTGGAAAGGAGAGCGTGAGGCTCGGCAACTCGCTGACCCTACGTGGGTAGAGTTTGTCGAGAAGTTGCATGAGAAGTTTGATGTCATCAACCAGCAGGAGAAAGCTATCTATGCGATGATCTCCCTGACACTGAAGCAGACCACTTCAGTTGCTGAGTTTGCTCAAAAGTTCCAAGAGAACATGATGAAGCAGCACGATTTGCCAGAACGATATAGGATTGTATACTTCAAGTATGGCTTGAAATTCGAGGTCTCGGTCATTTTGCTGAGAAAAAGTATGAGAAACTGGCTGACTTGATCCAGGATGCGGATGCCTGGGATCAGCAGCAGTTCAATCACAAGCGCCAGAGTAATGCTTTGGTGTCTAAGGTTGTCAAAAATCCCCACGGTTCCTACAAAGCAATTGAAGGAGACCAGGCTGAGGATGATCAAGGTGATGGATATGAGTACGAATATAATGCCATATAGTCTAGAGGTAGAGGTGGTTCCTCTCGAGGCGGCTATGGAAGAGGTGGTGGTAGGACTAAGCCGAGACCAGCCTCAGCAAAATCCACTTGCTACCATTGTCAGCAGTTGGGCCACTACAGAGAACAGTGTCCGGTCAAGCACCTTCCGAAGGTCGAGAGAAAAGACCAGCCTTTAAAAGACAGCAACAGTCAGTAATCCAGTCTACTGACTGTGAGGATGCTAGAGATAGTGAGTCGTCACTAGCTGCCCTCGTAGCAGGTATTATGGGTCCTGCTGAACTGGATTCACTATGCATGCCTGACAACCAGATGAAGGAGACCATCAGCAATATAGACATCCAGAGAGTGCACACTCTGGATGTTCTTGTTCCACCTGATGTCCAACATGTCTAGCTCTAACTCACTTTCAGAAGAAGTCCAAGCTGTCGAAGAGGGAGGTCCGCTGGATCCAGATGCTGGAGCAGTTCCAAGTCCAGATCGACTACAAACCAGGGAAGTTGAATCCTGCTGATGCACTCTCTAGAAGACCTGACTTGCAAGAAAGGAACTTTAGTCAGCATGCTGTAGATAAAGTCCTGAGTGCACTCACTTCACTAAAGGTGAAAAAGTCATTCCTTGAACAACTTAGGAAAGCCTACCTTTGTGACCCAACATTTGAGCCCAGCCCCACTACTAATGTGTGTTGTGCTACTGCACTCGGGTATAAGCTGAAGGGAGGGGTCTGGGTGACTGAAACCACTTCAGGCAGGCTGAAGCTGGTCATTCCTAATAACTTGGAAATAAGGTCTCTCTTACTGAGTCAAGCGCATGACAGTCTCCTGGGTGGACATTTGGGGCAGGCCAAAACTGTTGGCAAACTGTCAAAACATTATTATTGGGAGGGGTTACCCCGGGAGGTCTTGAAATATGTCAAGTCCTGTGACCAGTGTCAGAGAAATAAGTCTCGTCACACACCACCCGGAGGTTTCTTGCAACCACTACCCATCCCAGCTGGACGCTGGGAAACTATATCCATGGACTGGGTGGTCTCCCTACCAAGAACTGCCAATGGGCATGATTCAATACAGTAGTCGTGGATAAACTGACAAAAATGGCCATTTTTATCCCCACAACTGTCAAAGTGACTGCACTCGAAACAGCGAGACAGTTCTACAACCATGTAGTATGCCAACATGGGCTCCCTTCTAATATCATCTCAGACAGAGACTCAAAATTCACCTCTAAGTTCTGGAGAGCTTTAATGGGGTTAATGGGAGTCAAACAGCTGCTCAGCACAGCAAACCACCCTCAGACTGATGGGCAGACTGAAAGAACTAACCGAGTTCTGCAGGAGGTGCTGAGAGCATATATTAACCAAAAACAAGATAATTGGGATGACCTGTTGCCTCAAATTCAGTTTGCGGTCAACAGTGCGGTGCACGCGTCAACGGGCAAGACTCCTTTTGAACTCAGCCTGGGTAGAGTCCCTAAGTCCCCTCTAGATGTGCTAGGGGAGTCTTTAACTCACCCTGAAGGGATTGACAATCCGGTCTCCCTCCAGTTAACTCAGGATTTTGCTGACACCCTGTTAGAAGTCCAACAAAACCTGCACAGAGCCCAAGAAAACCAACAAAAATACGCAAATCAACACCGCCGGGAGCTGACATTTTCTAAAGGCGATTTAGTCAAACTGCATTCTCAGCACCTGTACTCCCTGGTGTGGTCAAAAAAAAGCTTGGCCCTGTCTGGGTCGGTCCATGTTCGGTGGTGCGTCGTGTCGGTCAGAATGCTTACAAACTAAACATGTCAGCCGAATACAAGGGTCACCCGGTCTTTAATGTCTCCTTCCTGGAACCATACATCAAAGGTGATCCACTGTTCACAGGTCGGTTACCTGTCCAACCGGGACCGGTCCCCGCTGTCCGGGTCGGCGACTCTGTCGAATATGAGGTTGAGGAGATTTTATACGCGCGCTCGGTCCGTCAATCGTCTAAATATGTCATGAAATACCTCATTGATGGAAGGGTTCGATGCCTCTGGGGACACTTGGGAATTTAAGGACCATTTGACCAATGCCAAAGGAGCGTTGAATCGGTTCCACCTTCGGGCCGCTGGAGTCCCTTCATAACTGTCATTTCAGTCGACACGGGAAGGTGACAGGCGGTCCTGTCTCCATTTAAGTTGGAGGGGAAAATATATGACAGTTAGTGAGCGAGAGCGATAAAGGGACAGTTACGTGAATCCTAAGTGTCAGCATAGTGACAGAGGGGACAGCCTGGCCCACATAAAGCAGATTGAGCTGAAGGAAGGAAGTTAACTGACCCTAAAACACATTCATCCGTTTATGTTTAGCGCACCGCAACTACGCCAACTTTTAGCAATCACCCTGTAAGGTAAACAGGAGCGAATCCACTATACCAATACTAACATACTTCCTGCAATCCCTATGACAAAGGTCCATATCCTACTAACTTGTGCCCTGGTTACATGTACTGGATGGCTCCCACCACACAAAAGGAGGACAGAAAGCGCAAGGCAGAAGAAGCCAGGAGGACAATGGAGCAATACCAGAAGGAGCTGGCGGCAACGTCCCTCACCAGGAGAGAACAAAAAAGGGTCCGCAGACAACAAGAGGCGGCAGAAGAGGCACAAAGGAAGAAGGATCAGGAAGCGGAAAACCTCAGGAAAGCTGAGGAGGCAAGACGGAAGAAACAACAAGAAGAAGCGGCAGCGGCAGAGGAGGAGAAAAGAAAAAAGATTGAAGCAGACAAACAGAAGAGCTTGGCCACTTACAGGTATACTGTGGTGGGTGGCCAAAACTTCGATAACTTGAAGGAAGCATTGCTGGCAGCCCAGGAGATCAACAGGCTGGAACAGACAACACTGCTACAGAAGGAAGGAGCTACAGCACTGGACAGGTACATCGAGACACACACCGGCGTGGTCCTTTACGAAGATTATGCTAAGATGGTGGGCTATACAGCAGAGCAGGCCCGGTATCTCGCAGATGATTCAGAGGACAAGCCGGTCCCCATACCGGGAATAGTGGGAGATCAGAGACTCATCCGGATGGTGAGCATGCGGCCCGATAGCTTTAAGGATACGGTATTCTACCTCACACTCCTGCCAGCTTACAATGAAGTTGAGAGAAGGAGCTGGGAGTACTTGGCCAGGGAAGCAGGACAGCAGATGTTCTCTCCCCACTGGTTCCCGTGTAAACTGAGGAAGGCTGAGCACGGACCCCAGTACTACCAGCAGCCAACAGACTGGAGGTGGATGACCGTCACAAATAAGAAGCAGGAGTGTGACCGAGCCCAACCGGATGACTTCCACTATGGCCTAGACGGATGTCTCATCCTACCACCTCACATTGCACCTTGGGATCCCAGGCTGAATGGATGCCTGAGCAATATGAATGCAGAGACCAAGGAACATAGGAGGAGGGGAAGAGAGTACTTCTCTAAGGGAAAGCATGCCTTTGTCAAATGGGCAAAGAATGCAGGCCGGATAGATATCAGCAGGCTGAAGGCCAAGCAACCTCCAGCGCGCCCTAAGAAAGGGAGGTCGGTAGACTACTCCATGTCTACTAGGGAGCAGGACGACTTAGTGGACGAGACCCCTACTCTCTCCGAGGAGGAGGATGAGGAGGATGAGGAAGAAGAACAAGGCAGAGGAGAAGCATCAGCAGCAGGTACTCAGGATACCCAGGGACAGGCAGTGGCACTTCCTAAAGAACCACGATCAGGTGTTTGGAATGTGATCCCCGTTATGGCGACAACTGGACCCCGCGCTCGCTCCCCCAGCCCACCTGCCCAAGCAGGGGAAGAAGCTGATCTGACTGTACTGGGCAGCAGACACAGACAGAAATCCCCAGAGGACAGGGGTGCCAGAAGAGGGACACGCGGGTGGGCCAGAAGTATGCCGGCCTCTCCCTCCGCTCAGGGGCATGTACCTCTAGGCAATGTATTTCAGCATCCTACTGGAATGCCTGTCTATGTGGGATCAACATCCAAGTGGGTGAAGAGCAGGCTACCATCCTTCGTTCTCCTCGAGGTCCAACTTTAGAACAAACGGGGTTTATTAGAAGGCCAGCTGACAGACCTAGAGGGCTGTCCAAATCCAGGTCGAGATCTCCGTCTCCTGATCCTGAAGCCCCAGGAACAACTCCTTAAGATGACAGGCTGAAAAGGCAGTCAGTAGGGGACACTGGTCAGGTTCAGTTCCTTTATTTAAGGCTTTGCAGTTTAATGTTGTCGAGGCGACAACAAGTTAAGTTGGAGGGATTGTAATGAATCAGTATATTAGTGGATATGATATTCATTTAAATATGATAGTTAATTTAGTCCAGCCTGCTCTACACTAGCTATTAATCAATCTGCTGGACTTAATATTTAATACCAGTTTAATGACTCAGCCGGAAGCAGCAGGCTGAAGTCCATTTAAGTCAGCTTGCTGACACATTCTTTGACAGCCAGCTGACTTCCGTACTCGGTAGCAGCGAACTGCCTCGATATGCATCTAAGTGTGGTATGCTAGATGAATGGCCAGATGATATCCCTATGATGGATGGCGATTCGGGATGATGGGAGATGGCGGTGGATTAGTTAACCGAGGTCCTACCAACGTGGTTAACTCCCGGGTAGGCGATGCCATCGCACTGGCCGTTGAACAGTAAACTCATTCCATGTACATATGCTAGGCGTCGCTCTCGAGTTCGGCATTTGGAAACGAGGCCAACTCTCTTGTCCAGCTTACTGAGAGCGATCTGAATCCAAGGCGAGAAGCCATTGATACGCACTGTCTTCTAACCTTGCTTATGTATGAGTTTACTGATTTGCATTATTGATGCTAGTTTACTCGCATTTGACTTACGAGTATTATTCACTGCTAGTGAGTTGTCCTTTGCCGTTTAACCAATTAACGGAAAATACCATAAAGAATACTTGCTGATATAAGATCTTTAATTATTGTTAATTGCCTATTTGGTAAGTCGATTCATTTCATTGTCCCACTCTGAAGGGTCTTCAATAGTGAAACTCCTGAGCACCTCTTGCAGAGTTCTGTTGAGCCTCTCACTCTGCCCGTCTGTCTGAGGATGATAGGAAGTGCTCATACTCAGCTTGGTCCCCATCAAAGTAAACAATGACCGCCAGAAGTTGCTAGTAAACCTTAGATCCCGATCTGAAACAATCACCTTCGGCAACCCATGTAGCCTGAAAATATGATCAAAGAATAGCCGTGCCACATCTGCAGCCGTACAAGTCTCCTTCATGGAAATGAAGTGAGCCATCTTGCTGAGTCTATCAGATACAACCCAAACTGCATCGTGCTCTTGACCACTGACTGGTAACGAAGTGATGAAGTTCATAGCAATCTGCTCCCAAGGATACTCTGGAATAGGCAGAGGTTGCAATGTACCTCCCTTCTTTTGGTTTGGTGTCTTGTTCCGCTGGCACGCATCGCAACTCCTGATCCACTCCTCGATGTCCTTGTCCATATTTCACCAGTAGCATTCCCGCTTCAGCACGCTTGCCGTCTTCTCGCGTCCAAAGTGTCCAGCACATAAGCAGTCATGATGCTCCGCAAGTAAGTCTCGTAGCTCCTTGATGTCAGGTACCACCACTCTCTTGGAATCACCATAATACCATATGCCGTCCTTCTTCTGCATACTCGAGTTGGACTCAGCTGCTCCACCATCAGCAAACTCTGGGTCCTCCTCATAACCTCTTTGAAGCTTCTCCTTGAAGTCCATACTCTCCTTGATGACCGAGACAGCTGCAAGGTCACACCTTCTGGATAAAGCATCTGCAGGGTTGATCTTCCCAGGTAAATACTCAATCTTGTGGTCGAACTGTTGCAGAAACTCCATCCACCTTGCCTTTCTTGGTGTCAACGTTGGTTGCGTCATAAACTTCTCCAAGCTCTTGTGGTCGGTCTTGAAGAACACCTTCCGGCCGTCCACATAACATCGCCGAATCCTCAAAGCCTGAATAATAGCCAACATCTCCCGCTCGTGTGCTGCATAATTCTGCTCAGTAGGACTCAACTTCCTGCTCTCGTATGCCACTGGTTGTTTGTGGTCGAACTGTTGCAGAAACTCCATCCATCTTGCCTTTCTTGGTGTCAACGTTGGATGCGTCATAAACTTCTCCAAGCTCTTGTGGTCGGTCTTGATGAACACCTTCCGGCCGTCCACATAACATCGCTGAATCCTCAAAGCCTGAATAATAGCCAACATCTCCCGCTCGTGTGCTGCATAATTCTGCTCAGCAGGACTCAACTTCCTGCTCGCGTATGCCACTGGTTGCAATCCTTTGCCCTGGTCCTGAAGAAGAATGGCCCCCACTGCAAAGTTTGATGCGTCTGTGATGATGGTGAAAGGAAGTTTTGGACTAACGATTGCCAACACAGGTGCCTGTGTCAATAACTCCTTAATCCTCTCAAATGCTTGCAGCTCCTTGTCACCCCATAGCCACTTCTCCTGCTTCTTCAACATGTCCGTCAGCGGTGCACACACCTTGGCAAATCCTTCAATGAAACGTCAATAATAATTCNATTCGCCATGTCGAGGAAACTCCTGAGTTGATGAATATCAGCAGGTACCGGCCAATCTCTGACTGCTTGCACCTTCTTCTGCTCCACCTTGACTCCTTCAGCTCCCACTATGTGTCCAAGAAACTCCACCTCCTTGAGGCAGAAGTCGCACTTGCTCATCTTCCCATACAGCTTCTGATCTCTCAAGACCTCCAACACCTTCCTCAGATGCTCCACATGCTCCTCCAAGGTCTTCAAATAGATCAAGATGTCGTCCAAAAATACCACCACAAACTGGTCCAAATAGGACCTGAAGATACTATTCATGAGTCCCATGAATGTAGCAGGTGCATTACTCAACCCAAAAGGCATGACCGTGAGCTCGAATAACCCATAACGAGTCCTGAAAGCAGTCTTCTGAACGTCTCCTTCCGCAATCCGTACCTGGTGATAGCCACTCCTCAAATCGATCTTCGAGAAATACTTCGCTCCGACAAGCCTGTCGATCAACTCGTCCACTTGTGGAAGTGGGTACCTGTTCTTAATAGTGACCATATTGAGTGCCCGGTAGTCGACACACATCCTCATAGTCCCATCCTTCTTCTTCACAAATAAGACTGGCGTTGCAAATGGAGACTCGCTGGGTCGGATGAATCCCTTCTCCAACAACTCTGTCAGCTGCTTCTTCAACTCGTCCAACCCCGTAAACGATTGACGATAGGCGGGTCTCACTGGTGGCTTGCTCCCTGGCTCCAACTCGATCTTGTGCTCCATAGCTCTCTGTGGAGGTAATCCTGCAAGTAGCTCCTCAGGAAAAACGCACTTGAACTCCTCCAACAGCGCCTTAATTTGGGCAGGCATCTCAGCAGGCTTCTTCTCTTGAGCAGGTGGGCTCTGCTCCTTCTGAGCAAGGGGATCAGACACCACTACTTGCTCCGCCGGCGATGTACATTTGCCCGGGCTGTTAGGATTCACGCTTGCTCCATCTGATAACCTGGCCAGGGCCACCGAAACAAGGTACATCTCCTTCACCTGATTCGCCCTGCATAGCTTCTTAACTTGCAGGCTCGACAGAAGACAGTTACTTGTGGTCATATCTACCTCCACCTATTTCGCTGTCTCCATTCGACCATCACGCCCTTGGACTTTCACTTGTCTTGTGCTCCATTGCACTTGGGTTGGCTTTTCTCAGCCATGGTCGGCCCAATATCACCTCATGGTGATTTAAGTCTGCCTTCTCCAGAACTTCAGTACTCTGGTGCTTCGCTACTTCCACGTGAATAGCTTTCGTAGGAGCACCACACTTGAGTCTCTGCCCATTCGCCAAAATTGCCTCTTTAGGCTCATAATGCTTCTGCACAGGGATTCGCCACTTTTTCACCAGCTTCTTGTGCACAAAGTTTGCACTCGCGCCACTGTCGACCTTACACTTCGCATTATTGCCGTCGACCACTCCTTCCACGATGATAGGCTTGTCAACGTCTCGTCCTTTGCTTCTCGGCAGGCTCTTGGGGATAACCTCTTTGTGAGTTTTCGTCTTCACGCCAGTAGACACCCCAGAACGACTTACTAGCGTCCTCCTTTTTCCTGCTGTTGAGGTTGCTTCGCCTTCACATGACAGTCTCGAGCCAGATGTCCAAGCTTGCCGCAATTATAGCAGGATCCTCTCGGCTTGACATTCTGCCGCCTGCGCTGGTACTGCACAAGTCCCAACTCCATAGGTACTGGACCTTGTCCACTCGTGCTTGGCGCTTGAGGTCCAAATGGTCAATATCCTCCAAAGTTGTGGCTGCCCCACTGCCTCTGACTATACTCCACAGCGTCGACCCTTGAGGCCAATGTCATCATTTCTCCAAGACTGGTAGGGTCCTTGAGCGCCACTTCCTTGGCCACAGTTGGCTTGAGTCCCCTCTTGAACTTGTCCATCATCTCCGACTCGTGCATGGATGGACATTGAAGCACCAACTCGTTGAAGCGCGATACATACTCTTGAACGCTTGCTCGTTGACGAAGGCGCACTAATAGATCTCGAGCGGTAGCCTCGGGTGCAATAGGTTGAAACTGCCTCTTCAAGCCTTCAAAGAGCTGATCAACAGTAGCAGGAATTCCGGACAGCTGCTCCTGTCGCTCATACCAAGCTCCAGCACTCTTCTGCAGTAAAGTTATGACAAAGGCGTCTTGCCTGTCGGGCGTGAGCGCAGAATACTCCATAAACTTCTTCACTCCAAAAATCCACTGATGAACAGGCGGCGATCCACGCTCTCCAGTATAAACTTCAGGCTTAGGCGCACGCACTCCTGATGCGGGTGGAATAACCGGTTGCACCACTGGGTTAACATGAATCGGTGGCACAACAGGTGCAGGTGCCGAACTCGTCAAAGCGGTGTTCCCCATAACAACTCGCACCATTCTCTCCACCTCCGCGCGCATATTTTGTTGAAACTGGGTGTAGACTTCTCCTCCAATTGCATTCGCCATTTGCCTGAGCATCGCCTGCATCTCTTGTTGCTCTCTGGTCATCGTTGGTGCTGCCTGCTGCCCCGCGCGCTCAACATGCTCGACATGTTCGCCTCCTCCAGCTGCCGGCTGCGGCTCCATAATACAATATGCAAACTAGCCCAGCTCCGATACCAGATGAAAGGGGCAAGGTGCCCTAGTGGAAGCGTAGTGACTCACGAGGAAAGGAACTAGTTGCAATCATACTAGAGAGTGCAGCGGCATATCATTAACAAAGCTTAGGAAAAATACTCAACATTTTGAGTTGCAGGAAACTGCTCACAAATGCTGGAGGATGGAAGGCCTTTTCATTACAAATCCCTAGAAATTTACAGAAGTGAAAACTGATAAGAAGCAAAGAAGTTCTGCCTATTTATAATATTCTGCCTAAGTGCTCCTCTCTAGAAGGAAGCTACGGATTTTTTTAAGTGTTTGTCAAATCGTCCCTTTCAGAATATTCGTGAGTAAGCCAGATCAGTCTAATCTGACGTGTCGGGCCGAATTGACGTCCACATACATGCATCGACATTACTAGTATATTCTATCTTAGACGCGCTAGGCTAAATCGAAACTTCTAGGTAAATCGACCTAGTCGGCACTCCGCGTCAGCCGAACTTACGTGAAGGTTCGAGTTCATTTCAACGGGCCAAATGGCGCGACGCTGTCGGTCAATCCGACGGTCGCGCTCACCGCGAATTAAGGACAGTCGTCAACCGACCTCAAAACTAATTAAACTTCGGAAATTCATAACTCTTTCAACACTTGACCAAATTCGATGAACTTTATATCAAAATGACTACAAAAATGCACTCTACACGACTATGTAATCAAAACATACTTTCATGAAACTCAAAAATGCACTTCATAAACCTATGACCTGACACAATCAGTAAACTCACACACAAGCAAAGCTAGAAGACAGTGCGTATCAATGGCTTCTCGCCTTAGATTCAGATATCTCTTAGTAAGCAGTACAAAAGAGTTGGCCTCGTTTCCAAATGTCGAATCTGAGAGCAATACTTAGCATACGTACATGGAATGAGTTTACTGTTCAATGGCAAGAGCGATGGCACCGCCTACTTGGGAGTTTATCACGTTGGTAGGACCTGAGCTAACCAAATCCACAGCCATCTCCCATCAACCAGGATCGCCATCCACCTTAAGGGTGTCATCTGGCCACTCATCTAGCACACCACACTTAGATGCATAGCTAGGCAGTACGCTGCTGCCAAGTACGGCAGCCAGCTGACTGTCAAAGAATGTGTCAGCAAGCTGACCCAAGTCAACAGGCTCACCTAATTGACTTCAGTTCGGTGGTTTCGGCTGAGTCATTAAACTAAGTATCAAATATCCAGCAGACTTAATATAAAGTAATGTTTAGCAGGCTGAACTTATTTAACTATTACATTTATATGAATATTTATTCAATATACTAATACATTACATTGGTGGACTGTTAAACGCAAGCATATGCAATAAACTACTTCAATGACTACAAATTGTTCACACGTACCACACACTTTACAATCTTCAGCACTGACATGAGTTATTAGGTTGTAAGCGCAACAACCATGTCGGCCTTTAAGTGTGAAAAATGAGATTGTCAGGATCAACATTAGGTCAACTAGAAAGACCACATTGTGTCACAATTTGCATATAAAATTACTCTTTTACAAAATTTCAAGCTCGATCAGTGAGAAATCCTACGCGAGCTTTTCAATGCACACTTGAAAGTTGATTCTTGTCGTGAGCAAAGTCAAAATTTCACCATCTTGCAAGAACTACTCTAAAACGATCACACATTGTGCTGTTAGTCATCTTTTGGGCCGGACTTCATTAGGTGGCTTCTTTCTAGTTTCGAGTTTTTAAATGCCCATTCTCTTAAGTACACTCACGACTATTGCAACTATTGTTCCCTTTTCATGTGATTTGCAAATGGATTTAAAACTTTGAGCATGTCTAACACATTGCTTCTATCATTGCAGCAGAGACTGCTAAAGTCCTATTATCTTGTGTCTTTTATAGCTCGGGCAAGCACAACCTTGGGATGCACGACAGCACGCCAAATAAACAACAAACCAGCTTCCAGTCACGTATAAATTTGGTTGCCGGATTTTGTTAACAACTTTTGAAAATTAGAAAAATTGTTATTGGTTTGAGACTTTTTGTTTGGGTTCAAAATTATACTACTTCAATCGGCTGAGATTGCGAGAGCCTATCATGAATATAATGTGGATTGTTGACCCATGTGGGATTTGGAGCTGGGAAACCCCACTGAGTTTAGTTTTTGTCCCACCCAATTGACATGGGATCGATTCCTATAGAGAGTAGGCCACCGACAACATGAATGTCATGAAGAGAGCGTCAGAGTGACTTGGGCCTTGGCGTCTGTTGGACAAAAAAGGATGCCACGACATTTGTACCTTGTCGAATCCACAAGGTCAATAATGGGTTGCTAAATAGGAGTTAGAAATTAAATTGACAATTGAGAATGCAAAATGATGTTTAGTATATGATATATATCAAACTTAAGTTTGAGGTGGGCAAAGTAAACATTAAACCACGAATTTAACTTGAATTTGTTATGACGTGATTTGCACATGGCGAACCAACAAAACACGAATTCTGCATATTACTACTAACCAACCTAAAGTCAAATATAAGCCAATAGAGATTTTTGTCCATATAATATTTGTTATGCATTAAGCACGCATTATTGCACAAATCGTAAACCCTGCGACGGAAATCGCAGCCGAACGAGTGAGCGTGCCTAATCGGTTGCAATGTGTTGCAATTGGTCACTTGTTGCAACTTGATGGCCGGCCAGCTGAACACGCTTCTCAACGGGGAGCGAACATCCAAGATTTGTGCCATGGTCATCTCGTCGGCTTAATATGGAGCAACCGGCCGGCTTCAGCCCAGTCAGCCGGTTGAGCAGCATATTCTTGACATGACATGCTATTGACATGACATGCTCTTGACATGACATGTTCTCGTTGACCAAATGCATCTCAAAATATCGAGGAACATTTTTTTACCGAGCAGCCACCAACAGCCTTGTAGCCGAGAACGGCTAGCTCTGGCTATAGCTCAGGCTAGCTCCACCCTGCGATCCAGGAAGCTCCCGGGGGCGGGATTTAGATTTGAAGCTCCCAGAAGCAACCACGACTGCCCACGACTTCTGGAATTGTAGCCGTGCGGAATCTGGCGGAAACTAGGAGACCTTATCTGGCGGTTTGCTATTGACCGTTGACGGACTTGCAAGTGCCTTTCCTGCGAGCTGCTTCTGGTCATTGGTGTGTCGAACATTCTTTCCCATTCTTTCCCTTGAAAACAAGTCCACAGCCAAAGGTCCGTTGGTGCTGGTTGGTGCACAATTGTTGTGTAATCCTTGAGTAACACTTGGATGTTTAAGCGTGCTTCTCCTTGTCGGTCGCTGATGGGCCAATGACGGCTCCAGAAACACGCTTGTCATCGATTCACGTTTCTTTCTGATACTTGACTGACCAGATTGAGCCCCCGATTTCATTGGGTCCAAGCTTTGCGCTGCTCTGCGGGGTAGCCGAAGCACGGCCACCAGGTGGAGTTTCTGGGGGGAAAGCCTCCAAGTTTTGGACCCCGGTTATCGTCGTTCGGACTCATTAAGCATGAATTATACTTGCGATATTGGAACATCATAATATATTTCAACCTGTTGTAACCACTTTCATCAAGTTTCATGAACAATATCAAAGACTACCGTTGACCACATCAAGGTTAAGAAGCTGTTTCGTCCCAGTTTATAGAAGGCAGCAGCAAATGCCGCGCCGAGCGGAGCTCTGCAGGCCAGGGCATGGGCTGGCAGTAAATTGCCAGTGAACCAACGTCTATCTGACAGGCGTCCAGCCCCGGCCATAGTAGCAAACACGATACTCGTTGGTACTCGCCTAAATACCTCGAGGAAGCGATATGGACGGTAATTAGGAGCCTGCAGCAACCTGCAACAGCCTGGAGCCATATACCTCCCCCATCGCAGCGTGTTGACCAGCCGGTATCAATCCAGCATTCAGTAATCAGTAGTGACCAGCATCCGTTTCAAACATTTACAACCTACTCCAGCTGCCTCTCACGCACTCCATCTGAAGCCAAAGAAAAACCATCGAGAGGCGTCTGTGAGCACCGCCTCTAAATCTTTAGTGTTTCCGTTTCTCAGCTCACCTTCTTTGGAAGCCGCCTCTAATTGAGGTCGCCATGGCGGCCGCCCGATTCTTCGCTCTAGCTCTTGTTGCAGCCTTGGCAGTAGTTAGTATCCCAGCCTGTGCTGCCAAAGCTCCGGCGAGGGAGTCTATTTTGGTGGAAATTCTTGGCTCCAAGTTTACTACGTTCGTCTCTCTCCTTGAGCATGCAGATCTTCTAGATGTTCTTGAGAAAGAGCTGGTAGACTTAGACGGGGTTACTATTTTTGCACCTACAGATTACTATCTATTAGAGAAGGTCCCATCTTCCCTGTTGACCTTTTTGAAACAGCCCATGAATTCCGCTCTTCTGCAGAAAATTCTTTTGTTTCACTTTCTGCCACACAAGATCAGTGAGCAGGAGTGGGGTGCCACCTATCAGTCATTGGAGGGGTCAGAACTATCTGTAAGCATTGAGGATGGCCTATACATGGCCGGGGGTTCCAGGATCAAGGAACTCGATGCCCTTAGTGCTACGGACGGTGTTGTGCATGGCCTCAGTGGCCTGCTAGTGCCCAGTGATTTGAAGGCAATGCTGAGAAGGTTCAAGACCCAGAGTAGCAGCTCCGTCCTGCCGATAGAAGAGCCTGAGAGGAGGATCCTCATAGATTCTGTCACAGCCGCAAGTGCTCCTGCCCCTGCACCTTCAGCCGCCCCTACACCTTCTTCAGCCCCTGCCCCAGCACCTACTAGCGATCTTCAACTTACCTTGGATGCATTGCGAGCTGCCGGAGATTACAATGTCTTTTTGGATCTCTTGAAGTTGAGTGGCTTAGAAGCAGAGTTGGCTAATATCGACCAGCCAGTCACTCTTCTAGTCCCAGACGATGCTGCTTTTGCCCAGCTTCCTCAGAGCATTAACAGTCAACTTACAGATTCCAACAAAGACGATTTGCGTCAGTTCCTGCTGCACCATATCATTGTTGGTCAGTTCTCTACAGACCAGCTTACTAGCATCGCCACCACAGGCAAGGCTGTGCAGGGACAGGTGACAACTTTGAATGGTGATACCATTCCTGTCACCACATCCAACGGTGTGTTGTACCTTGGAGACCCACCTGTGGCCATCAACTCTCCTAATCTGCTCGAGTCCGATCAGAATGGTCTTGCCATTCAGGGCATTGACGGTGTCTTGGTGCCACCTGGCCTTTTCCTCACCCCGGCTGGAGCTCCTGCACTTGCCCCAACTCCAGCTGGCTCTCCTCCTAAGTCCTCTGGTGAGCATTACTTCTTGAGCATTCCTTCTGATCTAATGCTTGGGCTGATAGCTTCATTTCATGCCATACGGTGTTGCAATATGTACTGTAGTCTGATGCCAGGTCAAGATGAACCAATTTCTTTGATTGATGTTCGTCTTCTAGGGCTACTCATATACGTAGGTTAGGGATGGCAATGTTTTACATGAAATGCCTGGTCACATCTGAGCATTGAGATGGTATTGCAGTCTCTCTTTTTTAAGGCATTGTGCCACGAGTGGGGGATTTTTCTAGGTTCTTTCATTCTAATGCGTTTTCTTTGTTTTTCCCCAGGTCTGCGACACATGATGGATTCAAGGTTTGTGATTGCGGCAGCTGTTGCAGTTGGGGCCCTGTTGTTGTAGATACGCATGGAACAGGATTTCCATTTGCATCATTAGCTGTTTAGAGGCACGAATAGATGAGACATGGATAGGCACAGGTAGTGACTTATTGACCTGACAGGCTTGCCCTCCCAGCAGGCCTGCTGAGCAATCAGCCTCTGGGTGTGTTATGTGGTATCTAAAGGAGCTTGCTTTAGAAGCTTGTAGTTGGCCGAAAGCAATAAATGTGGAGGTGATTGCCACCTCTCATTGTGCAGATTTTGTGCCTAACTATTTATGGAGGGCTTCTTGCGCTAGACAGATCACAATGGCCACAAACACATGAGCGCACCCCAGAAGGCTGTATCACCATTTATTTAGTTACTTATTTTAGAATTTGCGTTACGTTCCCTTAAATAGAAGTACGAAATAAGAGCCAGATGTGCTTTCTCCTTAGACAGGCCCCGGCTATATGTGGCAGTTTCTCTTGTGAAACTTTGTGGATACTTGCCCTTGATGACAAATTCAGACACTGGCTTTGTTCTTATTTTTTACCATTCGATTCTTCATCTAGTACTCCAGTTCATTGTATGCCTTTTTGGTCGCATGTTGGAAGTACAAACTTGAAATCTTGGTTACAATCACATAACATAAAAGGAAGGAGTTACATGAAACGGTGGAGCAAGCTGCTGAAGTTCAACAGACTCATTGTTGACTCCCTGGGACAAATATGGATGTTTATATTAGATGACACTGGGTGGAGATTTACACCAATACTTAGCACATTTGTGTGTTTTATCCATTATCATGCTTTTCCAACTACTGTCCATCAAATGTGGAACATGCACATTCTAGGTCCTATTCACTTCATTTTTTCTCAGTAAACGGGGACACGAGTCCCACGTACATATATGCAACAGACAGTGGTCTCAGAAAGAGGTGCATCACATTTGCTCCCGTATTGCAACATGCTGAGCTAGTGTAACTAACTGAGTATCATTGTTTCTGCTCACCTTCAATTTGACTAGGTTGCAGCGCGGACAATGGATGTCACTGCCAACTTCATATATATACTTCCGCCTTGCTCTTCATAGTCAAAAAGTTGTAAGAAGTCCCAATCATCCTTTCCTGATATGTAATCTAAGAGCAAAAAAGTTCACCACTCAAGCACACCCTGAGGAGACTGGCGACTACACAACAAGCATATGCGTCATACTATGCCACCCTCCTTGGAGGGGCACGTCAAGGATTGTCACTTGGAAGTGACGTGGATAACTTGTAAGTGATGTGGGTGAGCCACTGACTACTTGAGACCAACCATTACACTTCAACGTCATGTCAGCAACAAAAGTGATATCTAGAACAATTGAAGCTGGCTCGTTGGAACCTGACTTTGGATAAGCTCTGCTGAGCCGCGTGGGAGTACCAGCCACCCATGAGTTGCAAGACATCAGGCCCTGGGAAAAAGCATCTCACCTTCTGATGTTGTAAAACCCTCTGATGGACATGTCCTACCAACTTTGGTTAGAAACCTATTCAGACCCATACTTTCAAAGAAGAAGCTTGTAGACATGAATGCCTGGTGACAACGGCTGATACTGATCGATACAAGCCCTTCAATCAATATGATTCAGCACTAGTGGGGCTTCTTCAACTTCAGCTGTAACAGCTGACTGCCTCTCTGGCTAGACAACATACAGAAGCATAATTTCATCTTACAACAAGTTCCAGAGGATAGTCCAAGCGCAACTTTAACAGAATGTAGAAGCTTATTTTGTGTCCTCTACCTATCTACGTCTTCTCAATGATCATCAACCCACCCCTGCATAACGTCGCCATGAGCACAAAGTAACTTTCCTAAATTGATGCCAATACTCTTTGAGGCAGGCGATACACGTGCACTACTGAAGCAAAACCAATATTATTTTATTCGGCTGAGCACTGTCTACATCCTGTATGTCCTGACAGATAATGAATACCTCAATAACATGCCCTTGGTGTTATTACTTTTTAATATCATGTTCTCTTGAGGTCATTTCTATTGGTTGAAATATAAGGCGAGATAAAGGAGAGAATGCGTGAAGTCGTCCTCCTAATTATACAAACCAAATTTGTCTATTCCTGCTAGTAAGTACTGCAAGGTCATGGGGGAAGTAAAACCGCTAGATGAGGTCTCCTTTAGCCGTTTTCAGAGTCATGAAAATTACGTTCAACGTACCGAAGGAAACAGGTGATACGTAAGACACAATCCACTTATCAACAGCTTAACCTTAGGATGAGGGCAGCTTAGTGCTGAATAGAGCTTAGACTTTTAGAAATATTGCTCTCATCTATGCATCAAGAAACAGGAAGACAGAGGAGGTCCAGGAGATGGGCAGTTGTGCTTATTGTCCAAACGTTACGTTTCAAGACGCATCTGAGGACGTCTTTCAGCACCATCTAGCACAATCTAGCACCACCTACTAACAGTCACGTTGTGCATAGTTCTGTGCCCCCGTGACTAGCTTCGCGTTGTTGGAACGTCGACCGTTTGACGTCAAGGACAGGTTCGTTATTCCTGGTTATATTGCCATGCAGAACGTTTTTTGTTACTAATGCTTTGCATGATGATCACTCCTACTCGTTCCAATTAACTGTCTTTTCAAGCTAGAGAACAGCCCTTAACTGCGGGCTCCAAAGATTCTAATTTATGTGTATGGTGAATGTATGTAACCAGTTGCATCAACAGCACAATTCTGTACCCCACCTTCCTGATTACAGATTGAAGTTACACTATCCGTTCATATGTCATATTGTTGGCATTGTTGGAGGAAGATAGCTTCTTAGTTTGAACACATTCGTCCCTTTCTGATCCTTTGCACTCGTCACTGTGTTCCAGCAAGTCCACCGATTTAGTATACTAAAATCGCTTCTGCTGGATTGGACCTCGATCATCAAGTAACAAAGCATGCATTCTGTTGGCGAAACGCTGGCGTCCGTGAAGAGCACAAATATTCGACATGTCATTATGCAAGGTCTTAGTCTTGGTAAGCTGCACCACTCTCTTCGGAAACCTTAAGTAGAAATACCAAAGACGTATGATACAAGCTGTGGGAACGTGTACGGGGAACTTGTCGTCTACATTTCCTGGAGAGGAGGAGAGTGAATGAAGTCACTCGTATTGCTGTGTCAAGAATGGGAAATGGGGGCTAGAGTGAGAAAGTATGGTGGGTTAAGGGTCACAAATCTGCACAGCATAGCACATATAGCAGGCACTGCTCTCATGCGTGGCCATTAGGGATAGCTTGACAATTTGCTGTATGCGGTCGTCTCTGCCGGCAGCAAAGTCTCTCCTACCAGTTTGCATGCCCAAGTGAAGGCACTACCCAGCGCAGGCACTACCCCGGTGCAGGGGCACACTCCTCCGCATGGGATGGGCCACGCCATGTACTCTAAGAACCCGATGCTCTCCCTCCTGCTGCTTGGGTACTGACTGTGGTGCGACGCGGATGTGGAGAGGGCAGCCATGATCGTGTGCAGCGCGCTCATCATCTGGAAGGGCCTCATGGTCGCCACCGGCTCAGAGTCGCCTGTCGTGGTGGTGCTCTCTGGCTCCATGGAGCCCGGCTTCCGACGCGTGAGCCCTTTCCTCCTCCTCTGCCGCCCCTCTGCTGTGCCTCTTCTGTGCCTCTGCTGTGCCTTTCCTGCAGTATGTGCGTGGTCCTGCTTTGGCTGATGACGCCCTTGGGGGCTTGGGGCTCTCTAAGTCCTCAACCCTGAGCCTTACGACCCTCTGGCCTCTGCGCGTTGCCCTCAGGCCTGCAGAGCATGAGTGTGGCACCTGCCTTTTCCTTCAGCAATGTTCGCTACAAGATCGAGTATGATGCCAAACTGCATGGTGTAAGCACGCCGTCTTATCGTGAACGACGCGCCTGGTCACTCTGATCCCGAGTACTCCTCTAGCCATGCCGTGGAACTTAAGAAGGAGTTTCTCCGAAGTGGGGGGGAGAGATTGCGACGAGGCTGGCGTCGTCACCTGGCTGCTGCTGCAGCTTTCCCCTCTCTGCCCTGGCATAGCTGACAAGGACTGCGAATGGGCTGCACCCCCGGGGGGG
>WELA01009966.1:160440-174800 GCA_009602735.1 Mesotaenium endlicherianum | reverse complement strand
GGGGTAAAAGAAAGAGGAAAGGGGCATATGCAGGAGCGTGTGCGTGTGCGTGTGCGAGTGCGCGTGCCTGAAGTCGAGAATGCTGTGGAGGCCCAGGGCCTGCATGCGCTCGAGCGCGCGCACGGCCTCCTCCACCGTCTCGCCCGCGCAGAAGTGCGCGTACGAGGTGCGCCGCACGCCCCATACGAGCGGCGCCGCCAGCAGGCGCGAGCGCATCAGCGGCGAGCGCACCACCCAGGTCCCCAGGTCCACCAGCGCCTCGCTGGCAGCGAGCTCCAAGTTCAGAAGCGCGTTTGCCAGCTCGCGCGTCGTCAGCTTCGCAAACACGGCCTGCGCGTCGGCGACGTCGAGCGCCGCCAGCCTGGCGCTCTCCAACGCGTGCGCGGCCTCCGCGCCCCGGCTCTGCTCCGCCGCTGCCACCTGCGCGGCATCTTCGTGGACAGGTGTCTCCCCCTGGCGGTGGGCCCCCCCATAGGCCCAGGGCTCCTGCGCTTCGGCCTGAGTGTGGAGGCGACTGATGAGGTGCTTGCTCGCGTGGTAACGCCTCTCATGCTGCTGCGAGAAAGCGCAAGTACCGTTCTTGGTGCCACCCGAGACCGAAGAGGTCGGAGGGCTCTGTGAGGCCGAGGGAAAGCAGCCACCGCTGTGGCGCACGCCTTTGTCGTGATATCTCAAAGATGTAGCGCGAATAAACGAATCGTGTTGAGGGGTAGCCTCACCAGACGTTCGTAGGCGAGCAACGAAATTGGAGAAGCTACGTCCCAAAAGCGGCTTTGCTGCACTAACAACTTGAGAGGGGTTGGAGGCTAAGCAGGTAGATTTTGTCCTAAGGATCCGGGCAGAATCAGAGGTGCAACGCAAAATCCCCATGAGACTCATCGTCACTAACTCCTTGATCACTATTCGTTCCACTCTATATTCTCCTTGCGGTTCTTTATATGGATACGCACCGACTGTCAACTATGGGTGCAAATGCAAAAGCCATGCCGTCTCGCATGCGCCAGGGAGAGGCCTCTCTTGGATTGGCTTATCCGATAAGTCATAAACATGCAAAGGGAGATGGTTTTCACCAATTTTACTGGCCTATTCACAGAATTGTATCTGCTGAAACGAATACCTGCGGAATGTGCTGCCTTCCTCTTCAGAGCTGATAAATTGAACGCTATCGATGGATGCATTTGTGTTCATGTTAACCGGTCATAACTTACTCAAAAGCACACTGTAAGAATTGAACTTACAAGTGTAATACAAAGCTGATCTGCAGTATACATATCTGCAAGTACTCGTTGGCCCGAGGTATTGTTGCTCTAGCTGTGACACTCCGCATCCGCTCGGTTCACATATTTTCAAGGCGGACTTCCAAGCACTACCAAGTGCCAGCCAAGTGCTACCAAGTGCTACCAAGCACCTCCAAGAACTGCTCGTCGCGCGAGTGTTTGACCAACTGGAGCAAAGTGGAGTCCTCGTCGATGGTGTACCACGTGTGATCACACGTTGGTGAGCTGAGAAATCAGGTCACGAATAACGGCTGTTGACAATGTTTGACGTCAAGTGCGCGTCACAAGTTTTCCTCAAGGCTGGGTTACTTGGCCATCAATTATTACCAGCATTTACCAGCCATAACCGTTGTTTTTTTTGTTGTAAAATATCATTTTCCACCTCAGGCGTTAATCAGCATCACGATGTATGGAATGTATATGCCATGTCTGAGCGAAGAGGGTGATTCTTTCCTGCACGTCCATACGTATCAAAACCAACATACATCTCTTGATGAAAACCTCCTTATTTATAGCCATCTTACAGGTAACAACTAGTCTAGCTTCAGTTGGAGGGTAAAGGGGGACTATAATACACTGAACATGGTGCACATGAAAAACATTTGACACAAAATAGTCACCATCTTTTCATTAACAGGTGGTCATGCTTAATATCAATGTCTGTAACGGTCTATACGCTTGATGATTACTCTATAATACGAGTGCAAGTTTGCTTCAAATTGATGCTTTGCCCACTTATTTGAGTACTTTATTGATCATTCGGGGAGGGTTCAACGTTCAATAAACAGCACTCTACTGGTCTTAGTAGAAAAACACGACAGCAAAGGGGGATACGAATGCTATAGGAAAGTGATTGGAAAAAGTAATCCAATAATTCTACACATATTGGAGGGGAGGGTTACTCTGTATTCTACCTACATAGCACTTGCTGACTATTGCACGACCATCCTCCACCCTCCACACAGATAAGAACTTTGTACCTAGCCAATGGTTCAACATGCATGTGACAAATGAACAAGGCCTACAGCTTCTATACCAACAAAAGACATGGGACCCTACGACGAAACATACTAAAACTAGCAGATCAATTGTCTTAACAAGCATAATTCTCTCTGTGGAAGTGAAAAAGAGCGTGTTTTAGAGCTCAAATGATAGACAATCTACGTAAGGATGAGGTTTGTACGTTGAAGCAATATCTACCAAGAAGTGCGGCTATGTACTTTATGTATATGGGGTAAGGTACACTGAAGTCACAAATATGTGTGCTCTCAACTGCGCCTATTCTATCACTCCGCTATCTCAAATCTATGACGTCAAACTGTAGCTTGGGATTAAGGTAGACATGAGCGCAATGCTGGTAGATGGGGCCCCCACCGACCGGTGTTTCATGGGGGTGGAATCCTCTCCGGTCGCAGTTCTGGATCACTTTCACACCCCCCGGATCTGCAAGCCGGAACACTCCAAACTTTCTGCAACCACCGTCACCCACGCCACCCCAAAAACACAATGCATCATGAGCCTTCCCATCGCGCCAGGAGACTGACACCAAGCATAGTGTTTCAACATCCCCACAATCCTCCAAATCGCAAATGCTTATTTATTGAGCTCAAACGGGGGAGACTCTACCCACACAGTCAGGTCAATTTCGTAATCAGTCCTCAAAGCAGTTCTCCCATACTCAACTCTCCGGCACATCGACTCCCAGTGCTACTGGTTCTCAATAAGAGAAGGGCAACAGCCACTCAGCAGTCATTTCGTCTTCAGGCAAGTGCATCAAGCGCACGAGTGAACGAGCAAGAGTTGATGAGCAAGGGAGCCTGCGGGGCTGGAGAGGGCACCTGTTGCGATCAGACGGTGCCATGACAATGGCAATGGCCTCCTGCAACATTATCTGCTCCCCCCCCCCCCCCCCCCCCCCCCCCCCCCCNCCCCCCCCCCCCCCCCCAAGCAGTCGGACGTACCTGTTCAGCTACGTAACGCTGGAGGGGAGCTAAGTCATGACAGGGGCCGCAGGGTGCTTCACCTGCCCGCAACTCCTGACTGCTTGGCAGCTTCCGGCAGCTAAGAGATAGAATGGCCACAGGGGAACGCATTTGGTACAAGCATGGACAAGCTCTGGGAGACTGACAAGTGGAGGAAGCAGAGCAAGGACGGGTCAGGGATGCGGGGACTACAGGAGAGCATGCAATCTGCACTCTCTTTCTCCCTCTCTCACTCACCTGGTACGAGTAGTGCGTGTGCAAGTCTATGGACGACATGAAGCACGACTGCGATGGATGCGTCTGTTCCCAAAAAGAACGAGAAAGAAAAGTCAATCCAACGGAAGGGTTAGATGGGCAAGGATTAAAAGCAGAAGAGGAGCTGGCGTTCGCGGCAGAGCGAAGGAATACAATACAGGCGGCCATGGCGGAGCGACTGGCGGAGCAAAATCTTGCAACACAGGCAGCCGCGGTGGAGCGAAGGATGGCAACACAGGCAGGGGCAGGCCGGCAAACAAGCAGAAAAGGCAACCAACAGATGGGATAGTGAAGAGCGCACGTGGATCCATCCGAGCTGGAAAAGGCCCCTCTTGTCCTGGGCCTCAAATATCTCCTCCTCCGATAGCGTCTGACACTGCAGCACACACAGGCACGCACATACACGCACATACACGCACACACGCAAGCGCATGCACCCGGGCGCACACCATCAGTGAGTCGATCGTGCCTCTAAATGGAAAATGCTGCAATATCTTTGTGCATGTTGCAGCTGAAGGACACTGGTGCATGCAATTAGTGTCCTATTCTCAGGCTGGGAGCCAAGACGGCGACGACGTACCGAGTCCGACGTGGCCTGCTGCTTGGGCAGAATCAGTGTGGTCACGAAGAACTTCCCCTGCTTCTGCTACCTCTCACCAACAAGCGCACACCCAAAGCCAAGCATGAGAAAACATGCCACGCGAAAGCACTTGCACTTGCCACATCGGCAGAGGCGCGCGCGCACACACAGGCAGATATGTGGCAGCATACGGAGGCAGGCACCTGATGACGAGTGCGTATGGGGGCAATACCGCGCCACACCAGAACGCACAGATTCTGCGGTGCCAGCAAGCAGTACACAGGTCCGGGGAGAGGGAGAGCGCACCAGAGAGCCGGCGAGGACGGCGCAGGTCTCCAGGTTGCGGCTGGTGTTGGAGGCCACCAGCCTCATGAACTCGTCCATCATCTTCACCGACTGCTCCCCCCCCCAACACACGTGCATTATTTGTCCTGCAAGATGCCAGGTTCACGCCAGGTTCACGCGGAGTCCTCCCTACCTGCTCCTCCCTGCTCCTCCCTTCTCCCCCAACTCTAAGCCACACTATCTCTCCCTCCTGCTAACCCTACCCGCCTTCCCTCTGGCCTCCCTTCGTCGCTCACGTCTCCTCTTTCTCTTCCTAGTCTTGTTACTTTTGGTACATTCAGCTGCGATACTCAAAGCCATGGGGCGTCGCATTCTTCTGAAGAGGCCCGCAACGCAACTTCGTTGAGGGGACTGTTTTCCGCAGGATGACACGTGTACCTTCAAACGGGCCAAAGATGAGAAGCGATAGAGGCATTGAGAAAGGGGAGCTCACGATATGAAGCGGCTTGGGGCCCTTGACTTCGGCCAGCTTCTCCTCCGCAGGGTTGGAGAGAGGCGGGCCCGGCCGTGGATCAGCAACATCCTGCGGCGCCGGTTGCACGTCCCCGCCTAGCGCGTATACAGACTGTACAGGTGTCTCTATGGGGGGCGGTGACGGCTGCCTGATGAGCTTGGTTTTGGGAAGCGCGGGCAAGGGGGCCGCGTCCGGCCACAACTCAGGGGCAGCAGCAGCAGCAGCAGCAGGAGGAGTAGTGGCCACTTGCGGAGCAGCTGCTACTGCTGCTGCTGCTGCGGGCGGCTGCTGAGGTAAGCCCCACGGATTGTCAAGCCTGATCACACACATGCATAAACACAAACACACGCACACACACCCACAGAGAGAGAGAGAAGGGGAGTAACAGTCAACGGTGAACAGATGCAACATAGCTGCCAAAGAGGCCCCTTGCGACCTGGAGCTCTCGAGGTTGGCGCTTTCCTGACGTGGCAGGCAAACACCCAACATGGTGGCGTGAAGGACCAATAGATAGCAGTGGCAGCTTACCCGGGTATGTCGATCGGGGTGGCATCGATAAAGCTGGGGTATTGCACCTGCACGCGGTAGTAGCCCAGGCCCAAGCACCCACATTCAAACAAGGAGAGACAGAGAGGAGGGGAAGCAGTCAGCACGTCTGAGTGCTTGCTGCTAATTGGGAGCTCTGCAACGTCCCTTCGAGGAGAAATCAGCAATACACGGTTCCAGAATGCAGGCAAGCATGGCACAGGCACCGCGTCGCAGGGAGGCGGGAAAGGAAGCCGCCCTGAGCGCAGAGAGCGGGAGCTCGCAGAGTGGCAGCAGCAGCTGGCTCACCCGGGAGTGAGCGGACGAGGAGCGCTGAGAGGGCTGCTGCGCAAAGTAGCCCAGGATGGCGTGGCGGCTGCGCGTCTCCTCCCTAGCCGGCGGGATGCTCAGGCTCCTGCCCACCCACCCGCCCGCCCACCACAGCGGCGCTCTCTCGCTCAGAAACTGCTCCTCCACGGCAGATGTGCGCGTGCGACACCCTCCACAAGCTTACGACCAGGCGCCAGGTGTCCAAGCACCGCCTCGTGCTGAAGACCACCTACGCCTCTGTGATTAGACGCCGCAGCGGCTCTCAGCGGCGAGCTTGATGCATCTTGCCCTCTCCCCAACTACCCCCCAAGGGAATACCAGTTGCTGTGTGCCAAGGTGATGGATAAGCAGCGTGTGTCTACAGCTTACACATAGCGATGAGGAGCGGAAGTGGGCGCACGGGGGTACGGTGCGGGCTTACATGCTGTCGAAGGAGTCGGAGAGGCCTGAGATGGCGAGGGGCGCCTGCGACTGCCGCCGGGCACTCTGGGGGGGCGGGTAGGATGGCCCGGTGAGCAGATCCAGGGGGCCCGACGATGACGGGTACTGCTGCTGCTGCTGCTGCTGCTGCACATACCCACACCGAACACAGATAGAGACGCAGGCCCCAGGCGACCAAATATTCAGCGCATACTGGCGGGTGCATGCACAAGCACGCAAGAAGGCATTCACGTGCAACGCATCGGCGGACTAGGTGCTGGCCCATCAAGTGCCCCCAGACTAGTCGCGTCTTTCGTGTTTCAAGTCAGAGAGGAGCAGAGGGGGAGGCAGTCTGAGACTTCTTCTGACAGGCAGTTAAGAAGCTGCCGACCCAGCCATGAGTTCACACGGAAGAGACATGTGGAGCGTAAATCTCTTTCCCGGCATGAGGCACACTGCCTGCCTGACAACAGTCAGACTGATCCTACCGCTTGGCCCCCTCCTCCCCCTAATCATCAGCTGCAACAAGTCCTCCTCTTGCGCTGCAAAGAACGTGAGCGGTACGGGGCCGTGCTCTCATTCATACAAAAGGGCAATCACACCAGAAAAATACACCAGAGCGCTTCTGCAAGCCCTTAAAGGGAAAAATCTCGCATCCAGGGAGCTGTCGCAAGCCCACAGGGAAGGGGAGAGAGTTGCGCACCATGCCATCGAAGAAGAAGTAGTCAGTGGTGGTGGCAGCATCGAGTGAAGAGTACGAGGAGGACGGCGGGTAGATGGGCCAAGCGCCGTCCTGCTGCTGCTGCTGCTGCTGCCGCTGCTGCTGCTGGAGAGACACCTGGCCCCTGTTTATCTCGTTGACCAGGCTGTTGACCTGAGGCTTCAGCCGCTCGATCTCATCGAATATTGTCGGCAAGAGCTGCAGTCCCGTGCAACCCCCGGCTCGCAAGGTTGTAGTGTATTCATCATGTCTGTGACGTAAGTCTGCGATGCAAGGTTCGCTTCGCAACACCCAAACTTAGATCAAGAAAGTTCGAGCACACCTTGCATGAGAAGCATCTTGCTGTGCATGAGAAGCATCTTGCAGTGATGGAGGGCACCCTTGAGCTGTGATCCTATGCATGAACTCTGTGAGGAGGCGCATAGGGCCTTAAAAGCAAATGCACTCCAGGCGCTATGAGAATGAATCTCATCGCCCTTTACAACAATGCAGAAAGGGTGGCTAGACACACCATGTATCCGAAATAGCCCAGGGCTACTTGTAGATACTTAGAGGCTCCTTATGATTACTTAAAAGGAGCAATACATATACGGTACGTGCTCTAGGCTATGAGACTGCTAGGAAACAGTTCTGGCGTCTAATGTTTCAAGGTATTAGGCCGGACAGGGATGATATGATACCTTCTTGTAATGCTTTTGCTCTGTCTCAAAACCACCCCGTTTGAACTCTAGATGTGCTGGCACTGTCTCTGCAATCAGGCTGCATCGCCATACACCGCACATCATTTTCTTATAAGACGAGCTTGTAAGGAACCACTAATTAACAAGCCCTGAGAAAGCTGTTTCGAGGCAGTGGATTTGGGCTCCTCAAAAAATACCACATGAGTGCACAGGAATGTTTGGCCAGGCCAGCCACGTTGGGTCACTTGCTACAACTGTCCGCTCATTCTGACCGCGAACACCAAATGATAGACAAAGATTCGCTCTTCCAAAACATCCTGTTCCACATGCACGGGTAGGCAAAGTGCATATTGTGCTGGGAGAATATAAGTAAGAGTTACCTGGCAAACTTAAATAAGAGGACATACAACTCAAGGATATTCTTCTCGGCTCTGTATATTTCAGCCTGCAGACATAGGGTCACGAAACGTCAGAAATACGGAACCCCTGTTGTACACATATGACATAAACTATATAGCTGTTTGCTTCAGGAGGATTCCGTCTCCCTACTTACTTGCTTGAGCACATTCTGGGCACTCCTGTAATAATTCTTCAGAGGGAACCTATGGTCCACCTCAACTTTGGAAATCTTAGAAGCAAGATCAAATGGTGCCATATTGATAGTCTAGCTCCGGTACTTCGTTAGAAAATATTGCCAGTGTCGCATGTCCGTGTTTGAGTTAGAACGCTGTGAATAAGAGCAGCCTTCGAAGAACGCCAAGGCCAGTTTCAGGCAATGCGGTCAACTTGAAACACATCCTGTCTATTCCATCTTCAGTTCCTTTAAGCCGTGGGGGAAACAAAATCATGCTCCTTTAAACGACGAGCTTATTTGGGCATGGCCGATGCCTGCGAGGCTCACGGACACGCCCGCTCTCAAAGTTCTTAAGAAACGCTCGCACAACAGCAAATAATAGTGGACTCCGAAGAAAGGTGGAGTGCGTTATGGGACCAAACTAAAATTGACTAGAATGAACTTGTCAAAAAACGTACGACAGAAGTGACGCCATAATGTCATGGAATGATCGCGACTTCTAGCCTATACCCCATCCGCCTCGCACCATGCCGCATGATGCCGCACATGATACAGGACACGAACGTCATTGAATGATGTCGGTAATTGCGAGCTGTTACAAGAAGTGTCACCCTTTGCTTCCATAGCGACACGGCTGTACGTTTCCGTGCACCAGCAACTGCTGGCCGTGGAAAACCATGTAAAAGTAAACGAATGTGGAGACTTTTGAAACTTGACGCGATCCGCAACATGTACCAGAACGCTGCTGCAGCACATGTCGATTAGTATTTCGACCTTTCTCACGGCTTCACGAGCTTCAGTGAAAAAACCGGAGTGGCCTTACACAACACGGTCGTGCTTCAGAGGCATTCATCCGTTATTTGTTGTAGGCCCCTTGAAGAAGCAGCTAACAATCACATCAGCGACATGGGAGATACTGCCGCGTCCGAGAAGAAATTGAGAATAGGTGTTCTAGCTATACAGGGATCGTTTCGAGAACATGTGACTGGTAGGCCTTTCAACTTTGGGTCTTTCTTGACTTTCGAGGATCATGTCTGTAGAAAGAAAATCGCAGATCTGGTAAGGAGAGATTACTCATATGTTCTTCGACGTCTGTGCAGCACTTAGGAGATGTGGGATCGAAGGTGTAGAAGTCCGAAAGCCGGAACAGCTTGTGGGACTATCAGGGCTGATCATTCCTGGTGGAGAGAGCACCACCATGGCGCACGTCGCTGAGCGCAATGGCCTGGTACAGAAGAATGCTACTAGTCTGATTCTGGCACATATATTAGTGTCGCATTCTCTTACTTCGTATGGGGAGTGATGGCTTATAAGCACCAAAATGCCCAACTTTAGATGGGAGTTGCTTATTTTCAACGTTGGAAAGAAGTTGCCCAGAAGTTAGATTAAAATATGTGAGCTGCTTCTTACTCCTCGAGGTGTGCTCTTGTGCATACAGATACCCGCCCTGAGGGACTATGGCGCGACGGGCAAGCCTATCTGGGGCACATGTGCCGGTCTTATCTTCCTTGCAGATCGTGCTATAGGTGAGAGTACGCTTAAGACCTCCAAGCAGTACTGCAAGTTGAAATACGGTGCAGCAGTAGTGTTTCCCTCTTCAAGCAGGATCGTCTGGTCTGGTGCATACCAAGCACATTTTAGACTGGTTCTTCACTTCCTACTATCAGCAAGGAAATGAGGCCGCTGAGTAGAGGGATGAGGAAATACGTTGCCTCACGTGACTTCTGGAAGGTGGATCATTTTAGATAATAATTAATGGAGAAAGTGTGCATGTGCAGGGCAAAAGGAGGGCGGCCAGGCCCTTCTGGGCGGCCTTAACTGCACCGTGCACCGCAACTTCTTCGGAAGTCAGGTGCCACATGTCGCCTGCAGACCTTCTGCTGCTCATTCCAGCCCTCTCAGCAGCAGTAGGATGCGCACGGTCGCGCTCCCCCTCAATTTGGGCGTGAGATAAGCAATTACTGGCCTAGTCAGTAGGCCTCTAGTCCTTCACCTGTGACACGCGAGATCTCTTCTAAGTGATTGCTTCCAGTGGTCTCTTCAAGAAATACGAGGGATCCACTTGGCTGATCCATAACCAATGAAGGTGGATCAAAATGTGGATGGCATTTTCGGCATGGGGGCCTGATGGCTGCGAGGGAGCGGTGGGTGGGGGGGTTTGACGGGGGCAGGTGAACAGCTTTGAGGCCGACCTGCCGGCGCCTGCAGAGCTCCGAGAGGCCGGAGGTGCCGACGAGTTCCGGGCCGTCTTCATCCGGGCGCCGGCTGTCGTAGAGACAGGCGAGAGCGTGCAGGTCCTGGCAGAGTGCCCCGTGGCACCGCAGAGCGACAGCGAGGTAGGTGCCTTCTGAGGCAGGAATCACTTTCCTGCATGCACTCTTAGGCAGTCTGGCACTCAGGCGCGCGCGTGCCCACGTATGTCAGGAAGATGCTATTGGCCCCGTGTCGTGTCATACTCTTCCCCGCCAAGCTTGCTGCCAGGGCGGACCAGGTGTTGTCCATGTTGTCGTCGGAAGAGACGCGGAGATGGAGATGGAATCCTTCAGCGGTCCAATGCCCCGCCTGACACGGCGGAGAAAGGGTGCAGGCTGCTTGCTTGCCCGTGCCACTCAGGGCCGTGAAGGACACGTGTCTGCCGTCTACTCTGCTGAAGGGAGTGCGCGGTGCCAGTGAGTGATCGAGTGGCTGACGGCGACAGGAGCTGGGAGGGGAGGGGAGGGTTGGGGGATTTGTTTTTTGGGGGGGGGGGAGAGAGAGGTGGGCATGCAGGTCCAGAGGGAGAAGGTGGCGGTGGCGGTGAGGCAGGGCAACCTGCTGGCCACGGCCTTCCATCCGGAGCTCACGGACGACGTGCGATGGTCAGTCGCCTCCTCTTGCTCCCTCCCTATCCCCCCCTCCCTTCCTCCTTTCTGACTTGAGCTGAGCTGAGCTGGGCAGGGTTGAGCTAAGCTCTCTCTCGTTCGTCATTACTGGGGGGCAGAATGCGAACGCTTTTGTGTATTGAGTGCTGCTGGCTGCCACTGAAGGTGCAGGACGTGAGGGGAGTGCTCGAGAGAGAGTGCATGCTCCCTTTAAAGTTTCTCTCCTTCGCCCGCCCGCCCGCACACCCCTTGCATATGGCCCCAAACACCAGACAGTTGCCCTGGTAGAGGCGTGTAGGCGATCTTTGAGCTGAGAAGAAAGATATTTGTTGGGGTTGTGGTGGAAGCAGCTCAAAGGCAGGGCTCCTGTTTAGAGACCTGACGTAGGACTACTCATGGGCCCTCTCACCCCACTCCTCTCCTCCTTCCTTTTCCTTCCTCTTCCCCCCTCCTCGTTGCCTTCCTCCTCACTTTTGTCCTTCCCTTACCTTCAGCCCTTGGCCTCCCCCCCCTTCTCCCTACACCTCAACTCCACCTCCTCCTCCTCCTCTTTCCTCTTCTCCCTCACCTAAAGCAGCAGTCAAGCTGTTGTATCTTCGGAGTGCCGTCGTGAACAGCTGGGCTGTAGGCATGCTTGAGCTGGTCTACCACCCCCTCCACATTCTTTCGACTAGGCGTTGATTGGAGGCCCCTCGTACTTTGTTGGCTTCGCCCCTCCTGATGGTCTTTACTTCTCGCAAACACATCAGAAGCAATTTGAGATGTGTTGGAAGATCTTTCCTGAGCTGCCTTAGGCCCCATCTCCCTCTCCCTCCTCCTCCTCCTCCTCCTCCTCTGGACTCTTACGGAATGCTATCCATCTCTGACGGCCCTGCAAAACAACAGGCACAGCCTATTCCTGAAGATGGTGCGGGAGAACAAGGCGTCCATGGACGAGGCAGGCGCCCTCCTGGACCCCGCTGCGCTGGCGTCGGGTGAAAGCGCGAGCATCCTACGGCCCGTCAACGACCCCGGCGATCTGCCCGTCTTCCAAGACGGGAGCCACTTGAAGTTCAACTTGTAGTGAATGGGACCACGGCCTTGGCCTCGGCCTCCTGGCACTACTCCTGAGGTACAGACTTCTCTGGTAGATAATATAAACTAGGCCCGCATTGGGCCGATTTATCTTGAGCTTGTGACAGGGCGGCTCTGTGAGTGAGCGCGTGTACCTGTGCCCGGCCTTCGTGCAGGAGGTGGGGTAAGGGCGTGGAGGAGAATTGACATGGTAGCCCCTGGCGTTGGTGTGCCTACAGTGAGCATGCGCCCGTTGTCGTTAAGTTTTGGGTTGCTTCAGCACCCGCTTCTTTAGGAAGTATACGTACATTTTGCAGGTGTAGAATGTTTCCCCGGGTGATTATTATTACGACGCTGAAGCTGTTCATTTCCATCATCGCAGAGAGTGCGTTCTCAGTGTTCTTGGTGAAATATCTCCAGCAAGGTAATGAGGACTATATATCCCTTTTGCGATACGAGGTAACTTGCGATTTTTGGTGAGCGTGCCTCTTATCATAGGCAGGAGATTTGAAAAGCTGAAGTAGAGGCCCGAGGAAAAGACCCCCAATCTAGAGCACTTCGACAAACATGCAGGATTGTACTAATCAAATCAGCTGGGCTGCCCCCACGGAAGCTTTAGGATGGCGAGCGTCACGCCTTACTCCGCATAGCATCATTGCGGCTTTGCTGTACAAAAGGATATAAACACTTTGACTTGTTTGAATTGGAGAGGACGACCGCAGCACGACGGTCCTCAACGGCTCCTTGAGGCATTTGGTGTTCTGATTGTCCCAAAGGTGCACTTTCAATGATAACAGTGCAACCCGGCTGCACTTTCAGTTCATAGATGGAGGCTGACACATAGCCTCCCGTCCCAAGTTCTCGGGCTGCCTCTTTGGCATTTGGTGACTACTTGTCACAAACAAAAAATTTGTGCACGCTCACGATTAGGCTTGTAACCATCCCAACCCCTGCAAACAAGTCAAAACTGCTTATGGAGAATTTAAATGGATAAATTTCTTAAAATACTATGGAACAAGCCTTGGAAATTGCTCTGAAAGCTCTTATGACAAGTGCCATTTCAGATATTTCTAGCACTTGTGGGACTCTAAGCTAGGGCAAGATCGACGGCATCCCTGCACATGCTTCTATTCAGGCTCCTCTGGTAATAAAGTACATAACACTCAAATGAAGGTGCAGACGAGCGGCCCTCCCCAGAAACCCAGCCAGTGCAAGTCGCAGCATACACCGTGGTACACTCACTCCTCCGTGTGCACAAATCAGGCTCAAAATTTGCCACGTTGATGGATATTGTTCAGCAGAGTACGTGCCTGGCCTTCTTTCGGGAGTGCTCTCTTTTTTAAGGCCCTCAAGTCAAATAGCCAAACCCGTCAGATAGGCCAGGCACCTAAGCTGCTGATGTGATAAGAGCCCTATCGTGCCTCTGAGGACACGCAAATTTAATGAATATGTTACAAACTTGTCGCCAAAGAATCGCAATGTGCGCGCAAAGGAGGCCGGAGGGGCCCTCGACAATGAGCAACTCTTTCACGGCGAACGCCGCAGGCTGCGACATGTGTCCCTCTGGGAGTGCATGCACCTAGGGGCACATGTACAGAGCACCGTGTGCTTCCAAATCTTCAGGCTTCAAAAGTAATCAGGCAGCCACCTTTTCCCTCTGCAACGGGAGAGTAGCCCGCATTCATAGCTGCTCAAGCAGGAGAGGCCAGGAGCACAGCACATCAAATTAGTAATCACAACCTGTGGCCGGATGATTGCACAGCTCGAGCCAGCAAGTGCTCAGCCAGCCGCCAACTAATCAAAGTGCAAGCTCTATCAACAAGCTGGGAGATGTACATGTAAGTGTCGCAGACACTTGAATAAGATTTCGGTTTATGCCTTTGCCTCGCGCTTCTTCTGCTCATAGATCCACCGGACCATGCCATCCAGTCGCCAGCCTCTGCCTGAAGCACAGGGGAGGGAGCTAGCTATGCATCGCACGCTTGCAGCAGTGGCGATGGCGGCTGCGAGAAGCAGGGGCGGGGGTGAGGGGCAGGAGACGCGGAGCGGGGCTCACCGATCGCAGATTGGGGCCAGGGCGAGTGAAGTTGGTGCCAAACACAAACTTGTGCACCACCGTGTGGTAGCCGACGTCCGTGAGGTGCACGGAGTCCCAGAAGAACTTGCGCGTGGGGTCGCCGCACACGTCGTACGCCTTCACGCCCAGCACCTTCTGCCCGCACAGGTACCCGCTGCCGAGCGACGCGCAGCACGCCCCCGACACGTCCGTGAAGTTGTAGCCTGTCCCCCCCCCCCCCCCCCCC
>WELA01009966.1:89633-147242 GCA_009602735.1 Mesotaenium endlicherianum | reverse complement strand
CTCTCTCTCTCTCTCTCTCTCTCTCTCTCTCTCTCTCTCTCTCTCTCTCTCTCTGTCTGTGCCTATGTGTGTTGTGGATGTAATTACATCTACATGTATATTCATATATGTATGCGTATATACGTGTGTGTATATATATGCATGTGATATCTCCTCTGCCAGTTAGATCATTGTGACCCTTTTATGAGACATGTGCCTTATAGTTAGGCAGGAAGCCCTGGACTACTCTGTGTGGTAACAACCAATGTGCAGAGGGAGACTCTTCCAGCACTTGCCAAATTTCGAAGCATGCAGGATGGAGAGAAAGCAGAGGCTGACGCCCTGATGCTACGAAAGGAGGGGGGAAATTTTGGTGCCGCTCGTGCAGGAGCACAACCTGTCGCTCAAGTTTGACTTCCACAGCTACCTCGTGCGCTCGCTGGAGAGCGACCTCACGCACGTCGTCGGCATCAGGTGAGAGGGAGAAAGATGGAGAAGGAGGGGTCAAGAGGTTGAGGGAGGGGCTAGGGGGAGGGCGAGGGGGAGAGAGCGAGTGAGGGAGAAAGGGAGGAAGGGAGGGAGACACGTTTGTATGTGCGTGTCCTCTGCCTGCCGTGTTCCAGGCGATGGCGCCCACCTTCTGCAGCTGCTGTTGCTGCTGGAGCTGCTGCTGGTGGTTCTCGTCTTCCCTAAATCGCATACCCTGCTGGACAGCAAAGCTTTTCTTGCATTTGCTGGCCCATGCGCCTGGCAGTCACCTGCTGGCATACGCGTCTGGCGCCGATTTTTTTCGTTCTTCTACTCGAAGGAGACTGTGTGGGCAGCTGGAAAAGACTTTCTTTTAACTTGTGCGCTTGTGCACGTGCGCGTGTGCAAATTCAGAGCCGTAATAGAAAGTGTGCATGCGTGTGTACGGACTGCCTCACTGCATCAGTCTTTGCACAAATGCACGATACGCTTTTTCTGAGAGTCCGGGCTTTGTGGCGTGACTGATGAGAGGGAAGGTGCCGGGTTGTGCTGTGCCAGGTGGTACCTCTGGCTGTGCGTCCTGGCCTTCCTTTTCGTCGGTGTTGACGGTGTGGCCCACCTTGCGCTCCCCCCTCTCCCCTCCCCTCTCCCTCTCTCCCCCACCCCTCCACCCTTTTCACAACTGGTGCACTTCATGGCTGCAACAAATGTGTCTCCACGTCTTCAAAACTATGTTGCATCATATGGCAATTTGCAAATGCCATGAATTTCATTCTTTGCCAGTGCGATGTGGCCTCCGCCGTTCTTTGGTCACACGATGACAGCTGGCAAGTAAGGCTGGCAGGGTTGCCTGCGAGGACCCTGCCCTGCAGTGTCCGAGTTTGCGTCTGCTGTGCTGTGCGGGCGTTGTTACCTGTCCTGCTAGAGTTGCTGACTGGGAGTTGCCGACGGCTGGCAATCCACCAAGAAGGTGCTGGGACGGCGTGGGATGCACCTCTGAGAGAGAGTGAGAGAGAGAGAGGGGGGGGGGCGGGGAGACGGACCGTTGGGGGACCTGTGACAGAGGTCTTCCCCAACATCTTTTGGTCGGGTATCCGATGCACAATATCTCCCTCTCTCGCGGGTGGGCTGGGGTGGGTGCTCGTGGGGGGCTGCGCAGCCTGGAGCATCTACTTCGGGCTCTCGTTTTTGCCCGTCATCGTAAGCTGACCCTGCCCTCACCTCCTGACTCCCACCGTGCATGGTTTCTGGTCTGCTCTAACTAGGCACAAGCAATGATTCAGCACAGTCAGCTGTTTTAATACTAATAGATATATGCATATGCATATGCATTAAATATTCACACATATATGAAAGAATGTTTGAGATGTACTATAAGCGTACAAGACACATCATAGTGAATAAGGCTGATTTTGATGATAGAAGACTAGGAGATACAATGGCATTGACAATATTTTGGCTGGAACTAAATGATGAAATATCGATGGTTTATTTTATATCACAAGCCTTCAAAAATGTGGCCCTTCACAGCACAGGCAGGGGCTGCTGAGCCCTCCCTGCCAGCAATGGGTGGGTTCCTCTTACTGTTTGCATCATGGACATTTCATTGGCTGATAGCTTGCGAAATGAAATTCGAATAATGGAAAAAGTTTCTCGACAATATGAAGTGTTGAGTATGTGTATTCATTCTTCAACTCACTCGTAAATAGGCTGGCTGAGCCTAGCCGGCAAGAATCCTTCGGCGGACTTCAGAAGACGTTCATCAGTTCATGGCTCGCATTTGTTAGCTCGTCTTCTGAAACCCTTCCCAGTCCAGCCCCAGCTCAGGAGGGAGGGAGCCCAAGGCCAGGTTGTGCAGAGTGTGGAGAGGAGCGCAGGTATATCTCACTCGCTTCCGCATGGAAAGCTTCAGCCACACGATCCTAAATCCTAGGAAGTAGGGACTAAATCGGCCATCATGAGACCCTGTCGTCATTGGGCTGCCAGGACAGTGGCAAGCTGGGGGCCTTTGTTCTCCCTCCATCCGCCCTATGCCTGCTTGCCCTCCCCCCCCGCCCATCCCCCTCCTGACCCGCAGCACTGGAGTGGCATAACATGACACCCCACCACACGCGGGGGGGCATACATGCGGGCCTGCGGGCGGGTGGGCGGGGGGGGAGTGTACAGCTGGCAGTGTCCATGGGGGCCAAGCTGGTGCATGTGATGGCCAGCCTGGCGGTAGAGAACTGGCACCGGGCGGCGGCGGACACACAGCTGCAGATTCGCGACGAGCTCTTCTGGTTCAAGCGCCCGCTGCTTCTGCTGGACGTTATCCACTTCATTCTCTTCCAGGCACGCGCGTGCGCTCGCACTCCTTGGGCCCAAAGGCTCCTCTTGCCTCTCTCTCTCTCCCTTCTCCTCCACGTGCCTGGGCATCTGACATCTACTGGCTGCTTTTCCATTCAATCGGACTGATGCACCTCATTTTCATCAGGGTTTCACTAGACATGCTGTCTCGTTGTTGAGGCAAGTCACTGAAGCTCGACTCGCTGGCGGCGTGGTTGTGCATGTCCTGTTTCTGTTGGGGTCGGCGTGGGTCGCGAAAGGGTGGTGAGGTGCACGCAGAATGCGTTCGTGCTTGCGGCGTACATCGGCATTCTCGTGAGTTTCTACTCTCTCTTTCATATCTACCTCTGGAGCCGCTCGGGGCGCAGCTAGACACGCGAGCTCTTTGCCCCAGCGTGTAGACCCCAACATTGCGAGGCTCTTCATTGGTGTTGCTAGGTCTGCCTTGCAAGCGTGGCATGTGTCAGCGCGCGGGAGCGCCTTGCCCCTGGTATTCGTCGGCACGCTTTGCCCGCTCCTCCTGCGGCCGCCCTTGGGTGCATTTCTTGGCCTTGTTTTAGGATCTGCTGATGTCATCGCCATTAGATCGGCTACTTGGCTTTCAAGGTCACCTTCGACTTTTGTCCTGGACTTCCTCCAGGGCCAGACTGGCAGAGTGTGAGACCTCCTCACTCGCTCACCTACCCAGGCTTGCATGTTGCGATGGTAGCAAGCTCCACACCAACAGGGTGCTCGGCATAGACTTTCGGCTCGTGTATGGCATGAGCTTTCGAGACCGCTTGTAAAGTGCCATCAGGTCTCTCTGTCAGTCTGACCCCTTGCCGGCCAAGAGGCTGAACGGAAGGCATAGTGTGTGCATATCGTGGCAGAGTATCGCCTTCTCATGGGGGCCGGAAGGGGGCTCGTTTTCACTTTGAATAACCAGTTGATATAGGCTTAAAAAGCTGGGACGTGCTCATCCACTCCGGGGCTCTGTCAGATTGCGTGAGCGTGGCGTATGTACAGCCCAAGCTCAGCAGGCAACTCCTACCAAGTTTCTCTTACATGCCCCCCGCCCAGCTTCCTCTTCCCCTTTCCCAGGCTCTCCGTCCAGCGTAGCCCTCTGACCCTTTGAGTGAGAGAGAACGCGCGTGTGTCTGTGAGCAGGGCAAGTTTGGGTGGAAGTCGTGCCTGCTCTCCAGAGTGAGCTTCACGATCGTTGAGCTCTCCATGAGGCAAGCGCTGCATGCACCCTCCCTCTCCCCGCACTTCTTCGGTCCCCTTCCTCCTTATCCTACATCCTCTAAGCAGCATTCCGTGGCCCTTCACGTGCTCTTGCATGCACCGTCACTCGCTCCAAGGCGTTGGCTGTCTGTGACCCTTTGTCTCCTTGCTTACATTGTTGAGTGGGGGCGTGGGGCTGGCCGCTGCAGTGTGGGGGTGCAGCTGATGGTGTCGTACATCACGCTGCCTCTCTATGCTATCGTGGCCCAGGTAGCCTTTTCTTAACCTCTGACTTCTCTTGCCTCCCCCCTTGGAATCTGTCATTTGACGTGCATGCTTGTGGCACCTGCCAACCCTCTCCATGATCAGTTGTGGTTTGGGATTTGCAATGAAGGAGCTGAACGCGTTGCATAGAAGATAGCCCTTGACTTGCTTGACAAGTTTGAGTACCACATGAGTTGCTGTCTCTCACTTTCAATCCTTAAGCCACGTGTTCTGTGCGCGTGTCTTGCCTGAACAAGAATAACTGGCTGAATTGCACCGTTGCTTATAGGATGCCAGTGCTGCCGTTCAAGATGGAGGTGATGTATGTTTGTCATGATGGGGGTTGTTTGTGGTTCAGATGGGCTCACAATACCGGCCAATAATATTGCCGGACACCGTGAGGGAGCACTTGCTTTCATGGGCAAATCGTAATAAAAAGGAAAAGGAAAGCTCGACCAAGTGGCGGCTCCATCCATCTTCAATAATTGAACGTAATGCAGACGTTGGCATGGATCCCCAGCAAGCAGGTATTATAAAAGAGTCAGGCAACAACTCGGATACAGAGTCAATGACGCAAGTGCAAGGCCGAGGCGTAGAAGCACTTGCTGAAGGGGGGGACGTGGAGGCAGGAGTGGAGACTAAGCTATCTTCAAGCGAAGATAGCAATGAGAACTTGAGTGTTAATGAGTCTACTTTATGGAAATCAATAAATCGTAGATGTCGTAAATAAAAGCGATAAGTACACTTTTGCCAGATTTTTCATCCCTTGAGTTTGTGGTGGGAGTTTTCATACAACCAAGTCATTTGAGGTAGGGAGGTTGCCGTGAGTTCTATCTGTGCATGAAAAAATCGCTCCCAAACTCGTGTCGGAGATTGTAACAACCTAGCACTTAAGTTAGAGTTTGCCATTGTTAAAGACGAGGTCCGTAACGGGAATTTTGAAAATTAGGGGGTCAATTACCGCTAAATTATTGCATCCATTCAATAGGCGTTTGCGATGTCTACAATAGGTGCGCATATGAATATCTTATTACTTTGGCCCAGTATCAAGTACATTCAATAAACATGATTGCTTTTTGGCACAGTGTAAACTTTTGGGTGATATTTTTGTGCTTGGATATGCCTCACTGACAAAATCCTATCCATGAGCCGTTTCCCAAGGAGGGCTTTGTCCCCCTAGCAGAGCATCCGGGCAACCCAGGACGTGTTGAAGAGGTGGTTGTCTTTGCGCAGCTTGTCCCACTTGCTCATGATCTTGGCTGCTGTCGCAACCGGCACTGTCGGTAGGCGCTAGGCATTGATACTACTAACAGCGGGTGATAATTACTAGGGAGGGACTACTCCCTGGATTGAGAACTCAAGCGACTGACCTATGTGCTTTGGGTAAAAACCCCCCCTATTAGGGGGAAAAGCCCATAGCTTATTAGCTGCAAAAGTGAAAAGAATAACAGGAATTGAACTGGGCACTACTGGGCAAATGGGCAGCTACTGGCTAAAGCAAAAACGAGCTATGGAAACCCCCCCCCAGCTGCGAGCGAGGGACCGTGAGCGCAGCTGAAAGCGGAGGAGCCAAAATGTGGTCATCAGGAACAACGGAAGTGTGGACGGTCTCTGAAGAGCCGGGAAAGTAGAACCCTGGCGGGAGATACTCCAGGTGATACACGTGGCGGACGGACACCCGGTACGAATCCGAAACGGAGAAGAGATGGGGCAACGCGGCTGACGGCCGACCACGGGGCCACTGAGAAGGCACCCGCGCACGCTCCAAGGAAACTCCCGCGAAGAGCGTCAGCGATAGCAGGCGTCAGCATCTGAGGCGGGAGACTTTGCAAATCGTGGAGCAGGGACTCTAGCCACCATGAAAGGGAGGGTGACATGCGACCACGAATAGGCAAAAAGAACAAACAGAAAATTGCGCACGGAAAGCCGAAACGGAAAGACGAAAAAGGGGAAAGAGTAATGAGGGGGTCCCAGGCTATAGGTGGTGGGCTCACCTTCAGGGACTTTGGGCAAAGGTGGAGACAAAACAAGTCAAGTGCCAACCAGCATTGCAACGATTGCACAACAGCATAGATGCGGGGCGACGACTGAAACCACACCCTTGGCAAGGGTGGTTAGCTGGTAAAGTGGCACGCAACGGATTGACCTCGTGAACGCGATATTAGTCAAGTGGCAAGGTGCACAATTCTTCATGTTTTCACGAATGGTGCGACCATCTGACCCCTCGAGCGTGAACACCCCATTAGGACTGACAGTACGCACGCGCAAGACTACGGGGCCAGCACGGACGTCGAGGGTATCCCGCGTTTCACGATGCAAGTAATCATAATCACCAACCTCAAACTTAACCATCCGTGGCTTGTACACCCCACTACGAAAACGAGCAGAACGTAGCGTATCCTGGTGCCAGTGAGCAAGTTACCCATGGCAATAGGCATGTGCTTAAGGAACAAGGCGACCTTTCATCAAGGTGAGTCAACAGCACATCATGATCATCGGTGTGGATGGGAACGGTGACGCGACGACAAATGGCAGAAAGAAGGAGGAGTTCTCGACCATATAGGAGGAAATAAGGGGAGTACGACCAATTGTAACCCATGGCAAGCAATGGGATGCGTACATCCCAGTCAGACACATCACACATGAGAGCATACTTATGCAAGCTGCGCTTAACTGTTAGAACTATACGCTCTGCAAGCCCATCTGCCTGAGGGTGGTCCCGAGATATGGTGCGGTGATCTATGAAGTACTTATCAAGCAACTCCACAAGATCACCCTGAAACTCCGACCCTTGATCAGTGAGAACCTCAGCACACGCCCCATAGCGACAGAGGACACGTTCAGTGATTGCACGAGCGATGTAAGCGCTAGACTTATCAGGAATACTAACCAACTCGATCCACTTGGTGAGGTGTTCAATCATGACAAGGACGTAGCGCATACCACACTTAGAGAGAGGTAAAGGCCAAGCCAAATCCAATGATTATCGGTAGAAGAGCCCACGCGAGGAAAGAGGATTAAGGACGGACAAGAGTGCATTGAAGGTGTTCTTAACTCGGTCACAAGACGTGCAGGACCGATTAAAATTGCTGACTTGAGCTACCAAACCCTCCCACCAGAACTTGGTCTGTAGAAGAGAACTAGTGCGTTTAACCCCGAAATTCCCGGACTCTTTGTGGATCTTGCGAATAAGAGGTATGTGCTCAGAAGGGGGAGGGACGACTCAAGTGTGATGAGGAAAAATACGTAGTAAAGTCCTTTCATGCCAGTGATATCGGGCACAACAATGCAAAACCCGGTCACGCTCACGCGACGAAAGAGGAGAAGACCAGGTCTAAGTACGCAAATACTCCATCACGGCAGCATAGGACCACACATCAGGCACCTCACGCAAGAGAACAATTGGACCGACAGCACACGAACCCACAGGGGTTGGGAAAAGACCCAGGTAATATGCGACATGCCAGGCTGGAAGGATATGTTCCTGCTGACTAGACGCAAAACGAGCCCCGGTGAGATCAACGTCCGAAGGGTCAGGGTTACGACTGAGACCATCTGCATCCTGGTAACTTAGCCCCGCCTTATGTTCAATGATAAAATTGTACTCCTGCAGTATGAGTGCCCATCGTGCGTGTTTACCCGTGAGTTTCTGGTTGGTCATTTAAGGGGTTGGAGGTCGATCGGTGATGAGTGTGAAGTGAGTACCATAGAGTTAAGGGCGAAAGTGCATCACAGCCCAAACTGCAGCCAAGCATTCCCCTTCATATGAATTGTAGTTCCGTTCAGCGGGCTAGTTACTACGGCTAGCGACAACGTATTCATGACCTTCCTCATCCTCTTGAGCAAGCACGGCCCCCAACCCTAGATGACTCCAATCAGTGTGAAGGGAAAACGGCTTACTATAATTAGGTCTGCATAGGATGGGAGCAGAGGAGAGGAGATTCTTCAATCTGTCATAAGCTACCTAACGTTCACTAGTCCATTCCCAAGGTAAGTCCTTCTTTAAGAGTTCGTTCAAAGGGGCGGCAATCGCACAAAAATCAGGGCAGAAACGACGGTGATCCCCATGTAAGCCCTCACGTCAGTCAGGACTGGCAGTCGTTGAATAGCATCGACTTTAACCCCCAGGAACATTTGGTGACCAAGGTAAGAAACAAAAAGGGTTGCAATTTAACATTTCTCTAGATGACACCTCAAACCCGCAGTCCTCAAGCATTGTAGGACTTGTTCAACGTGTGCCAAGTGTTCCTCTCCAGTGCGACTGGAAATGAGCACATCATCGATGTAACAACAAGTGAAAGGCAACCCACTAAGAACTCAATCCATAATACGCTCGAAACGGGCGGGTGCGTTCTGTAACCCGAACGGCATGACTTTCCACTGGTACAAACGACAATTTTTTCAAAAAGCATTCTTATACTTATCCTTGGGATCAATGAGGATTTAATTAAATCCCTGACGCAGGTGGAACACACTGAAGACACTAGCGTCCTCAAGGACATCAAAAATATCCTCAGGCACAGGCATGGGATAGCGATCCAACTTCGTGAAAGCATTAAGTCCCCGGCAATCCCCACACATACGTTTTTCCGCATAATTCCCCATTGCGTCCTTTTTAGCAGGCATAATTGTAAGAGGTGCAAAACCCAACATTGACTCCTCAAACATATCAGCCTTTCACAACTCAGTAACTTTCTCTCGCATAATGTCATGTTCAACTTCAGCGTGCCGATAATTCCTCAGAAATACTGGTTTGATGGTAGTGAGATCGATAGTGAATTGAGACATCTTACACCTGCCTAGATCCATGACTGAACGTGCAAAACAAGCCTCGTTCCGTTCGAGCATTTTAGTGAACTGTATGATTTCCTGCTTGGTTAAATGTGGACCCAGGTCCCACCCATCCTTAGATTTGGATGCATAAGTATCAGATGGAGGGTTTGAGGGCTGTAACTGCTATGCAAACGTTAAAAATTCAGAAGAAACTCCCCCCCCCCAGCCGAAAGCATGTAAGTGATAGGCCGGAATGTGGAGAAAAAGTCGAGCATTGAGGACGGGGAGGACAGAGAAAAGCCATATGAGAGCATGAACATCCATGACCCGACCGAGGAGTTGGTACCGCTGGAAGACAAATAAAGAGGGAGAGGTAGTGGCGTGGGCAATAAAATCGAGAATGAGCTCGTGTTCAGACGCGGACGGGGCAACATAACGGTGGTTGTGGGAATCAAACAACATTGTAGTGATTTGAGTTATTATATATTAGTTTGCATATATTTAATGTTTTCAAATATATTTGGAGTAGTATTGTGTGGAGTCAAGTGTGAATAGGTACTCTAGTAACTTGGTTCATGTCCTTTGAACCTTCCAAGGCATTTTTGAAGTTAGAGGAAAGACCTAGAAGAACTCCATGTGGCAAAAGTCAAATGTGCCATTTTTAGGTCAAAAGGACATGTGTACATTATTCTAGAAAGAGGTGGCAAGTTTTGGGATGTGTTGGGTGCCAACACATCAACATACACCTTCCTAGAAATTACTTATGTAGCAAGTATATAAACAAGAGCTAGAACATAGAAAGACATTGGAGAATCACTCTTGTACTTGCCAAAATCCAGAAATATATTAACTTTCAAGAAGCAATCTCTCTTTCAAGAAGCTACCACTTGTGTTCAAAGATCCTTGTCTTGAATAAAGTATTCTATTTCACTAAGTACTTTATCTATCTGTTTCACTACAAACATGCTCGGCCCATAATGAGGAATGTAAAAGAGTGAGGGCGGCTGCCAAGAGGGGTGACCGGGGAAGTTGGCAAGACAGAAAGAAGAGTGGTCCGGATGACTGACTTCCATGGGACAACTGTGGGGAGCCAGGATGGAGGTAACGGCGATGCGAGGGGGATATGAATGTGGTGATTGATCGGCTCAAGGGTAGTGTGAGGCACTGGGTTTTACCAGAACACTCGTGAACGATGGGCGTAAGACCCAACAGCCGTGGCGTTGAGGGCAACGCCGGGCCCCAAAGTGGAGGTGATGGTGAGGAAGTCAGCACGGATATGAGCGCAATCAACATCGGCAGAGTTAACGTTTTTGAGCAGGTTGGCAGGCAAAGAGGGCTAGGAAGTTGAAAGGGGCAGAGTGCCCTAGTGGAAGCGTAGTAACTCACAAGGAAAGGAACTAGTTGCAATCATACTAAAGAGTGCAGCGGCGTGTCACTAAGAAAGCTTAGGAAAATTACTTGACATTTTGATTAGCAAGAAACTGCTCACAAATGATGTAGGATGGAAGGCCTTGTCATTACAAACCCGTAGGAATTTACAGAAGTGAAAACTAATAAGAAATGAAGTAGTTATGCCTATTTATAGTTTTCTGACCTAAGTCCTCCTCTCTAAACCGGAGGGCCGCTTAGCAACGGATTTTGTCAAATCATCCCTTCCAGAATATTCGTGAGTAGGCCAGATCAGTCTCATCTGACGTGTCGGGTCGATTTGACGTCCACATGCATGCATCGATATACTAACTTAGGCGCGCTAGGCTAATCCGAAACTTCTAGGTAAATCGACCTAGTCGGCACTCCGCGTCAGCCGAACTAACGTGAAGGTTCAAGTTCACTCTAACGGGCCAGATCGTTTGACGCTGTCGGTCAATCCGACGGTCGCGCTCACCGAAAATTGAGGACAGTCGTCAACCGACCTCAAAATTGAATAAACTTTGGAAATCCATAACTCTCTGAATACTTGATCCAATTCGATGAACTTTATATCAAAATGACCACAAAAAAGCACTCTACACTATTGTATAATCAAAACATACTTTCATGAAACTAAAAATTGCACTTCATAAACCTATGACCTTACAAAAGTGTGGAGGAGATCGAAAACACAAAAATAATTGGAAACGGTGATCAGCGAACCCCTTGCCACGACCAGCCCCACACTCCCAACCGCCGACGACAAGATGGACGGGACCTATGGCATGCAAGTGGTCCAGCTGGAGGAGACAAATATCCTGAGGCAAAGCATAATAGGTAGTGTGATAGGCCAATGTGGGGAGCAAGGTGGGAAAGTTAGGGTGTAAAGCAGCCAGGTGGGTTTGACTCGCAAGCAGAGCCACGGGGTCGACATCGCAGTAATAATAGTGTGCAATACGGTGTCCACTCTGCAAGAGACCAGCGACTGTAGATGAGACCCTCGCAAACAAATCTAATACTGTGATCCCCTTGGAGGGTGGCAGCCAAGGAATGGGTGGTGTTCACAATTGGGAGAGAGGTAAGGGGAGGTGAAGTGGGAAGAACAGAGGATGAGGCCAGAGGAGGAGAGCAGGGACAGTGTAAGGTTGCGTGAATTTGCTGGAGAGTAGCAGAAAGAATAGTGTAGGGTGGCAACGTGGAGGGAAGGACGGGTTGAGCGGAACATGCCGAAAGGAAATCAGGGGCAATGTCGTGGAGAAGGAGGTAAGAAGGATTATGAAGATCGCTGGGGCTAAAATCATCGATGGTAACTGCGAAAGCGGTGGCCACAGGGCATGCGAAAGACAAAGGGAAATGGGTAAGAATGAGGGGAAGGTAACCCGGATGTTGATCCAGAGCCTCGAAGTCAACCCGATACGTAGCAATGCCTTGCCACAAGTCAATGGTGAGCCCGATGAGTAAGTTCAATTCCTGATCTAGAAGGATATCATAAGCAGTAGACTCGGTGACCATGCATTGGGCGTAGAGATTGACGGCGGCAGGAGTATGGCCATTGAGGGTGATAGGAATGCGACGACGGGTTTGCTAGGCGGTGTGCTTTAGGGAAGACATGGCGATAGACACGCAGCTTGGACTGGGCTCAAGATCGGCTGCGGTGATGTTAAGGTGTCGACACATGACTGCATTCAAGAGGACTGGCTGAGCACCCGTATCAAGAATGACCACACGAGGGGCGAGACCATCAATAAGGAGACATGCATGTTGGTTGTCAAGCATGACGTTACGGGACAATGCACGCTGCCGTTTGAGAGGGGTAAGGAAAGAGGGAGATGGGGTTGACCTGGATGGGAGCGGACCCTGCAGAAAAGGAGGGGTGAAAGACAAAGCCGCAGGGGACAACCCACTTGGCGATGACGTCAATGCTGGTGACGAAAAAGACCTTGCGAGGCAGGCAGCCAGGGAAGGCGCTGGTGGACAACTGGCAAAAATGCAGGAGGCACGTGAGGAGCTGGCGCCAGTGGGGCGACGGGCTGTGGACGCCAGCGGAGAAGCTTGCGGGTGATCTCTGCTTGCGCCTGCGTGAAAGCAACGGAAGACACAGTGAACAAGGATGGAGGGAGCGGTGCACCGACATGTAACTTAGAAGTAGGCGGTGGAATGAACGGGGCTGGACGAGGAACAACGGGAGTCGGGGCTGGGACCGTAAAGATTGGGCGAGGCAGTAGCTAATCGGGATCACTCGAAGCAGGTAAATTGACCGACCCCTGTGGGGCAAAAGATAGGAACTCCTCAGCACGTCGAGCATAGGTGACCTGACCGATGCAAGAGGTGACAATGTAAGGCAAAGAGGCAGTATCCGACTGCAATAATTCCCCCGGAGGACTCAAAATCACCTGAGCATCATGGCAAACGACGGGCGCGGGCACAAACACAGGGACTGTTGGAGTAGGGGGTGCCGAAGCTGGCTCCGCCTCCGCCACCACCAACGCTGTAGGAAGAGGCTCAGTGCGGGCACGGGACGGCGTCACCAGTTGCGGCTGGCTAGGAGGTTACGGCAAGTCCGCCACCACTTGGGCATACAAGGGGGCAACAGCAAGTCACGCTCGAGGAAGGCCGCCGCCGCGCGCAGGTTGTCACACACCAACTGAGCTTGCAACTGGATTGCAGGGACGTCATGAGAAGGATGACCAAGGAACCTGCATCAGCAGAACAAGCTTGTGCATCCCGAACTGGTACGGGCAGCCGTGCGTGAGCAGGTCCTAAGGTATCGTCCGACTCGAACAAGTCAAACGACCGTGGGAGCTCGGCAAACTGTTCCACACTCGCTCGTGGTCAGGACCTACAGCGGGTGCGGCAGGTGCCTCCTGGACAGCCACACGACGACTGTGAACAGCGTGGACGCCTACGATCGGGTCACTGTTCTCCTCCTTGGTCACATTATGTGCTCCGTCTGGGGGTCTGGGAACCAGGGTGGGTAGGCAAGAACAAACTTACGAGGCGGGAGAGGGTGCAAACTAACGAACTAAGCAGCAATAGGATCAGGCTGATACCCAACGCAACGATGCATGTCCTCCATACCAGCTTGCATCACAGCCAACTGCTGACGCATGAAGATCTCCTGGGGTGTTGGATTAGGGTTAGGGTTAGAAAGCCCAGTCTGGTATGCAAGTGTGAATGGACTGGAGACCGATTGTAAAGACTCAATAGATTGGAAAATATAATATTCATTTAAATGTAATAGTTAAATAAGTTCAGCCTGCTGAACTTTAGTTAGTATTGGTTCTCTTGGACTATATATAATTATCAGTTTAATGACTCAGCCGGGAGCAGCGGGCTGAAGTCAACTAGGTCAGCTAACTGACACATTCTTTGACAGCCAGCTGACTTCCGTACTCGGTAGCAGCGAATTGCCTAGATATGCATCTAAGTGTGGTGTGCTAGATGAATGGCCAAATGACATCCTTAGGATGGATGGCGATTCAGGATGATGGGAGATGGCGGTGGATTTGGTTAACCGAGATCTTACCAACGTGGTTAACTCCTGGGTAGGCGCACTGACCGTTGAACAGTAAACTCATTCCATGTACATATGCTAGGTATTTCTCTCGAGTTCGGCATTCGGAAACGAGGCCAACTCTCTCGTACAGCTTACTGAGAGACATCTGAATCCAAGGCGAGAAGCCATTGATATGCACTGTCTCTAGGCCTTGCTTATGTGTGAGTTTACTGATTGCAAAACCGATGCTAGTTGACTTCCATTTGACTTGCAAGTATCGTCCACTGCTAGTGTGTTGTCTTTTTGCTGTTTAATCAATCAACAGAAAATACCATAAAGATTACTTGCTGACATAAAGATCTTCATTAATTGTTAATCGCCTATTTGGTAAATTGATTCACTTTTGTGGTATCGAAGCCGTTATCACTGTCTTCTTTATATGGTCAGGACAAGGTCTCGAACTAGCAACTCCCAAGACATGGAGAACCAGGATAACGAGAATGTCGAAAATCAGGCTGAAAGTCATGTAGCGGGAATCCGTACCTATTAAGAAGCAGTGGCAGATACTGCAGCTAGAGAGGCTGCAGAGGAGGCAGCTGCTATTGCTGCAGTCGCCGCACAGCAGGCTGAGGAGGAGAGAGCCAGATTAGAAGCTGAACGATTAGCAAAAGCTGTTGAAGATACAGAAAGGAGGGAAGGACAACCAACAGACGAGCGCGCTGTCGAAGAACTTATTGCAGCAATGGTCAATGTTTTGAACCCACCTCCTGCTGTACAACTCACTGTGCCTCTAGGTCAAATTCGTGACCGGCTGAATGGGGCAGGAATTGCTGCTGCAGGAGCAAGAGGGACTGTTAAGGACACTACTTAGCGACTGGATGCCACTGATACTGCTGCATTTGCTAGACTCCCACCTCAGAGTGTGGAATTGGGAGCATTGTTTGTGCAAATGCAATCGCAAATGGCGAGCATATATCAGTCCCAACAGGAGGACAAAAGAATCATAATGTCTCTTCTGCGAGACAGAGACCAGTTGGGTTCTCAAACCACTGGTGGTGGTGGCAGAGGGCCTAGTAAGCCCAAGCCTAAACCTCCCCAAGACTATGATTTTAAGGGAAACAAAAAGTATTACCTGATCAAGTTTCTTGCTGATGTTGAGCAGTGGCTGGAGAACTACCCAGAATTGCAGGATTACGAGAAGGTCAGGCACACTGGTGCTCTACTGAAAGGCAATGCAGCAGACTGGTGGCTGTATTGGAAAGGAGAGCGTAAGGCTCAACAACTCGGTGACCCTACTTGGGTAGAGTTTGTAGAGAAATTGCATGAGAAGTTTGATGTGATCAATCAGCAGGAGAAAGCTATCTATGCAATGATATTCTTGACATTGAAGCAGACCACTTCAGTTGCTGAGTTCGCTCAAAAGTTCCAGGAGAACATGATGAAGCCTTTACAAGACAGCAACAGTCAGTAATCCAGTCTACTGACTGTGAGGATGCTAGAGATAGTGAGTCGTCACTAGCTGCCCTCGTAGCAGGTATTATGGGTCCTGCTGAACTGGATTCACTATGCATGCCTGACAACCAGATGAAGGAGACCATCAGCAATATAGATCTCCAGAGAGTGCACACTATGGACGATCTTGTTCCACCTGATGTCCAACATTTCTTTGCTACGTCAGGAGAACAATGCGAAAGTCAGAAAAAGATTGTTCCCCCTATCCTATTGCATTGCATGATTGCAGGTAGGAAGGTGAGGGCATTTGTCGACGGAGGGGCGTCACATACTTTCATCCATAAGGACTTAGTTAAGCGGCTAAGGCTGCCTACTGTCACCCAAGGGAATAGAAAAATATTCCTTGGAGATGCCTCAAGTATCCCGGGAGGAGTTATAACCAAGCCTATTGAGGTCCAGTTAGGTTCTGGCATTGCAGTGCTAACTGAAACGTCTACATTTGAGGTACTCAACACTGGCTTTTATGATCTCGTGCTAGGCGAGTCTTGGCTTAATAGACATCAAGCTGAAGTGTGTTGGAGCAGAGGTACAGATAAAGTGAGAGGAGCCAGTGATGGGCTGACTAACTTGGCATCCACCAGTGCTCGTCCTCTTGTCCTGTATGGATGGCAAATGAAGGAAAAGAAGAGGCTTCCAGGAGGATGCAAATTGCTGAATGCAATGGAGTTCATCGAAAGTTGGAACCAGAAGAAAGACAAGAAGTTCTGTCTGCTGCTAAGAGAGGTACCTCCTCAACCTGAAGAAGTGGTTGAGAAAAAGGTAAGTCCTCCGGAGCACCCTACTAATGCAAAAATTGTTGCTCAATACATTGATGTTTTTAATATGCCTCCAGTACTACCTCCTAAGAGGGAAGTGGATCAAAGGATTGACTTGTTACCTGGGAGTCAGCCACCCTGGCAACGCACTTATGGCTTGTCTTATGTGGAGAGCAAAGAGTTGAAAACACAGATTGCAGAGCTTGAGGAAAATGGTTACATTTCCCCCAGTAAATCACCTTATGGCGCACCCATCCTCTTTGTTAAGAAAGAGGATGGGAGTATGCGGATATATGTTGATTATAGAGCTCTTAACCGAATTACAGTAAAGAACAAGTATGCTTTACCCAAAATGGAGGACTTGCTTGATACCCTGTCTGGTGCTAAAGTGTTCAGTAAGATAGATCTCAAAAGTGGTTATCATCAAATCAGAATTGCTGAGGGGGATGAACACAAGACTGCCTTCCGCACACGTTATGGACACCATTAGTTTAAAATGATGCCATTTAGACTAACTAATGCTCCTGCAACCTTCATGGGTGCTATGAATGACATTTTCATACCTTACTTGGATAAGTTTGTGCAAGTAGTACTGAATACTATTTTATTTTTCTCTAAAGATGAAGCTCACCATGCTGAACACTTAAAGACAGTTATGGACACTCTGAGAAGAAACCAATTGTATGCTAAAATGAGCAAGTGTGATTTCTTCAAGGAAAATTTTGAATTTCTAGGCCACGTTGTCAGCAAGGATGTGGATCCTAAGAAAGTCCAAACCATAAGGGACTGGCCTATACCACAATTTGTCTCCGAAGTCAGATCCTTCCTTGGGTTGGCTAACTTCTATAGGAAATTTACTGGGAACTATTCTATAAAGGCCAGCAAACTGACTGACGTTACTAAGAAAGACATAGGGTATGTGTGGGGGGAAGAGCAGCAAGCTGCCTTCCAGACCCTTAAAGATGCTCTCTGTTTTGCTTCAGTCTTAGCTGTGTATGACCCCAGCAAGCCTGTGCAGGTGGTTACTGATGCCTCTGACTTTGCTATAGGTGCTATTTTGTTGCAGCCTGCTGACAAAACCACAAAGGTTAGTAAGGTACGGCAGGAGTGGCACCCTGTGCTGTATGAGTCGATGAAATTTAACCCAACTGAAATCAACTATTCTGTGCATGATAAGAAGCTGCTTGCCATCATTCATGTACTCAAACAGTGGAGAGCATACTTACATGGTAAAGCGTTTAAGGTGATTACAGATCATCTAGCTCTGACTCACTTTCAGAAGAAATCCATGCTGTCGAGGAGGGAGAATCGCTGGAGCCAGGTGCTGGAGCAGTTTCAAGTCTAGATCGACTACAAACCAGGGCCATTTTCAACAGTGCGGTGCACTCTTCAACGGGCAAGACTCCTTTTGAACTAAGCTTGGGTAGAGTCCCTAAGTCTCCTTTAGATGTCCTAGGGGAGTCTTTTACTCACCCTAAAGGGATTGACAATCCGGTCTCCCTCCAATTAACCCAGGAGTTTGCTGACACCCTGTCAGAAGTCTAACAGAACTTGCACAAAGCCCAGGAAAATCAACAAAAAGACGTTAATTAGCTCCTTCAAGAACTTACATTTTCAAAAGGCGATTTGGTGAAATTGCGTTCTCAACACCTGTACCTGCCTGGTGTGGTCAAGAAAAAGCTTGGTCCAGTTTGGGTCGGTCCACATTCGGTGGTGCGCCGTGTCGGTCAGAATGCTTACAAACTGAACATGTCAGCAACATACAAGGATCACCCAGTCTTTAATGTTTCCTTGCATTAACCATACATTAAAGGTGACACACTGTTCACGGGTCGGTTACCTGTCCAACCGAGACTGGTCCTCGCTATCCGGAATGATGACCCTAAGGAATATGTGGTCAAGGAGATTTTAGACGCTCGCTCTATCCGTCGATCATCTAAATATGTCATGAAGTACCTGGTCGAATGGAAGGGTTACGATGCCTCTGGGGACACTTGGAAATTCAAAAACCAGCTGACCAATGCCAAAGGGGCGTTGAAGCGGTTCCACCTTCGGGCGGTTGGCACACCTCCCTAATTGTCATTTCAGTAGACATGGAAAGGTGACAGGAGGTCCTGTCTCCATATAAGTCGGAGGGGAACGTGACAGTTAGTAACAGATAGTGACAGGAAGCCCACCTTAAAATTAGGTTGGAGGGAGTGTGTTCCGTCTCGGGATCAGCCAGGCAAATTTTTATAACCATTCTACACACTCAACCTGCGCTCACACTCAATTTTTCTCTCTGACACAATTCTCCTCTTACACTCACTCACACAAGGTGTTACACACTAGGAACTCTCTCTACCAATTTCTTCTTCACCACGGGCACTCAGTAGCGGCAAAGTATTATGACTTCATTGACTTATAATTGAGCAGGATGACTAAGACGTTGGAACTTGAGAGGAAGAGAAGAGCGGAAGAGGCACATGCAAAATACTTGCAAATTTGTGGCGACATCGAATCATCCTCCATCTCCGCACGGGAATCACAACAACTCCAACAACAGCGAGAGGCACAGAACATGAAGGAGGAGGAGGAACAGGCAGGCTGAGGCAGGAAGAACTGGACAGAAAAGCTGCAGAGGAGGCCAAGAAGGCAGAGGAGGAGAGGCAAGGTGAGGAGAGGCGGAAGCAGCAGGCTGAAGAAGAACAGAGGAGAATCAGCAGCTACCGCTACACAGTGATGGGCAAAGACTTTGGTCTACTAGAGGAGGCCTTCAAATATGCCCAGAGAAGTCGCAGTGAGTCACAGAAGGACATCCTGCAGAGGGAAGGGGAGACATCCAAAAACTTTGACAAGTATATCGAGGTCAGCACAGGGCTCCTCCTCTACCACGATTATGCTAGGATGGTAGGGTATACAGTCAGAGAGGCCAAGGCAATGGCCCAAGTGAATGAGGCAGGAGCTGTATTGATTCCAGGTATCTGGGGAGAAGATAGGGTCATCAGGATGATCCCCATGGACGCGGACAGCTTTAAGGACTCTACACCCCATAACAAGTTCAAGGCCATGTATAATGAGGTGGAGAGGAGGAGCTGGGAATTCTTGGCCAGGGAAACAAGTCAGCTGGACTTCGCAGGGCACTGGTACCCGTGTACTCTGAAAAGAACAGACCCTGCCTTCTTCCAAAAGCCCACCGATTGGCGGTGGATGACCGTCAACATGAGGGACCAGCAGAATGACAAGGCGAAGGATGAGGATTTCCTAACAGACCTATAGGGGAACATAGTATTGCCTCCTCATATTGCAGCTTGGGACCCAAGATTGGATGGAGTCAGAGACTGCATGAGTCAAGAAATGCAAGAGAACAGGAGCAGGGCCCGCAAGGCATTCTCTAAAGGGAAGCACGCTTATGCCAAATGGGCAAGCAAGCAGGGAGAGAAAGATCTGTATGCGGTCAGGACTCAACAGCCTCTACCAGCACCCAAAAAGGGAAGGTCGGTGGGGTACTCTTTTTCTTGGGCAGAGCTGGTGCAGCTGACAGAGGAGACCCCATCAGTCTCAAAGGAGCCGAGGGAAGAAGAGGAGGAGTTAGAGGAAGAAGAGGAGGAAGACGAGGAAGAGGACACTAGCCCTGCTGTGACCCAGACACCTGCCACATCCCCTGTAATGGAGAAGACTAGGTTGGCCGGGGTAGACACAGCTCTGCACCAGCTCGCTGAGGAGGAAGATATCACTTGGCTAGGGATTGCCAGAGGACAAAGCCCAGTTCCAGGCGCAGAGACCCAGTCAGACAGGGCAGACAGGAGGACTGCCAGAGAAATAGCCAGAGGCCTGCCAGCATCTCCCTTGCAGAGAGGACATGTGCCCTTGGCTCATATCATGCAACATCCTTCTGGGATGCCAGTATATGTACCTGTCAGTTTGGGGGATGCCCAGGAGAAGGCTGCCTCCCTTCAGTTTCAGACTGTGCAGGAGGACACAGCCCAGTTACTACGTTCTCCCTTTGGTTCCCCCTACTTGGAGCCCCCAGGCTTCAGGAGACTCCATGACAGAAGGAGGCGGTCTGGCTCCTGGTCTCGCTCCCTTGACCGTAGAGCCCCAGGAACATCTCCCTCATAAGAGCTGTAGGTTGAGGGCGGAGGGACAGCACACTGTCACTAGTGATCCCCACAGTTGACATTAGTGTTAGAGCAAGAGGTGGTGGGAAGGAGGCCAGTACTTTCAGTTGGGGGAAACCATGTATCCAATGTTAATGTTGTCGAGGCGACAACCTGTTAAGTTGGAGGGATTGTAATAAATCAATTTATTGGTAGATATAATATTCAATTCAATATAACAGCTAAATAAGTTCAGCCTGCTGAACTTTAGTTAATATTGAGTCTGCTGGACTTCATATGATTATCAGTTTAATGACTCAGCCTAGAGCAGCAGGTTCAAGTCAACTAGGTCAGCTTGCTGACACATTCTTTGACAGCCAGCTGACTTCCGTACTTGGTAGCAGCGAACTGCCTAGATATGCATCTAAGTGTGGTGTGCTAGATGAATGGCCAGTTGACATACTTAGGATGGATGGCAATTCGGGATGATGGGAGATGGTGGTGGATTTGGTTAACCGAGGTCCTACCAACGTGGTTAACTCCCGGGTAGGCGGTGCCATCGCACTGGCCGTTGAACAGTAAACTCATTCCATGTACATATGCTAGGCATTGCTCTCGAGTTCGGCATTCGAAAACGAGGCCAACTCTCTTGTACAGCATACTGAGAGAAATCTGAATCCAAAGCGAGAAGCCATTGATACGCACTGTCTCCTATCCTTGCTTATGTGTGAGTTTACTGATTGCATTACTGATGCTAGTTGACTTCCATTTGACTTGCGAGCATTGTCCACTGCTAGTGTGTTGTCTTTTTGCTGTTTAATCAATGAACAGAAAATACCATAAAGATTACTTGCTGATGTAAAGATCTTCATTAATCGTTAAACGCCTATTTGGTAAGCTGATTCATTTCACCTGTGGGTAAGAGGGTGGGAACCCCGAGACACCACGATAGAAACCTACAAAGGCAGACGGTGGGGAAGCATAGTAAGATGGCACCTGAGCACAGGGGAAGACAGGAGGGATCGTGCCCTTCTGGGACTTGAAGGTCCATCTGGTAGGAGCCACATGTGGATGCAGGAGGGAGCACTTCTCCACCAAGTGTCCCTTCTGCCGGCAGTGGTTGCACACAGGCATCACGCGCTTAGGTGCAGGTGCAGGCCCAACCCCCATGACAGGATTGGAGGTAGCCGGTACCTGCACCGCATGTACCTCCGCAGCCCCACCCTTATCCGGCCTACGCTCGACCTGGGTGGCTGCTTGCACCATCTTGATCTGCCCAGCCCACAAACAGACTTTGAAAGAGGCATAGTGCCCTAGTGGAAGCGTAGTGACTCACGAGGAACAAACCTAGTTGCAATCATACTTTAGAGTGCAGCGGCATATCATTAAGAAAGCTTAGGAAAGTTACTTGACATTTGACAAGCAAGAAATTGCTCAAAAATTATGTAGGATAGAAGGCCTTGTCATTTCAAACCTGTAGAAATTTACAGAAGTGAAAATTGATAAGAAAGGAGGAAGTTATGCCTATTTATAGTTTTCTATGACGACCATTTGCCCCTAAGCGAGAGGGCCGCTTAGCAACAGAACCTTCCAAGTGTTTGTCAAATTGTCCCTTCCAAAAAATATTTGCGAGTAGGCCAGATCAACGTCATCAACGTGTCGGGCCGATTTGACGTCCACATGCATGCATCAAAATATCTAGAATATACTAACTTAGGCGCGCTAGGCTAATCCAAAACTTCTTGGTATATCGACCGTGTCGCCACTCCGCGTCAGCCAAAATTAGGTTCGAGTTCACTCTAACGGACTAGATTGCTCGACGCTGTCGGTCAATCCGACATTCGCGTTCACCCTGAATTGAGGGCGGTCGCCGACCAACCTTAAAACTAATTAAACTTCGGAAATCCATGACTCTCTCAATACTTAACCCGATGACCTTCATATCAAAATGATCACAACAATACACTCTACGCTTCTTTGTAATCAAAACATACTTTCAAGGAACTCAAATATGCACTTTATAAATCTTTGACCTTACGTCATCCTCCTCCTCAAGATGTGACGTCCTCGACGCATTCTGCTGATAACGTCTCAACTTACTCTTACAATGAGTCAAGTTGGCCTCTGGCTTCCAAGTGTTGTCGTTCGCATGGTAGCCTTTCCACATGACCAGATATTCTTGAACAAGTCGTTGACCTCGCTTGACTCGTCGATCGCCGACAATCGCCTCCACTTCATACTCCAATAACTTCGTCAGCTGCTTCTTCAATTCATTCAACTCCGCAAATGGTTGTCGATAAGCGGGTCTCACTGGTGACTTGCTCCCTGGTTCCAACTCGATCTTGTGCTTCATAGCTCTTTGTGGAGGTAATCTTGCAGGTGGCTCCTCAAAAAACACGCACTTGAACTCCTCCAACAGCGCCTTAATTTGGGCAAGCATCTCAGAAGACTTCTTCTTCTCTAGAGCAGTTGGGCTCTGCTCCTAATGATCAAGGGGACCAGACACCACTACTTGCTCCTTTGGCGACGCGTGCTCGCCCAGGATTTTAGGATTTACCCTTGCTCCATCTGATGACCAGGCCAGGGCCACCGAAACAAAGTACATCTTCTTCACCTGATTCGCCCTGCATAGTTTCTTAACTTGCGAGCTCGACAGAAGATAGTTACTTGTGGTCGTATCTACCTCCACCTGTTTCGCTGTCTCCATTCGACCACTACTGTAATGAATCAATCAATTAGTAGATATATTACTCATTTAAATGTAATAGTTATTTAAGTTCAACCTACTGAACTCTAGTTGATAATCAGTCTGATGGACTTTATATTTAATATCAGTTTAACGACTCAGCCGGAAGCAGCAGGCTAAAGTCAACTAAAATCAGTTTACTGACACATTCTTTGACAGCCAGCTGACTTCCGTACACGGTAGCAGCGAACTGCCTCAATATGCATCTAAGTGTGATTGTAAGGTCATAAGTTTATAAAGTGCATTTTTGAGTTTCATGAAAGTATGTTCTAATTGTATAGTAGTGTAGAGTGCATTTTTGTGGTCATTTTGATATAAAGTTCATCGAATTTGGTCAAATATTGAGAGAGTTATGGATTTCCGAAGTTTATTTACTTTTGAGGTCGGTTGACGATTGTCCTTAATTCGCGGTGAGCGCGACCGTCGGATTGACTGACAGCGTCGAGCAATCTGGCCCGTTGGAATAAACTCGAACCTTCACGTAAGTTCGGCTGACGCGGAGTGCCGAGTAGGTCGATTTACTAGGTTGATTTAGAAGTTTCGGTTTAGCCTAGCGCGTCTAAGATAGAATATTCTAGTAATGTCGATGCATGTATGTGGACGTCAATTCGGCCCGGCACGTTAGATTAGACTGATCTGGCTTACTCACGAATACTCTGGAAGGGACGATTTGACGAACACTTAGGACGATCCGTAGCTTCCTCCTAGGCAGGAGCACTTAGGCAGAAAATTATAAATAAGCATAACTTCTTTGTTTCTTATCAATTTTCACTTCTGTAAATTTCTACGGGTTTGCAATGACAAGGCCTTTCATCCTAGTACATTTGTGAGCAGTTTCTTGCCACTCATAATGTCAAGTAATTTTCCTTAGCTTTCTTAGCAATATGCCGCTGCACTCTTGAGTATGATTGCTACTAGCTTTGTTCCTCGTGAGTCACTACGCTTCCACTAGGGCACTCTGCCCCTTTCATCTGGTATCGGAGCAGGGCTAGTTTGCATATTATATTATGGAGTCGCAGTCGGCAACTGGAGGAGGCGAACATGTCGAGCATGTTGAGCGCGTGGAGCAGAGGGCACCACCTTTGTCAAGGGAGCAACAAGAGATGCACGCGATATTGAGGCAGATGGCAAACGCAATTGGAGGAGAAGTCTACACACAATTTCAACAAAATATGCGCCAGGAGGTGGAGAGAATGGTGCGAGTTGTTATGGGGAATGCCGCTTCGACGAGTTCGACACCTGCACCTGTTGTACCACCAATTCATGGTGCACCCTGTTATTCCACCCCCATCGGGAGTGCGTGCGCCTAAGCCTGAAGTGTATACTGGAGAGCGTGGATCGCCGCCTGTTCATCAATGGATTTTTGGAGTGAAGAAGTTTATGGAGTATTCTGCGCTCACGCCCGACAGGCAAGTCGCCTTTGTCATGACTTTACTGCAGAAGAGTGCTGGAGCTTGGTATGAGCGACAGGAGCAGCTGTCCGGAGTTCCTGCTACTGTTGATCAACTTTTTGAAGGCTTGAAGAGGCAGTTTCAACCTATTGCACCCGAGGCTACCGCTCGAGATCTATTGGTGCACCTTCGTCAACGAGGCAGCGTTCAGGAGTATGTATCGCGCTTCAACGAGCTGGTGCTTCAATGTCCATCCATGCACGAGTCGGAGATGATGGACAAGTTCAAGAGAGGACTCAAGCCAACTGTGGCCAAGGAGGTGGCGCTCAGGGACCCTACCAGTCTTGGAGAAATGATGGCATTGGCAACAAGGGTCGACGCTGTGGTGTATAGTCAGAGGCAGTGGGGCAGCCACAACTTTGGAGGATATCGACACTTTGGATCTCAAGCGCCAAGCACGAGTGGACAAGGCCCAGTACCTATGGAGTTGGGACTTGTGCGGTACCAGCGCAGGCAGCAGAATTTCAAGCCGAGAGGACCCTGCTATAATTGCGGCAAGCTTGGACATGTGGCTCGAGACTGTTATGCGAAGGCGAAGCAACCTCAACAACAAGAAAAAAGAGGACGCCAGTAAGTCGTTCTGGGGTGTCTACTGGCGTGAAGACAAGAACTCACAAGGAGGTTATCCCCATGAGCCTGCCAAGAAGCGAAAGACGAGATGTTGACAAGCCTATCATCATGGAAGGAGTGGTCGACGGCAACAAGGCGAAGTGTATGGTCGACAGTGGCGCAAGTGCAAATTTTGTGCACAAGAAGCTGGTGAAACAGTGGCAAATACCTGTGCAGAAGCATTATGAGCCTAAGGAGGCAATTTTGGCAAATGGGTAGAAACTCAAGTGTGGTGCACCTACAGAAGCTATTCACGTGGAAGTACCGGGGCACCAGAGTACTGAAGTTATGGAGCAGGCATAGTTAGGTCACCATGAGGTGCTATTGGGCCGACCATGGCTCAGAAAAGCCAACCCTCAAGTGCACTGGAGCACAGGACAAGTGAAAGTCCAAGGGCGTGATGGACGAATGGAGACAGCGAAACAGGTAGATACGACCACAAGTAACTGTCTTCTGTCGAGCCTGCAAGTTAAGAAGCTATGCAAGGCGAATCAGGTGAAGGAGATGTACCTTGTTTCGGTGGCCCTGGCCAGGTCATCAGATGGAGCAAGCGTGAATCTTAACAGCCTGGGCAAATCTACATCGCCGGCGGAGCAAGGAGTGGTGTCTGATCCCCTTGCTCAAAAGGAGCGGAGCCCAACTGCTCAAGAGAAGAAGCCTGCTGAGATGCCTGCCCAAATTAAGGCGCTGTTGGAGGAGTTCAAGTGCGTTTTTCCTGAGGAGCTACTTGCAGGATTACCTCCACAGAGAGCTATGGAGCACAAGATCGAGTTGGAACCAGGGAGCAAGCCACCAGTGCGACCCGCCTATCGTCAATCGTTTCCGGAGTTGGACGTGTTGAAGAAGCAGCTGACAGAGTTGTTGGAGAAGGGATTCATCCGACCCAGCGAGTCTCCATTTGCAGCGCCAGTCTTATTTGTGAAGAAGAAGGATGGGACTATGAGGATGTATGTCGACTACCGGGCACTCAACAAGGTCACCTTTAAGAACAGGTACCCACTTCCACGAGTGGACGAGTTGATTGATAGGCTTGTCGGAGCGAAGTATTTCTCGAAGATCGATTTGAGGAGTGGCTATCACCAGGTACGGATTGCGGAAGGAGGCGTTCAGAAGACTGCTTTCAGGAATCGTTATGGGTTATTCGAGTTCACAGTCATGCCTTTTGGGTTGACTAATGCACCTGCTACATTCATGGGACTCATGAATAGTATCTTCAGGTCCTATTTGGACCAGTTTGTGGTGGTAATTTTGGACGACATCTTGATCTATTCGAAGACCTTGGAGGAGCATGTGGAGCATCTGAGGAAGGTGTTGGAGGTCTTGAGAGATCAGAAGCTGTATGGGAAGATGAGCAAGTGCGACTTCTGTGTCAAGGAGGTCAAGTTTCTTGGGCACATAGTGGGAGCTGAAGGAGTCAAGGTGGAGCAGAAGAAGGTGCAAGCAGTCAGAGATTGGCCAATACCTGTTGATAGTCATCAACACTGGAGTTTCCTCGATATGGCGAATAATTATTGACGTTTCATTGAAGGATTTGCCAAGGTGTGTGCACCGCTCACGGACATGTTAAAGAAGCAGGAGAAGTGGCTATGGGGTGACAAGGAGCAGCAAGCTTTTGAGAAGATTAAGGAGCTGTTGACACAGGCACCAGTGTTGGCAATTGCAAGTCCAGAGCTTCCTTTCACAATCATCACGGACGCATCCAACTTCGCAGTGGGGGCCATTCTTTTCCAGGACCAGGGCAAAGGATTACAACTCATGGCATATAAGAGTAGGAATTTGAGTCCTGCTGAGCAAAACTATGCAGCACACGAGCGGGAGATGTTGGCTATTATCCAGGCTTTGAGAATTTGGCGATGTTATGTGGACGGTCGAAAGGTGTTCATAAAGACCGACCACAAGAGCTTGGAGAAATTTATGACGCAGCCAATGTTGACACCAAGATTGGCAAGGTGGATGGATTTTCTGTAACAATTCGACCACAAGATTGAGTACTTACCTGGAAAGATCAACCCTGCAGACGCTTTATCCAGGAGGTGTGACCTTGCAGCTGTCTCAGTCATCAAGGAGAGTATGGACTTCAAGCAGAAGCTTCAGAGAGGTTATGAGGAGGACCCAGAGTTTGCTGATGGTGGAGCAGCTGAGTTCAACTCGAGTATGCAGAAGAAGGACGGCATATGGTATTATGGTGATTCCAAGAGAGTGGTGGTACCTGACATCAAGGAGCTACGCGACCTACTACTTACGGAGCATCATGATTGCTTATATGCTGGACACTTTGGAAGCGAGAAGACGGCAAGCGTGCTGAAGGTAGAGTACTATTGGACAAATACGAACAAGGACATCAAGGAGTGGATCAGGAGTTGCAATGCGTGCCAGCGTAACAAGACACCAAATCAAAAGAAGGGAGGTACCTTGCAACCCCTACCTATTCTAGAGTATCATTGGGAGCAGATTGCTATGGACTTCATCATATCCTTACCAGTGAGTGGTCAAGGGCACGATGCAGTTTGGTTTGTGTCTGATCGGCTCACCAAGATGGCTCACTTCATTCCCATTAAGGAGACTTGTACGGTTGCAGATGTGGCACTGCTATTCTTTGATCATATTTTCAGGCTACATGGGTTGCCGAAGGTGATTGTTTCAGATCGGGATCCAAGGTTTACTATTAACTTTTGGCGGTCATTATTTACTTTGATGGGGACCAAGCTAAGTATGAGCACTTCCTATCATCCTCAGACAAACGTGCAGAGTGAGAGGCTCAACGAGACTCTGCAAGAGGTGCTCAGAAGTTTCACTATGGAGGACCCTTCAAAGTGGGACAAGAAGCTTCCAAAGTTAGAGTTTGCCTACAACAACAGCATGCAGGGATCGACTGAAATGAATCGACTTACCAAATAGGCGATTAACAATTAATAAAGATCTTTATATCAGCAAGTAATCTTTATGGTATTTCTGTTAACTAGTTAAACGGCAAAGGACAATACACTACCAGGGAATAATACTCGTAAGTCAAATGCGAGTAAACTAGCATCAATGATGCAAATCAGTAAACTCATACATAAGCAAGGTTAGAAGACAGTGCGTATCAATGGCTTCTCGCCTTGGATTCAGAGTTCTCTCAGTAAGCTGTACAAGAGAGTTGGCCTCGTTTCCGAATGCCGAACTCGAGAGCAATGCCTAGCGTATGTACATGGAATGAGTTTACTGTTCAACGGTCAGTGCGATGGCACCGCCTACCCGGGAGTTAACCACGTTGGTAGGACCTCGGTTAACCAAATCCACCGCCATCTCCCATCATCCCGAATAGCCATCCATCATAGGGATGTCATCTGGCTATTCATCTAGCATATCGCACTTAGATGCATATCAAGGCAATTCGCTGCTACCGAGTACGGAAGTCAGCTGGCTGTCAAAGAATGGGTCAGCAAGCTGACTTATATGGATTTCAGCTTGCTGCTTCCGGCTGAGTCATTAAACTGATAATTATGTAAAGTCCAGCAGATTGACTATTTAACTAAAGTTCAGCAGGCTGAACTTAATTAACTATTATATTTAAATGAATATTATATCCACTAATATACTGATTCATTACATCGACCAAGCAGTCACCGTTCACCATGATTTAAGGGTGAAAAGTATATCATCCAAGGAACATCTTGTTGGAGAAGGCCAAGGAGACTCAGGTTCCTACTACACAAGCGTTTATGGAGCAGATGGCGAAGACTTGGGACACGGCGAAGACGTGTATTCGGAAGGCACAGGAGGAACAGGTCAAGCATGCTAACAAGCACCGGAGGGAAGTGACATTCCATGTGGGCAACAAAGTACTCTGGTCAACAGAGAATCTACCTTTCACGGGCAAGAGGAAACTACGGGCACGGTTTACAGGTCCCTTTGTGGTGCTCAAGCAGGTGAATCCAGTGACCTACAAGTTGGAACTTCCTTCAGGCTGGCGTATCCTTGATGTGTTCCATGTGAGTTGTTTTTGACCATACATTGACCCGAAGGACATCCAGGACGACTACCTACACCGCCACCACCGGTCAAGATCGATGATGTATTGGAGTATGAAGTGGAGGCGATTGTCGACGATCGACGAGGCAAGCGAGGTCAACGACTTGTTCAAGAGTATCTGATCGAGTGGAAAGGCTACCATGCGAACGACAACACTTGGAAGCCAGAGGCCAACTTGACTCATTATAAGAGTAAGTTGAGGCGTTATCTGCAGAATGCGTCGAGGACGTCGCATCTTGAGGAGGGGGATGATGTGAGGTCATAGGTTTATAAAGTGCAATTTTGAGTTCCATGAAAGTATGTTCTGATTGCATAGTAGTGTACAGTGCGTTTATGTGGTCATTTGGATATAAAGTTCATCAAATTTGGTTAAAGATTGAGAGAGTTACGGATTTTTGAAATTTAATTAGTTTTGAGGTTGGTTGACGACTGTCCTCGATTCGCGGTGAACGTGACCGTCAGATTGGCCGACAGCGTCGAGCGATCTGGCCCACTAGAGAGAATTCGAACCTTCACGTAAGTTTGGCTGACGCGGCGTGCCGACTAGGTCGATTTACCTAGAAGTTTCGATATAGCCTAGCTCGCCTAAAATAGAATATTCTAGTAATGTCGATGCATGTTTGTGGATCTCAATTCGACCCGACACATCAGATGAGACTGATCTGGCACACTCTCAAATATTCAGGAGGGGACGAGTTGACAAACACTTAGAAAATTCCGTAGCTTCCTCCAAGAGAGTAGCACTTAGGCAGAAAATTATAAAAAGGCTTAACTTCTTTGTTTCTTATCAATTTTCACTTTGCGTAAATTTCTATGGAATTGTAATGACAAGATCTTCCATCCTAAATTATTTATGAGCAATTTCTTGCTAGTCAAAATGTCAAGAAATTTTCATAAGCTTTTTTAGTGATATGCCGCTGCACTCTTTAGTATGATTTCAACTAGTTCTTTTCCTCGTGAGTCACTACGCTTCCACTGGGGCACTTAGTCCCTTTCACTAGAGCAGGTTGGCCCCGACAGAAACGTCGTCCTCCTCTGGGCCACCCTTGCGTGTCTGAGTGACGTCGAACCGGTCCTCGTCGTCGCCGAGCGCCATGAAGCCGTAGAGGACTGCTGACATGGGATGCTGGTCCAAAATGTCCAGCGGCAACGAGGCTGTGCGCGTGCCTCTTGTGCGCCAGTCGGGCCGATAGTGTGCCCGCTCCGTCCAGTTATCCACTGCTGCTCCAATGGGGAAGAGCACGTCCTGCCCCAAGAGGACGTTGAAGGTGTCAGAGTGCGTCACCAGCGCGTAACGATTGATCATCGTCTCGTCCTCGGTCCCGGGCCAAAAGGCGAAGACGAGCGCCAGCCGAGTGCACCCTGTCACGGACTCAGAGGTGCCAGCTGCAGTGTTGATCTGCATGGGCAAATCCTCCAGGTCAGCTGAGGAGAGGCCCAGCTGTCGGAGATAGCTGTGACTTATCAGAATTGGCTGTGCGTCGGTGTCAAACATAATGCGCTAAGGGGCCTGCTTGTTGACCAGCACGATCCCTTGCGCGTTGTCCAGAAACGCAACATTAGGGCTGCTGATTAGCCTGCGCTCGTGCGGGGGTCGAGCGGGAGCTGAGAGTATCACAGTGGAAGCTCCTGTTGCCGACCTCTCTGTGTCTGTGCGGGCACCAAGGGCGCGAGTACGGAGTATCAACTAGGCAGCCTGCCGTGTCGCCTCCAACGTCACGCCGAGCTCGGCAAATGACACCGCCGCCATGGAGTGCAGTGCCAGCGATAGCACATCGGCGCTGAGCTGCACCGTCATCACTGGCGACGCGAGTGCGTGCGGTGCTGGCGTGACTGGCGCTGCTGAAGGGTCCAGGACGCGGAAGGAGCGGAGCAGTCGCAAGGCTTCCTCCGTACGTTGTCCCTGATCGGGTCCGTCACGCTTGGGCGCGCCCGATGCTCGACCAGCCGCCGCCACGAGCGGGCGCTCGTGTGTAGCCTCGTGAGTTGCCGGACCATTGCCAAGTGGCCGTGTCCGTGCAAAGCAGACGAGAGCTTCTGGTGCGGCTGTTGTCCCTGGCGCACTTGGCGCTGCTACGAGCGGCGGCACTGGTGCATGCTCTGGCAGGGGCGCTCGCGTCCTAGCGAGGATGCGCGCCTGTGCAAATCCTGGCGCAGGCGTTGGGACGACAGTAGGGACCAGCAAGACCCCTACTGGACCTCCAGGTAGCGCTCTAGGGTCGCTCTTGAAGCACACCAGGCGGGTTGCCGATCCGCCGGCGCGCTCTCTTGCGTGTGGCCCGTGCGATGCTTGGGCGTCCCATTTTCGAGCGAAAAGGCCCTGCGCCGCCTCAGCCGCGCAGCTTGCGGGATGTCGGGGTTTTGCGCGCAGCCAAGGTTTAAGCCCTGGCTGAGTGATGTTGTGCGCAAGCCGTTGGGCGGCTTCTCGATGATCGGGTCGTGCGGCGGTGTCAAGGACACCCCCACCTGGTGGATTGTGCCGGCGCCCCCTGCCGTCTGCGCACCTGCCGGGTCGAGCCACCTGCGCACGCCAAGTGGTGGCTCCTGAGAGCAGCTGCCAAATGAAGCTACGCAGGATGGCGTGCCAGGGGCGAGGAGGCCAGGTCGCCGGAAGGGACCTTGCGTCGCCGTCCCTGGCGCCTGACCATGGGCGACGATGACGGTGATGGGGCGTGGCGTCTCGGATGTCGTGCGCATGCCACGTGGCGCCAGCTGCTGGATCCTGCTACTGGCAGCCAGCAGCAAGCGGCTGTGCTCCTGCCGCTCCCTAGTGCGCACATCTGCGCACGCATGCACGGTGCGCGTGTCGAGACTCGTCGCGGCCTGCGCAGCCGTCTGACGGGCTTGCAAGGGGCTGCCACCTGCCGCCATGCCGGCCATTGCCGGTCCGAATGTCAATAGCAAGGCCGTGCAGGCCAGAGTCGTTGCAAGCGTCGGTGCTGGCTGCGCTGACGTTGGGGACGCCTCGTTGCAGGGGCGCACTGCTGCGTTGGCTGGATGGCCTGCGCCGGATGGGTGCTTGCCAGCTGTCAGCCGGTCGAAGGGCGCCCGTCCGCCTCCGGCAGAAATCCAAGCTGGGAGCGTGCCGCCGGCAGGAGCGTACAGCGCTCCACACGCGTTGTAGCCGGTGCTGGCGTCGCGAGCGTGTAGGCGAGCAATCTCGGCCTCGGCCGCTGACAGTGCGTTGCTGAGGGCGTCGTAACTGTAGTGGTCCTCGCCGGGCGTCATCATGGCGCTGGTCGTGGCCGTGGCCGCCGTCCTCGCGGGTCGTTCGCCAGTGCGCGGGTTACGCGTGTCCCGCTGGCCTGCTGCACCGGAGGATCTGTCCCGAGCGCGCTCGTTCTCGAGGTCGCGCTTTTTTTGCAGGCAAACGACCTGCAGGTGGCCGAACTTGCCGCAATATGTGCTGTCGCCAGGCTTGCCATTCTGCGCGAGCGTGCAGTCACGGCAAGAGTGGCCCATCTTCCCGCAAGATCAGCAGGGGTTGCTCGTCATGGTGGCCATAGAGATACGGCCGCGCGGAGCTACGCGCTGCTGAGTCTACTGGGGCAGCTGCGAGCGCTGCGGCCACTGCTTCTGAAGCTAGCGCGCAGGGGCTGGTCGCATCGTGGAAGATGGCAGCACAGCAACCTCCTGTCGTACGCTTGTGGATGCGAGGCCCACACGGTCGCTGATGTTGCTCCGTGCGGCTGCCAGACTCTGTTTCTCAACTGAGAGGTAAGCGTCATCCAGTGAGTATTTGAAACCCTTGCGGTCTATGAGGGGGGCGATAGCTCTCCCTTATACGCGGCTCCACGGCACGCAAAAAGATCTCCGCTGCCTCTCGGTCGGTAATCGTGCCCACGTCTCTGCGTAGATGGGTCAAACGTCGGTACATCATGCGAATCGTCTTATTCTTGCGACGAAAGAAGTGGTGCAAGTCGTACACCTTCTCCTCAGTGGCGGCCTGGAACTCTTGTCTGAGGACGTCCCAAAAGGCCTGCACTGGGTCAGCTAGTGGGGTCTGAACGTCCCCCACCAGCTCCGAGCGCGTGAGGATCTCGGCTGCCTTCTCTCGGTAGGTGTCGCGAGCCTCGTAGAGAAGGTAACGCATGAGCGTGCCAAACACCGGGCACTTAGTGAGCGCGGGCGTCTTGAGCTTAGCGTTCTTAAAGTCAACCTCGAACTCGGAGATAGTGTCGTCCAAATCACAGGTGCCTGGCCTGCCGCTGAAGCGGAATAGGGAGACCCTGTCTACCTTCGTATCCTGGTCACTTGCCATGGAGTACAAGTGATCGTAGTGAGTCCACTGAAGAGGTGGCTCGTGGATGGCCGTAGGCTGAGGGGGCACCGGGTGCTCCTCCTCAGGGGGATCAGTGATAGTACTGAGATCTGAGTCTGAGTCCTCGCCACTAACCCCTTCGTAATAAGGCTGATAAGATAGCCTACTACGGGTAGGCATACGATGAAGACTCTAATTGCGTGCAGGCAAAGAGAGATCTTTTTAGAAGTTAAAAGTGTGTGATCTACATAGTGAGCACCTCAAGACTGTAATCTGGTAGGAAAACAACCAATGAAGTGTGGCCCAAAAGATCACTGGAAGCACATCATGACCTTCAAGAGTAGTCCTATGGCAGTGTTTAAGCTGTGACTTTGCTCACCACTTGTGAAGTTCTTCTTTGACTGGAAGCCAGGAGGGCTTGCTGTTCACAAGAGAGAGACTCAATGGTCCTGAAAACACAAGAGATAAAAGTGTAAGCTTTACCGATAACTCTATGGCTTACAGCTGGCGTAATTGGACTTCTAAAAAGATGTCCTTCTGAGGGCATCTACTGCTATGTATTCCCTGCAAAACCGGCGCTGAAGGCGGCAAATTTAATGCACACAATCACACTGGAGGCTCTCCTAGGTCCACAAAAGTGGAGGCAAGGCACTTACTAGCTCTCCTATTGGCTAAGCACAACACACACCAATCAAATATAGTGCGAGTAAGCGGGTGCATGGCTCTCATTGGCGGAGCTTACCTCGAGGTATGCTACCTAGATAATGCCTCAAAAGTACATCTGAAACGTGAGGAAGCTTCCTCCAAGAATGAGTGATGCAGTCACCAAGTTATAGCTCAAATGGTGCTCATATACTTTGCTAATGCATGCTAAGTGTACTTTATCAGGCTCGCGGATTTGTATGCTAATGGCTAGAGGTCTTTGGAGTCGCGAAGAGCCAACAATGTGACCTTCGGGCACATTGAGTCACAAAGTGGCCTTTGGTGAAATCCGCTAGGGGCCGGTAGGCGGCGCGGACTAGATCGCGGATATCTCGCTTGACACTTGACCAAATGGCGCCCAACCGATGCCGTTCGGAAGGTGACGCGACGCTCTACACTTTAGCGACTTGTAATGCTAGCAAAGGTCAACATATGAATCCGTGAAGCAAGGTCAAAGTTGGTCTTCCTAGGTTGATGGTCGACGCACGTGTGTCTTGGCAGGGGCGACGATCTCGACCTAATAAGTCATGACATAGCGGCTGCCACGGGATCTGGTGGTGCTCCTCCTTGTGGTGCTCCGTGTGGTGGCATATTTTCTTCAGTATGCTTTCTCGTCGGCGATAGAGGAGGCCCTCTTGGAGTTGAAGTGCTTCTATCATAAGCTTGTTGTTGATCTTGAGGCCCGAGGATTGGCCATCTTCTTGAGCTACCAAAGTGCCTAGCTCCGATACCACTACAGTGAGACACATAGATAAAGTACTTAGTAAAGTAGAGTACGTGGTTTACTCAAGGTAAGAATCTTTGAACACAAGTGGTAGCTTCTTGATAGAGAGATGGTTTCGTGAAACCTAATATATTTCTGGAACTTGGCAAGTACAAGAGTGATTCTAGAATGCCTTTCTATGTTGTAGCTCTTGTTTATATACTTGCTACATAAGTAATTTATAGGAAAGTGCATATTAATGTGTTGGCACCCAACACATCCCAAAACTTGCCACCTCCTTCTAAAATAATGTACACGTGTCATTTTGACTTAAAAATAGCATATTTGAGTTGTGCCGCATGGAGTTCTTCTACCTCCTTCATCTAACTTCGAAAATGCTAGAGAAGGTTCCAAGGACATGTATTGAAAGGGGCGGAGTGCCCCATTGGAAGCATACTCACTCACGAGGAACAAAACTAGTTGTAGTCATACTAAAGAGTCCAGCAGCATATCAATAAGAAAGCTTAGAAAAATTATTTATTATTTTTAGTAGTAAAAAAGTGCTCAAAAATAAAATAGGATGAAAGGTCCTGTCACTACAAACTTGTAGAAATTTACAGAAGTGAAAATCGATCAGAAGCGAAAAAGTTATGCCTATTTATAGTTTTCTAGACGATTGCTCGCCCCTAGGAGGGAGGGCCGCTTAGCAACGAGATTTCTAAGTGTTAGTAGGCCAGATCGACCTCATCCGACGTGTCAGGCCGATTTGACGTCCACATGCATGCATAGAAATATCTAGAATATACTAACGTGGACGCGCTAGGCTAATCCGAAACTTCTAGGTGAAATGACCTAGTCGACACTCTACGTCAGCCGAGATTACGTGAAGGTTCGAATTCACTCCAACGGCCCAGATCGCTTGACGTTGTTGGTCAATCCGACGGTCGTTCTCATCGCAAATTAAGGACAGTCGTCGACCAACCTTTAAACTAATTAAACTCCAGAAATCCATAAATCTCTCAATACTGAACCAAATTCGACGAATTTTATATCAAAATGACCACAAAAATGCACTCTAAATCTTATGACCTTACAGAAACCAAGTCACTAGAGTATATTTTCACACTTAAATCTGTACAAAGCTACATTTCAAATATTCAAAAGCATTGAAAAAAGCAATAAACTAGTATATTCTAACATATCATAACAAAAGCATATTGTAGACAACTTGAACTTAGGATTCTCATCCCTTTCATCACCAACCATCTCAAAAGGTGACCAATAACTACTGAGTCTTACCCCAGCGTCTTGTGTTCTGCCCAAATCAGGTGTAAAGAAACGCTTGCTATACAGATTCTCACCGTTTGCGAAGATCTGGCGTGCTCGTCTCCCGACGTTGTCTCTCTCCACGAGTTGTCAGGCAGCTCAGAGGTCTCACTTCTTTGTGGACTCTTGCTTGAATCAGAGCCTTCTACAGGCTCCATAGGCTGGTAGATTCTATCATTTCTCAACATGAACAATTGAATTTTACCGGGTGCCCTTCCAGGTTGAGCACGAGCAGCCCTCACAGGCTTCAATCCCAATTTGCTTGGGAGTTCTTGTTCACTTGAACCAACCAATTGAAGTTTCTCAGAAGCAGGACAGGAGCATCTTACTTCCAAAGAGGCTCTTTCCCAGGTTGAGGGTTACACAAATGAACAAGTCCTAGTTTGGGGAAATCACGTCTAAGCAGATCAATAAGCATTACCAAGTTTCATAGGAGATTGCCCACCAGAACTTTTGCTTAACTTTCACAAAGTCACGGCTTACAAAATTCTGAAATTACAACATCTATGTCGGCCCGACTTGAGCTCTTCCCTCAGAACCGTGCCTAACAGTTTCTACTGCTGGCTGGACTCACTCAACTCTTTGCTGAGGGCTTTACCTGTTAATCCTGCTCTTGCTATCAGCAATTTGACAATTGAGACTTCTGAGAACTTGGAAGCTAACACAGCACTCACCATTTTATGTGCTCTTTATACGTTTGTGGTGTTTGATCCAGATCTGCGCTACGACTCCTAACAGCTTCTATTGTGCAAGTTCTCTACTTTTTCCAAGCGGAATCCCTCCTTAGGAACTCTTGATCTCTAACTTTCTATGATACAATGAGAGAGGCGTCGGCAAAAGCGTAGCTTCTTGGCTCTCCTCTGGCCTTGAAAAACTCTTCTTCTTCGCAAAATTCTTCTTTTTTTTCCTTTCGCTCGTGCGTTCCCTTCTGCTTCTTAGCAAAATGCGCGAGGCAAGAATGAGGCAAGTTCGTGCGAGGCTTGTGTCTTACCCAGGCGTCACGCATGCCATCCCCTTTCGAGAATTCCAATGTTTAGTCACAGCGTTTAGCATGCATGCTGTTCTTGCACTAGTTCCTCGTGACAGCTTAAGTTATTCAACGTCACTTAGCATGCATGCATGCCTCGTGACCGTTGTGCGTGACTTCTTAACCTTTCGGTCAGCGTGCACGCCTATGTAGCCTTAGCGCCTATGTCGCCTTAGCGCCTATGTCGCCTGAGGTGGCTGCTTAAGATGTGGCAGCCTTACCACATGTTTATGGCTGAGATGGCCCTTCCAGCCAGCCTCTCCTGACTTGTCGTTTGCCAGGGTGGTTGCTCAGTCAACGATGCCTGACTTGGCAGCTGCTGGTGCGGACAATTACTGGTCCTAGCCTGGTCTTTTCAGTCGACTTGGCTTTCTATTCCACCCATCATTGGGTGTCGATTTTGACCCTTACATAGTCGACCTTTCGTGTGACTTGGACTTTGACTTTCAATGCTGACCACTTAGAGGTTGGTCAATTGGTCGGTGAATCAACGTCGACTTGCTGTACTTGGGCGGCCATGACTTGCGTCTCTTGTGCGGCGCCGTCAAACCGGTAAAAGTCGCGAAAGTAATAAGAAATCCGTCGTTTAGATGATAATTCGAGAAATTAAGAGCAAATTGGCCGATGTGATGATTGCATGTCATCACGAAAAAGTGAATTCACTGAAGCACCCCCAACTGTCGCTATCCATACACAAAAACAGGTCAGCGCTACTTCTTGCTGCTTTGGCTTACTCAGGTTGGACTTAGGTGGCTTCGAGGGAGCTTCCTTGACACGCCAACAAATTACAAGGAACAAAAGTCAAGCCGCGTTCCATCGTCCCTCGGACTCCGAGTCCCAATTGACTCGTTTCGGAATTGTCCTTTCAATTCACCATATCCATCACAGTTTATCACTTCAAGGCTCCGAAGCTCACATTTCGGACCACCCAAAGTATTCTGTAGGTTGAAGTCCATTATCCGCCGGGTTCCAACTTCCGATTAGTGCTGAAGGTTTCGGAGGTGTCTATTGCGTTACTTGGCTGTTGTAGCCGACGTATCTTAAGACCGGGCTAGCATGGCGATGGAAAGGAAGGGTCACGGTGAGAACATCAATTTGTTGGATAAAGATCTAGTCAATGGCGAGGCCGTGCTGTATCAGGGGGAGAAGGAACCAGACCAGAAGTATTTGGGTTTCGCCAGGGATGTAGTAGCGAGTGGGTACCCTGTGGACATGCATATGTCTTATGTGGACACTTCTGCAAGGAGGCCTTGGAGCACTGGTTTGTGTGATTGCCTCATAAATGAGACTGAGCATCACGGTGACTGCGAAGTCTGTAAGTTAAATCTCCTTCTGATATATTCCTTATTGTGCAGCTTATGCTGTCTGTTCTCCAACTGTAATTTCCTACTTTGTGGAGCATTAGTCTGATGGAGACGAGTTCTTTATGCCCTGATATTATTGCTTCTGATTCTTTAAGTAGCCTTCATAAAGGAACTTGCTAGTTTTATCAGTGGGGCTGGTAGAATTACGATCTGCCAGATTTTCTCACAAAGCTGTTGTGGCATACTTATTTAGCAGATATCTTGCCAATTTTTTGGTTTAAATTGTTTGAGTTGGTTAGATTCGGTTCTGTACGACCCTTATCTGCAATAACTGATTTCTTTGCCTGTTATGGTGGATGCAGGTATATTAGGCTGCTATGCGCCATGTGTGTTGCATGGCACGACAAGAGGGCGTCTGGATCCAAGTCGCAATCGTTTCTCCTCTGATTGCTTATACTATGGACTCCTGTATGTACTTGGCTCTACAATTTGCAAGTTCAATGCGTTGGCACCCTGCTTCTCCTTCCCCCAGCGCTCTGAAGTCCGTCGGAAGTTCAACTTGGAGGTACATACTCGACTCTTCAAATTTGTTCTTGCTGCTAGGAAGTTGTGTCATTCTCAGTAATGTGGTCATGGTCAGAAAAAGGCGTCCGGTACATTCTAGGATCATTGAGGACCTCTCATCCATCTTCTAGGTAGCAATGTCTTATGCCCTATGTTTAGGCTATTTGAAGAGATGCTTCTGCGTGCAATTTATTGGTTGTTGAGCAATTCCTGTGTTGGCGCGAGGTATGCGTGTTGACCTCTGGTGGTGGTGGCGGTGGTGCAGGGCCATGGAGAGAGATGTTACGCACAGACTGGGTGCTGTGCAGTAGCCAATGAGGAGCAGCGTGAGAAGCTAGAGACGACATGTGATTGCTTGGTGCACTACTTCTGCCACGAGTGTGCCCTCTGCCAGGAGGCTCGTGAAGTGCGTCGCCATGGTCCGCCTGCCGTGATCTCAGTTCCAGCTCCCATGGCCACCCCCCCTGTTCAGTTCATGCTGCCTACTCAGGGGCGGGCTTAGCTTATTGTTTGTTTCAGTTGTGTATACGCATTAATGTTCTAACGTGGGTGCTGCTAGAAAACAACGAGTTTACCACAGCCTTGTAATATATTGGTTGTTGCGCGGTAAACTAGCAAAATTGTGTTGAGAGAAATAGTGTTGTTATGTAGTGTGGTAGTTATAAGGAAAGGTTGTCGTAAAGCCACCTGCATACCTCATATTGTGAGCATGCAGTTCCTGGTTGCGGTCGTGGATTGAGATTTTAGAAAATTGTTTGCCTGTTCTACCGTCATCTTGACGTGTTATATTGTAGATGCCATTTTGCGCTTATCTAAGTCCTTGGAAGAAAGTTAATAGAGAACCTTTGCCAAGTTGGTCTTGAGCTAAGCTTAGCACCAGGTGTCAACAGTGTTGGATTGCCAGATGTGCTCAAGAATACGATGCAAGAGATCCTTATCAGCTATGAAAACAGTTCCTGATGAAGTTCATATCAAGCCCGTAGAACTTGATTCATGAAAGTTGTAGGTTTCACATCGAAGTAAGAGAATTACAGAAACTCCAAGCATGTGCAGAAGTGGATGATTCCAATTGTTTGGCATCGTAGTAGTGACTCCATCTTCGCAATCAGGAGCTATGCTTATTACCGTAAGTTTGCTCATTTTAGCTGAGACGCACTATCTGCATATCCGTCCAGTTATACCATTCTGCCTGTTGCACATCCCGGGGAGTCAAAACCAGCGCACCAAAAAAGTATTGCAAATATGGACGTCTAGCCAAGCACAGCCACATCTCATAGTGCAGTATAGCCAACTTCTGGATGCTTTTTTGAACTCAAAATCTACTGTAGAAGGAATTATTGCTTCATTTTAAGGTCCCTGATGTGGAAAACTCCAGTGGTTTGTCATGACAGGGCTTTCGGGCTGTGTGGCAAATTCGATGAATGTTCATATGAATCGGAGATAAAATGGCAATTTTATTCCATTTCGAGCTGGCCTCCAGCTTGTGTTGTTATTACTTGAGCTCAGCGGGAACCATGTAATTTTCATTAACACCTAGGTGGCTAATAGCTGAGCATCTTAAATCTCAACATTATGCAAGCGAGTCCACCTATCCTGCTACAGTCTGCGCAGCTGTACTTCATGCACAAACTTCGGCCTGGCAATGTCAACGACCCATGATATCAGAGCTGTATCAGGTATGTATCAAGATGAATGCTTAGAGCACTCAAACAGCATTGACCCTAATTGGTAATGCCCGTTGATTCATTTTCCGCCTTGCATACTCGTGTGTAGCGCAACTCCATATACTTCAGCATAACCGTCATAGTCCCATACTTGGGTTATCTAAGTAATATATATATACACATATATCAAAATGACCAACATCCTTTGGTAATGGTCCTCAGGTCCACACTTCAGTGCTGACATTTTTTCACTGCAACTCTCTCGCTGGGGTGAGAATCTGGTGAGCGTGCGGAGACATGCACAGAGTGCACTCATGTAAGCGCGCCTATAATTTGCGGGATCTGCGAGTTGCTGAAAGCCACGCAGCAGCTGCGCAAAGTTGCGCATCCTCGTCGTCACTATCATTCAAAAAGACCTCGGCGTGCGCGGCTGTCTCTGTGTGCCCACTTGCACCAGAACTGAAGGGTTCAGCACCTCGCTCTTCTGCTCGCATGCTAGACACCCTGTGTGACGTGGCAACAGAGTCTAGTCCCCCAGCTTCTTGCTGGAGCCACGTGTCATCGTTGTGCTGCTTCTTCTTCTCCAAAGGAATACGGGGCCATCACTTGCCCCCCTTTGCCTTATTGCGCTTCGCCCACGAGGAGAGCTTGTCCCTCATGGAGTCCAACAATATTGTCGGCCGGCATTTTGAGCCCATCTAGATGACACATCCCCCGCCAATACCATAAAATCAGGCTCTCATACCTCAAACGGCAACATCGGGACTGGAGTCTGAGAGAGCGACAGGTGCATGTGTGAATTGGAAACCCACATATTCGACAGTGCAGATCCACGCATGTTGCAGGGGTACCATGCAATTGCTTCAAGCACAAAATACGATACATTCAAGGTGGTGTATGCATCCGCAGTGAGACGTTCACAGTGATGCTATTGCCACCATTGCAAGTCTCAACACACGACAGCCGCGTGAAGTTGGTTGCTGCAACATGACAGCGTGATGGCAGGTGCCATAAGCACCCGCAAGTTGAGTTGAGGCATCGGCAGCGGTGTGCTCCTAGACCCTGGAGGTAGAGGGGAGTGTGAGTGGGAGGGAGGGCACCTGGGCCACGATAGCATAGAGAGGCAGCGTGATGTACGACACCATCAGCTGCACCCCCGCAATGCAGCGGCCAGCCCCATGCCCAGCCACACCACCACACCAGTTAACATACATTGGCATCACAAAGAGTCACAAGTTGTAGACCAGTGCAGGTGCAGGAGCAAGGGAAGGCCAGTATCCAGCAGCTGAAGTGGTGGAAGGGACAGGGAGAAGCAGAAGCTTGCCTTGAGGTGATCTCTACGAGTGTGAAGCTCTTACTGGAGAGCAGGCAGGAGTACCATCCATATTTCCCTGCTCACTCCGCGCACACGCACGATGGTGTCATTGAGGGGCAAATGTCAAGGAGGGGGAGGCAAGGGAAGTGGGAAAAAACAGGGAGGAAAACAGCGAGGTGGCGTACCACACAGCCAATGAGGGCAGATATTTTCCCTGGAGCATTGGGCTCGGATAGAGCAGAGTAAGCGTACCTCATAACACAATCATGCCTCAGCATTCCCGCCTGCATTGAGTAAGTCATGATGATATGTGAATAATTTCTCACAGGCATTGTCCTTATGTGTGCCTGGGAAGGAGAAAGGGAGTGAGGGAGGGAGGGAGGGAGAGAGGGAGGGAAAGACGGAGGGCATGCGTGGGCGAGGGTGATGGCAAGGGCTATGGCAAGAGGGAGGGGGAGGGCGCAGGCAAGGGTCAGGGGGAGGGCAAGAGGGAAGGAGAAGAGGAGGGGAGGTTGAGGGGAGGGGGAAAGGAGAAGTAGGATGCAAAGGGGTGGATGTAGCCACTTGAAATGCAGCAAGAAGTGCCAATAGTTATGCAGGTAGTAGATGCCAGAGAGAGTAAGAGCGCGTGCTGACTTACGATGATGCCAATGTACGCAGCAAGCACGAAAGCAGTCTGCGCCTGCAACCCCATTTCCCCCATCAAGAACAACCCCCCACCCCGGAACAAGTCACTTGCAACCCCACCTCGTCTCGATTAAGACTATCAGGTCCACCAACTTCACATAAAAAACTCCTACGGTCATTAAATCCACGCCGAACGGTGCGCGGGAGATTTGTCATGCAAGCCAGAAGGGCAGCAGCTGAGCGCGTGAAAGACCCCGGTTATATATCGAGTCGGCTTTGGAGCCCGAGGGCGTGCCTGGAAGAGGAGGAAGTATAAGATGCGCAGCAGGAGCTGCGGGCGATGGAGCCAGAAGAGCTCGTCGCGGATGCGCAGCGGGGTGACCTTGCCAGCGAAAAGCTAGTTCTCAACGGCCAGCCGGGCCATCACGTGCACCAGCTTGGCTCCTATGGCCACCCCCAGCTGCACGTGCCCTTCCCACGGCGGGGTGTCAGACTTCAGTCCCTGCCTAGTAAGACTCTGGCGCATACATGTGCTGCTGCTGCCGCCACCTTCAGGAGGAAGACTAGTGAACTAGTCAGGCGGCTCTAGCCTCAGGCTTAACAGCTGTCAGCATGTACTTCCCGGTAGTATGCTCGCCACTTCTTCATACACCAGCTATCCAAAGATGTTTCTCATATTCTGACAGTAGATTCTGCTGGATCCGATTGTATATAAATGACGACGCAGGCGCTTCGGAAGTGGCCCAAGTTTGCAACCCGGAGATTCTTTTGTTTCTCTACAAGGCTGAGGGCACGGGTGAGTGCCAAACAACAAAGGGGTGGCGGGTATGCCCCTGCTGAGCTCTGAGCTCTCCAGCGTCCGCCCCTCCTACTTTTGAAAAGCTTCGGGTCGTGGTGCAGATGAAAAAGGGCATACACAAATGTGCGCATGCTAAGCTGCACCTGCGTGTCAGCCAAAGACCCCCCCGGCACGCAGTGGCAAGCATCACCCTCCAGATTTCAAGATGCAGATCCATACAACAACGGGGGAGTAGAGGCCTGCCAAAAAGATGGCCATGCTGTGCTGACATTGTAAGCCGCCTTCAAACATTTATTTGAAATTGCACAAGGGTAGGCAGCATTTGGTGAGAAGTAGGGGCTGAAAATACTCACGATTACAGGAAGAAACGAGATCCAGAAGTAGACGCCCCATGTTGCACAGCGCCCCCACCCGCACGCGAGAGCGAGAGGAAAGTGCAGTGCTCAGCTCGGAATCCTTTTTTCTTGCGCACATAACGCATAGGAAGAAAGACTTTGTTTGCACGTTGTCTCATTTTCTGCCTCTTTCGCAATGCAGTCAATACATCAGCGGCACCTTTTTTGTTCTTGCAAGCTGCTCACACGTGGAAGATTGAGCAAGGCCAAAACACGACCCACAAAGAGGTGCTCACGGAGCACGAACGAGCGAGACAACCAGGATAAGATAATCCGAGAAGGACAGCTACCAACTTACTGTAAATGTTTGACCCACCAAATAAACGGCACAGAGAAATGGTGGAAGTGTGAGGATTGGGGGCCCTGGTGGCTGTACTGTCAAATCCAACGAGAAGGAAGATCACGGCGCACAGCCAGAGGTACCACCTGGCAACACCATGATGCGCCTCATCATCAGACCCTCACCCTAAATCAGTCAACCACCTGGACCAGTGGCAGAGAAAACATCAGAATGAAGTATGCCCTCTGAGCGTGAAGTAGTAGCAATCAGAAAAGTATTTACGTGCGGGCGCGCACACACACACACACACACTCCTGCTGTGTCTAGGGGGCTTGGAGTGTGTGGCTCCTTCCCGCGCTACGCATTTGCCAGCTTGTGCAATGATGCCCTGATGCGCAATTGACATTGAAAAAAGATGCAGCACATTCAGTATTGAGTAGAGTCAGTCAGGAAATTGTTTGCCAGCAGCAACATCACCTTGTCGGGAGCAACTGACCCAGCAAGAAACTGCGTGGCAAAGTGCCAAGCAAGCCACACGCATGCACAAAAAGACATTCACACATGTGTGCGCACACACACGCGCACGATTGCACATCCTCTCAAGACTCTCTCTCATACATGCACGCTCACATGCACGTGGGGCATAATTGAGCGTAGACCTTTCCTACTTGATGCCGACGACGTGCGTGAGGTTGCTCTCCAGCAATCGCACGAGGTAGCTGTGGAAATCAAACTTGAGCGACAGCTTGTGCTCCTGCACGTGCGCCACAAAAAAATCCTCCCTTCCTCTCCCCTCCTCTCTCCTCGCAGCATCAGGGCGTCAGCCTACGCTTCCTCCCTTCCCTCCTGGGCGCTTTTCAAACCCAAAATCCAAAGAGGGACGTGTGCCTCAGGAACTAAAACTCCAACAACATAACATGAATGCGCCCTTGGTGGAGGGGGGTCTCCACGCCAGTTGGAGCAAGTGCGGCTGCCAGCCTTCAGGCCTTCCTGCCCAGTCTAAACAATTTTTAGGACTGGGAGGGCATCCAGCATCAAATAGGTCTGTCATTTTTGATTGAGCTTGTCATGAAGACCATGACATGACTGCCTGGACTAGCTTAAGTGGCAGGAAAGGGTGCTGGCTGCTCTGCCTGAGAAACAAAGTGTGTGATCCGCGAGTGTGCACCCACACACGTGTACACATATACGTGTGACACGTGGCAGCCATATGTACGGTGATGAAGGCCATGCGCATGGTGAGGTAGTCGGAGCGTCGCACAGCGCACCAGAACTGTTGCGCCAGATACAGCTGCGCACGCCCACACGAGACACGTGCACGCATGCAGACATGCACAGGCACTCACCCATGTAGTCAGCACTCTTGTCACCTGCCCTCAGGATCACGGCCGGGTGCAAATAAGCGTCAAGCACACGTCCGTTTTGTTTGTGGCAATTACAGATGTTGCCATGCAGGAGCAACAGGTGGCAGGCAAAGTGCCGTACCAGCCACATCAATGGAGTAGCTTTCTTGGCGTGGGTGCCAGCTTCTAGTCGACTATGAACACCCCTCCGAGTGGGATCGCACACCTGCTCACAAAAGTGCTCTGCTTCCTTGACTGCATCAGCTTGAAACCTGTCTGCCCAAAACAACAAGTCATGCAGCGAACGAAGAGCACCCGTTGGCCTCAGTTCTCCTGCTGTCCCCCTGCCAAGGGAGGTCGCGTGACGTGAATAGTACATCGCATATGGTGTTCAAACAGCAATAGATGTGATGTGCCACTGCTTCGCTGCCTCCCTCTGCACAAGCAAAGCAGGTGCACCGGGCAGTGACCAGATGGACCGGGAGAAAAGGCCTGACCCTTCCTCGGGCAGCAGCAGGAGCTGAGCAGAGGGAACAAGCGTCGACCCATGTGCCCTGCCGTTCTGTCTCCCGCTTCTACTTGGTCAATCATCACTTCTCCCTTATATGGCCGCCCCCTCGTGGGCCTCAGCGGCTCCCCTGGCTAGGCTCCTAATAAGCATCGGCCCACATTCTTGCGGATCTTTTACTTTGTTGAGCCTTGGTGCGAGTCAGGATCTGGTGACCTGTGAACTGACTCTGTGACAGGCGGTAGCCAAGTGCAACTGTGGAGAGTCGTGGGTCAGTATTGCTTGGTGCAGACCTGAGTCCTCTCGAACGACACACGAGCTGGGTGAGGAACCAAAATGGGGGAAGGGGCACGAGTGACACACCTTGGGTGCCCATATGACTGCACCGGTCAGCCATGTCCTGCGCCTCCTCGTCCCACTTGCGCCACGACTTTACCTGCACTTCGGCCCACTCCCCCGTGTCCCCCTAGCAAAGAGCATCGGAGCAAAACAGCCAAAGAATGCGGGGCTGGCGCACTATCACCCCCTAGAATCCAAGGCCACAAGCGCCGCCTGGAAGCGTACCGTTTGTTCCCCCTCTTCCCCACAATCTTGAGGATAATATTCTACGCCGCGGATCTAAGGAGTCAGGAGAGGCAGCAATGGCTGACACTGGAAGCGTAGAAAGGAGGGAGTCAATTTCTGAGGGCCTGGAGCATGCGGACACGTCACACACGTGGGCAACTTTGCAAGAGGTGCAGCCCACAGCATGCGAGTCTGGCCCTTCTATGCGAGGAAGATAAGAGGAGGAGGTGGAGGAGGAGGTGGCCTACTTCTCAAGCAGCAGTGCAAGGAGGAGGGGGAGGGGGTGTTGCTTCATGCTGCGCACCTTCCAGAGGGCGATGATCATGGTGAGTGCGAAGAGAAGGATGTGCACGCACGCGAGCAGGAAGATGAACTGGTGCAGGTCGTGGAGGGCCGTTGCAGACACAAACGGCTCTTTGCCCTGCGCCCGGGGCCCCACAGCAGGGCCAAGTCAACCTTTTGGTGTAAACAAGTCCCGGAGGGCCGGAGCGCTCTGCAGCTTGAGATTTCAATGCGCAGCTCCACATCTAAGTAGTGGACCTGCAGCTCTCCCGCGCACGTGCTTTGAAGTTTGCACCGATACTTGTGGTTGTACCATGTAAGCTGTGACATACACACATACACCCGCTATATATATAGAGGCCAGGAAGTCAGGCAATGCACACATGCAAGGGAGAGCTGGAGAGGGCACGAAGCAATCTGCCCCTGCTATGATTGCCAAAGCCTGAAGCAATCTGTTGTCTGCCACGGGGGCGAAGCAGGATGTACTAGCATGCAAAATTCAAGGTCCCGAAAGGACTCAAGGAATATAATATCTTTGACCATCTGTGGTGGCAAGAAGGGCACACCTCAGGGCAGGAGCTTTGTTAAATCTTTGGCTGCCAGTATTCTGCGTAGCATGTTGTCTGTCAGCAGCCGAACACCAATGCCGTGGCCGGAGACAGTTGCCAGATATAGCAGCAGCCTGCGGCCCTTTGCGCCCTCCTCCGCTGCTCTGTAGTCGGGCGGAGCGGCAGCTGGAGCATACGCTTCTTTCTCATAGAAAGGGTTGGCTTTGCATGGAATAAAGCGCTGCCCCCTGCGCTCTTCTACATAGATGCTGTCCAGGGTCCCGTTCAGAACCACCAGCAACAGGGATATGAATCCCACCAGCATCAGCTCTGCACAGCAAGCGCGAGCACGCGCGCGCACGCACGTGCCGCCAACAACCAGTCAGCGAGGACTATGAGCTCACATGAAATTGGAGAAGCTCAGAATGTCGCTTCTGTTTCCTTTGACAGACAAAGCTAGTTCTGGTAAACGTACGGGAAGAAATTTAATGCAGTCCTCGACCCTTCTTCAGCTCTTCTAATAATACGATGGACAAGTGAATCAGAGCTTACACTGAGTGCCGAGAAATGCTTGGTGGTCATCGACAAAGCAGACCCTCAGGTTGCAAGTCACCGTGTGCTCAGTCTAACCGTTGATTTCACAAAAAGTAAGGGTCGCACACCTGCTGAGAAATGGTAGGTGTCATGCTGAAGAGAGGATCGTGAAAAGATGACCTGCTTTGATATGTGACAGGGCAAGTCCCAACACCTTCTTCTTGTTTTGCTTCAGGCATTGCTCCCCCACTTGATCGCCCCCCGAGCCACCTGTCTACATCCACGTTAACTGGATACTTATGTCATACTAAGATACCGGCATCCTCAAGTGCATTACATGTACTACAGCAAATACAGGGTTCTGATTGTCTGGTTGAAACAGCAATAGACACTGTAGGGTTATTATTTATTCATTGAAGTTTCAACTTTCGTCATATTCTCCCAATTTAGGAGGAGTTGTTAGCTGTGGCTCTCGCCAAATTGACATTGTAACTCACTCTCTATCTGCATGGCATAGGCCCATGCTCTTCCATCCTGAATCCTAATTCGAAGGTCCACTTTACAAGAGAAGTCACCTTTGCCACAAAGTTTAAGCTTAGTAAGACGCTTGCAAACTTCAAAGGAATACGTTGGTACATTCTCCAAGCCTCCTCCTTCTCCCGCCATTGCAAATTAAGCAGACTTGATGCAAAAGTATACTTACTTCTCTAAGCTATTGGAGGCAAGTTCCGGAAGCTAGGTAATCCGATTCCCATCCTGGAAAACGTTCCTTAGGACCCGATGTATGGCTATGGAAGGCCAGATAAAGCGCAAGTGAGTATCGAATTTGCCGCCTGCTTTCAAATAGTATCGATAGTTTCATCGCAGTAGAGCATCATTATGGGTTTGTTCTTGCTCACTTGTACAGTAGGCTGCCATATCATTGGCTGCAAAAGGCTGCAATGCAGGACCTCAGCCACCTGGATCAACCTATACTCGAGACTGCCCAGACCAGCCCAGACAACTCGTGACAAGACTACAAGGCACTACCAGGTCACACTACAAGTGACTACAAGTCTGCTACAAGTGACTACAAGTCTGCAACAATTCAGCGATCTATATGAGTCAATATGAGTCCAATCTAGTCCAATCAGTCAAATCTGCCATTCATTTAAGTCTACATTAGCCCAAACCAACCCACATCATCAAGCACAGCGAAGCGCGGAAGCCACCGGAAGCCAGTCGGGGGCGCTAAGGGTAGCTCACCATGCCCGAGATTGGTCGCAAGTTTTGTTTGTCAACGGCGCGCAATGATGTTGTCAATTGCGCTCGTTCGACCTCATTCAACCACGTTCAACGTAAATCTAATGCATATCTGGGCACGTAGGGCATGTACAAGAAGGTAGCCCCGACTTCATCGTGCGCTGTTCTTTTACCACGCAATCAAAGTTTGGGCTCGAATGTCCTCGGTACTTAAATGTTGCCGCTCAAAAACATACAAAATCTAGATATGGTTTCTTTCAAGAGCGCAAGGCCAGATTCCACCCAATTCCACCCATGCATCAACACTTCGTAGGCAAGCCCGAGGTTCATTGTCGGGGTGAACCTGACACAAATCGGGTGAAAGGCGCGTCCCAAGTTCCAACTCCTGACTCCTCACCCAGTGAAAGTTACAATCGCCTCTGGACCCGCCGAATCGAGAAGTGCCCAAAGAGAGATTGAAAGCGTTGTTTTGGAACTAGCTGCTATGAGCAGTCGCACTCTTTCAGAAGAAGACAAGTCACATGTACAGTTATCCACTTGGCAAGATCTTAACAGGGCTGCGTCGTAAGCAGTCGCTCTGATAGAAAGTCGTGCTTGTGTCAAGAGGAACTGCCAACGGAATTGTCAAATTTTGGAAGTCGAATATAGAAACATTTACTGTTGGGACCTTTCGCGCTTCCAGCTATTTCTGTTTTTCAACATCAAGTGAGGCAACCTTCGGCAGGGCATCTATTTTATTTCGCATCTTCCTCCGTGCGGAGCCTTTCTTTCAGCTGCTTAACTTCATCTTACTTCCCTGACATTAAAAAATCTCTGAAAATGGCTGACACTTCTGACGCAGTTCCTAAGGAGAAGCAGGACGGAACCATAGTTGACCAGCTTAAGGACACTGTCTCAAAGGGTGCCGATGCGGTTGTAGCTGCTAAGGATAAAGTGACCAGTTCTGAGCCAGACACGGTCACTGGCAGTGTGGCCGAGGAATTGGAGGGTAGGAAAGAGAACAATGGGCCCGCAGAAGAGAAGGGTGCTGCTGGAGGCGCTGGTTTGGCTGGGGCAATAGCTGGTAACATTGAAACTGCTGGCGATAAGGCAGCTGACGTAGCCACTAAAGCAGCAGCTGAAGTTGGTGGGCAGCCAGAAGAAGCACTAGGAACAGCAGATCCCTCAACGTTGGAAGCACCTACAGACGTTGCTGACGAGCCAACAGTTGAGGATCCCAAAGAAGCCAACGGTGTCGAGAAGGTTCTAGCTGACGCACCCGACTCCAAGCGACAAAAGACAGACGATGCTTAAAAATGTAAGAGGACATTGATTGCACTTCTTGGACTGAAGTTCACTCAATTTCTCATCAAGAAGTTCGCCCTGTCTGGGGAAAAGTTTGAGAAGACCTATATGCACCTTAAGAGTTACATACACATTTCTTGTTACTTTTTTGATCAGTAAAGCTAGCCATGGCAGCCTCTCGGATTAGGGCAAGGAGGAGTCAACCACCTTAGCCAAGCACATGTTCTCCTCCCCTTAGCACAGTTGAACTGGCAAGTCGAAGGTAGCTGCTAGTTTCTTCTATGCTGGGGCTGTAATGATACCCTCATCTTATCTGTTGATGTAGGGAAGCCAATGTTGGAGAATTTGCAATATTGACTGTCGTGCAACATAAAACTATCCTTTCGCTGAGCCTCTTCTCTGCTCTGATCAGTTCATTGTGCTCCTAGTGTTCCTATGGGAAGCGTTACCAGTGAGTTGAATATTACGGAGTTAGTCTACTTGGACTTGTGCACAATTTTGCTTGGGGATACATAGCAAGTTTCTTTTTGGTCTCATATGATTGATGTAGGTGTGTATGATTTATGTTTTCATTTATCAACTTGTTCCATATTGTGTGCCAGTGCAATGTGGCAATTGCATGAGGTTTAATTTTTTATAAAGAGTGAATCATCCTTCGCTTGGCTCTTCCAGCCCATTTTATAATTCCAGTGAGACTCGTTCTTAATTACCTTCCCCGGCTCGTAGAATTTTTAGTAAAGAATAGGAACCTTAAATTTGCAGATAGGAGCCAGAATTGAGCAGATTGGTGGACTGCCTTGGCTTCATTTAGCTGTAGTGGCTTGAAACCTTCTCTGTGAAGTGAACAGGAGGATATAAATGGCAGAGCAAGATACTAGTTGACGCATGCCCTGACTGTGACTAGCTTGGGGTAACATTAGGCTTGTGATGTCAAATAATACTATAGGTATGTGTTGAATACACTTACCAAGGTAGTGACCAGACTCTCTTACATGAGCTTTTGAGACATCAACCATGAATTAGTAGATATCGGGATTGTTATTGCCCTTGGGTCTTCTGTTCTGGCGTTACATCTCATTTATGGTGTCCTCTTGTGCTCCGTGTATATGTACCCAGCCCCCCCATATATCCGCTCAACCTTGAATGAAGTTCAGAGTGTCGTCATGTTATGTTTTTCTTTGAAACAGATAGCAGTGAGTAATTACTACATTGACTCACTACAGCAATGTAGTGAGTGACTCTGTCCTAGACCTATTAATTGCTGCTGAAATTCTGGTGTCTCCTCCCAATTTGTAGGTGGGCCCAGTTGGTGCAGTGGATTGCTACTTGTGCTTAAGACCATGTGGACATATCAAGTTCCTGCTGTACATGAGAGGACAAAACAGGAGTGCGAAACAAGAGTCGATTTTTTTTAAAAGGTTGAAATTCTTTGCTGGCGCTGGTGATGCATATCATGCCAGTATGCAGGAGCTGCTAGGTTATATTTGGTATTGTATATAAGTTTTGCACGTGCTCATGCAAAAGCCGTAAAACATATTTATTGTGTTAGACACCAACAGTTTTCAAGGACTCGTCTCAAATGCAAAGGCTGTCGTCTCTACAAGGAGTGCCGATGCTGGCATTTGTTGCTGTGTCACAAATAATGATACAACATGCGCGGAAAGCTCAAATCAACCTATTGGCCCAATGTTGGCTGTCTAGTGTTCGTGGGCGTATTTCCTAGATGTAATCTGCCCCTTGAGGCAACCTTCTAAGTAAATCCACTGGCAACTTTATCAGACAACTACTTGTGGGAACGCAGATTACAGCCACCTCAAAATATATGATCATCAGTATTAATAAGTACAGCAGTCAGCTCCTTCCCAAGCACACGAGGACCTATGTTCCTGATATTTGAAAGCTTATGTCAACAATAAGTATTTGTGACTTTCCTTGATTACTAAGCTTGTAACTGAAGTAAGACAAAGGGCCTTCTGTAAGGTTGACCTGTCAGCTTAGGTGCCATACGATTCACAGTTCATCAGTTGAATTAGTGTTCGCACTATCTGAGTTACTGAGGCCCCTGAAAGCGCTCACGAAGACGCTCATAACGCTCAAGCTCATTCTTCGATAGCGAAGGAGTCAATTCAGACAGGGCCTGTCAAACAGACATCATAAACTGCTTCGTCAATTGAGCTCTGGATGTACAGTATCACAAACATATAAAACAGACAAATGTATACTTGCTACCTTTGACAATCATAAATTCCACATCAAGTCAGAATACCTTAGACAAGGAACATGTCATTAACGGAACAACAATCAAAGTTCTTGCACTACTTGCATTAAGAACAAAATGGGTGCCAGTCAGCGTCTTGTGGTTCCATCGATATAGACACCAAAGAACCTGAAGGAGCCAAGTCAAAACCATACGTATCTCACAGAGGCATGTCAAACACAGCAGATTTCCAGCCTGATAAAGTGCCGCGCTACTTTCCATCTAACAATGCACGGTGAAGGCGAGCATGCTCACCACAGCAACTGCACCAAATGCGAAGCGTTTAAGTTCTAATCACTCAAATTCATTGGCAATACCATAATTTCGGAATGAGATCAAAAAAGGACAGAGCATCTGGTAAGTAGGACAGGCACAACATTCGCAGTCAAGCAATTTGCCATCAGTCTCCGAGCCAGAACCAGTCAGTGCCCAAATGGGTACCTGGTAGAAGTCCTCTTGAGTAACAATAATCGTCAGCTCCTCCTCTTCTTGCTCGGAACCTTCCGCCGCACTGCCTCGATCACCGCCGCTGCTCACCATCTGGCAGAAGCACACGGAGACAGTTGTGAGAAGCTGTAGATTTGGTCTCAAACTGAGCGGCGTAAAGAACAAGCATACGGTGTAATATCGTGCGATGCCAGTTCTGAAGGAACGTGCAGAGCATCGGGAGTGTTTCCAGCCTCCACTATCGCAATTAAGACAGGGGCATCACCTTCATAAATAAAAGACCACAAATTGCCTCCTTCATCAAATGCATGGCTAGTGTGGCCAAGTGAACCACGTCGTAAAGACTGGGAGGGAGAGAGTGGGAGAGGGGAGAGGGAGGGGAAGGCAGGGCGAGAGAGAAAGCGGGAGGCAGGGGGAAAACGGGAGGCGGAGGGGAAAGGGGGGGGGAGAGGGAGGGAAGAGGGAAATTGAGAGGGAGGGGAAGGAGGGAGAGGGAGGGGGAGAGAAAAAAAGGGAGGAAAAGGAAGATCGGAAGGGAGAGCCGAAGGGAGAGAGAGAGCAGAATTTGGGCAAACCTTGCGCTTGGCAGCTCTCAGCCAGGCGTCCGCGCACAGAGCGTACAAGTCAGCCCCTGTGAACGTCTCGGAGCATCGCTGTGCGACACCTGGCAGGCTCACATTGGGGTCTAGCTGGAACTTTCTTGTGAGAGCCTCCAACACCCTGCAGACACCACACACGCCCACCCAAATGTCCCACCTTTTTGGCATCCGCTTCCCCACATATATGAATGATAGGCTCTCCATTAAACGACGAATGGTTGAAACCGTCCAGGAGCAGGAGAGCAGGGCAGTGGCAGTGTGCACCACGGGACTGCCTCTCTGCCGTTGCAACATGTGTCGCCCCTCCAGAGAGCGAGCCTGCAGATTGTGGCATCAGTTTAGGCTGGCGGCGCGGTGTGCGGGTGAGAGCTCACCTGACTCTGTGCGACGGTTGGGAGCTGGCGCCCACATATAGCAGCTTGTCGAACCTTCCCGGCCTGAGGAGAGCGGGATCGATGAGGTCCGGCCTGTTGCTGGCTCCCATCACAAACACATCCTGCAAGACGGCAGCGATGGTACAGGCAAAGGAAAATGTCAGCACATACGTAGACACAGTTGCAGGTGTACTACGTAAATCTCAGGTGCGTGCATGCACGCATCGCGTGACTGAGGGCAAGGCCACTAGCCCTTGCGCCCGCCATGTAGCGCTATTGGTGCACATCAAAAATTACGAGGATTGGGGTTTGAAGAAGCTCGACATGAACCACGCCATGGATGTGAGCGCGCGCGCTTGCATTGCTGCCGCATGCTCCCATCTGATGCCCCCGCATCCATGTTGGGGAAGCGGGCGAGAGCGTCCAGCCCCCAACTCCACGAGCAAACAACGAGCCCCAAAGTGGCCCTCAACTCAACTGGACGTGACGTTGGGAGAGAGAGAATACGGAAACGGACAGTGTGAGCGGGGCCCACCTGCGAGTTGTCGCTCAATCCGTCCACTTCTGCCAGCATCTGCCATCATGCCCATCCCCCAGCAAGCAATGCACGTGCACATCTCGTCAAGCTGAGGCCACCCACAACTCACAACAAGGAGGAGAGCAGCAATGGTCCATATAAAGTTGGACAACACAGCAGTGCTGGTCTTACCTACACATCTGCACGCACACGCACACGCACCCATGCACACACACGCACACACACACACACACACACACACACACAGACACGGACATGTGCATGCACATGCCCGCGCGCACACGCACACACACATACACACACATACACACACAAAAGCATGCGCACTCACCCACACCCACCCACATGCCACACAATGCCTGACTAAAACCCCTGCATATGCCCTTCTTCCCCAATGCAAGGATATTCGCATACATGTGACCCTGCGCACACAAGCTATAGAGTGGGTCCTCCCACGTCCTCAAATGCGCAAAATGATGTATGGATACAGGGAAGGCACCCTACCTGGGAGGCAACGAGCAGCTGGCGTACTCAGAACACCTTGACCTTATGTGCACAATGTGAAAGCGAGATGCGTAAGCAGGAGAGGCACCCACCTGGGAGACGACGCGGTCCATGACGCCGCCAGAATCGCCAGCGGCGCCGCGAGCTGGCGCCAGCGCGTCCAGCTCGTCAAAGAACACCACGCACGGCCTCGCCGCCCTTGCCTGCCAGCTCAGTACAAGGGAGGACGGAAGGGTAAGCAGATGTGCCATGGCACATTTTTATTTTAACGTTGAAGCCGGTTCTCGATCTACGTACCGATCTCCATTCATGCGACAGAACAAAGTACTTGATACTGTCCATAAGAGTAACATTCGTACGTACTAAGGTAACCTTGCAAAACTACGTACATGCACGCAAGCCCCACACGCGCGCGCGCGCGCACACAGACACACACACAAACACTGCCCCTGCCCCCTCCCCCCACCCCCGACATTCCCCCCACGCCTAACACACACACGCATATGGCCTGTGGCAGCAATGCATCGGCGACACCTGGCTGCGCTGACAGCAGCTACAACTCGTGTAGTAGCTCCAGTGCCAGGTGAAGGAGGCAGCTAAAGTTCCCCCCCGCTCCCCTCCCCCCTTGTGAGTGCATGCACAGAGCTCCGGTGGACGTGCATGGGAGGAGGCACAAGCGCTGCATGAGCAGTGAGCACAGGTGTGTGCTTGTGCTTGTGTGCGTGTGTGTGTCAGTGTGTGCGTGTATGTGCACGTGCGTGGGTGGCATGCACCTTCTGGAAGATGTCGCGCACGTTCTTCTCGGACTCGCCGATGTACATGTTGATGAGCTCGGGTCCCTTGACGCTCAGGAAGTTGAGCGAGCACTCCGTCGCCACCGCCTTGGCCAGCAATGTCTGCCTTGGAGGAAACATAAGCAGTGAGCGAGCGCCCATGGCCCGGCAGTCCGCTCCACGCTCCCGTACATGCAAGCCAGTCTTCCACGGACGGCCATACCGCGCGCGCGCGCGTGCGTGCGTGCGTGCGAGAGAGAGAGTGTCTATGCAGGTGCAAGAATTGCGCACGTCCTCGTTGGGCAACTTGCACGACTAGTTTAGCTCCTGAGCGACTGTGGCCGGGGGCACCCGCACGACTGGCCTACGCAGTCAAAAGGTCCCTCCAAATTATGCATGTCAACACCACGCCCTCCCATGCTTGTGAACTGCAGAGTCTCATTAGCAGAGGGCAGACCTAGCTCAGAGACGACACTAGGCGCGATAGCGCGATAGCTGACGTGCCAGCTCAGCAGCCGCCCCCCGGCAAGCCAACACGCCCCGCCGTAGAGAGCACTGTGGCAAGCTGAGGCTCTCAGACTCTGATGCCGTCAGAGCCATATCTCTATCCTGATTAGGCCACTTCATGACAAGGCATACAGGGGCAGGCACGAAGCGGAAAGGGTAGCAGACGCGGGAGGTGCTAGCCCTCTATAGACCTTGCTAGTGAAGGGAGTCTCCAGAGGGACAGCACCCTCTAGCTCGCGATCTGACTGACTACCTGGCCAGGACCCAATCGACTTGATCCCCAAAGGGGCAGGCGGGGGTGCGAGCAAGCACGCATAGCAGAGCAGGGGCAGAGGATGCGCGGGGGCGAACGAGAGAGAGAGAGAGAGGATGCATATGCAGTGAGTACCTTGCCGGTGCCGGGGGGGCCATAGAGGAGCACGCCCGAGCGCTGCTTGAGGCCCGCCGCAAACAGCTCCTTGTGCTTCAATGGCAGCTGCGCACCCATCACGCCCCTTGCCACTTGTCACGTGCTGTGACTCCGGCGGACGTCGACGGCTGCACCACGGGCTTTGGGTGACCTGCTGCGAGCTGCAGCAGTATAGGGTTCCTGCGCGCGCGCCTCTGAAACTACATATTTTTTTTTTGGGAACCTTTCCCGCGGGAGGGGTTGGGGGGGGGGGGAGCAAACTGCTGCAAGCCACACCAACCCAGGTGGTTGCAAGAGTTTCTGCAATCTGTTTGTTTGTTTGTTTGATTCCTTTTGGCAGATTGCTGCAAGCCCCGCAACCAATAGTCGTTCGCAGCTCTGCAGCTGCATGTGCTGTCACATGGCGTAAAACTGTGAGCTGTAGTTGCCCTCTTTCTGAGTTGTGTGCACCAAGCGAGCCAGTGCATGGTGACCTAGCCCGCCAGCCAGCCAGCCAGCATGGGGAAGAGGGCGACGATTGATGAGCGCTGGTCAAAGGGGCCTTCCACACACGTTGGCCGCACGCACCCCCTCCTGCGTGCAGGCGCCGCAAGTGCACGCCCTACGTTTCATGTGCCTGCTACCTCTGGCCGCTGCTGCAAGGCACCCTCCTACGGTGCCCCTTCACCTGTGCGTGTGCGTGCGCCCTCCCCAGGAGAGCTGGCCACGAAAGAATCACGCAGATAGCAGCAGGTGGACGGCGGCTGACCTGGACGGTGTCGAGGATGGCGCGCTTCACGTCCTCCAGGCCGCCCACATCGTCCCACTTCACGTTGGGCACCTGTCCCCCCCCCCCCCCCCCCCCC